>OZ021726.1:19134907-19734907 GCA_963978545.1 Linyphia triangularis | reverse complement strand
ACGTTCTTTATAAATTGGTCGATGACCAAGAACTGTTGATAATACCATTCGATATGCAAAATCAAATAGTGCAACTTGAACATTCTAAAGGTCATTTCGGCATAAACAAAACAGAAACTCTCGTTAAACAACAATTTTATTTTCCTAACATACGAAAAGTAGTAGAAAACGTAATTTCAAATTGTGTACAATGCATACTATCATCTCGAAAATCTGGCAAACAAGAAGGTTTTTTACATCCCATTCCAAAAGGAGATGCGCCACTTGACACGTTTCATATTGATTTCTTGGGTCCTCTTACATCAACTAATAAGAATTATAAACACATTTTTACTGTCGTAGATGCATTCACAAAATTTATTTGGATTTACCCCGTCAAATCGACTTCAACAAATGACGCTCTTGAAAAATTAAAACACCAACAGACAACATTTGGAAATCCAAGACGTATAATTTCTGATAAAGCTTCAGCATTCACATCGAAAGAATTTTAAAAATATTGCCAAGACGAAAATATCGAACATATCACCATTACAACAGGTGTTTCCCGTGGAAATGGTCAAACAGAAAAATTTTACGCAACATTAATCCCCGTCTTAACGAAGCTTTTTATTGAAGATCCAACTAAATGGTATAAACATGTATCCTCAGTTCAACGAATCATCAACAGTACTATTTCTCTATCGACAAAATACACACCATTCGAATTATTAACGGGAATAAAAATGAAAAATAAGGATGATCTTCACATTAAAGAAACACTTGAACAGGAACACATACAAACATTAATTCAAAACAAATCGCAAATAAGAGAATATGCTAAATCAAATATTTTAAAACTTCAAGAAAATAGTAAACAACATTATAATAAACACCGAAAAGAAGCTAAAATATACAACGTAGGTGATAACGTGGTAATAAAGCGAACACAATTTGGCGCAGGCCTGAAATTAAGACCCAGATTTTTTGGTCCTTATGAAGTCTCGAAGGTAAGGCCAAACGACAGGTATGATGTTAAGAAGACAGGGATTCATGACGGCCCGAACTTTACTTCAACTGCTGTTGATTTTATGAAGAGTTGGGAAGGAACATAAAAAACTTTTTGTGTTTTTTTTTTAGTGACTTTTAAATCAACAAACTGTTGATTGTGATTTTTTTTCCCTCTTCAAGTTTTAGTGATCGTCAAGAACTTTTTATTGACATTTTTCCTTTAATTTTCATCAGTCAAGAACATTTTATTGACATTTTTCCCTTCAAGTTTTAGTTATAGTCAAGAACATTTAAACATTGACAGTTTATTTTTTTTTTAAAATGTCCTGATGTCAAACAGAACATTTGTGAACCTTTAAATTTTCAACTTTTCATCTTTCACAGTGTTAAGTTAAGAAGACATTGTAAAATCTGTGTTATTTTTTATTTTTTTTCTCTTTTCTTTCTTTTTGATTTATTTTCAGATTCCACTGCAAATATTAGTTCGAGGTCGAACTATGTCCAGGATGCCCGAGTGTCGTATAATACTCAATCAGTAAGCAGCAGCGCCACCCGTAGCGACAGTGGCGCCACCGTGCTTTATAAGAGCAGTGCAGATGCCGAGAACACATTCGGATTCGGACTCTAGTGGCTGCGAGGACCTCTTCGGATGCAGGCGAATCTTTAATCAAGGCTTAACAGCCCTTGTACTTATTATTCGTTCATTAAAAGAACGATGAAAAGCCAAACTGCCTCCTCATTATTTACCAATTCATCCCCCTAGACACCCCTAGTTAAAACATATATATATATATATTTACCAGCCGAATTGTCATTAAAAATTCAAAAAGAAATATTTTAATAAAAGAAATATATCTAGAAATATATATATGTATATTTTAATTTATAAAAAAAAAAAAACTCTTGTTTTAATTTTGTTAATTTTGTAGTTTTTTACCATTATTAACACCATTAACAAAATAACAAATGACCTTTTAAATTTGAATGGTACCGACTCCTTTATGAAGTATACATATGCATTTATTTACATAAATATTTACTTAATGTATATAGTTTGATAGTAACATATCGCTAGACTACTAAGTGAAATTTCTTAGTCAAACTTTCCACATTGAAACTTGCAATTGCAAAGCTTTCCATAGTGAACTGAGTTGATTCAACTAAGCAACTGGTGTGAAAGGACGAATATCGATAATGTCTTTTGGGTTCAATCAACTAGTTTGGAGGAGAACGATAGCGGCACTTGTACCTGCTAAAAAAACAGCCTGGGTGGACGAATTGACTGCGTGTGAAAGGGTTCAAGCGATTCCCTATCATTTCTTATTTGGCTACACACATCAACCGCCTGATAAACCAGTTCAATCAACTAGTTGTCTCGTGTGAAAGGAGCCTTAATTCTCATTGCTCGATCAGAAACCCTGATATGAATGATAAAATTTCAATAATTAGACATATTTCTTTAGATTATTTGGTTATAGTTTGATTTAAATTGCATTTTACCATCCTTAGCTTTCAGTTTAGTAATCAAATTCCATAATGTTAGAGAAAAAGAAGCAAAAGTACGTGCTTTTATATGGAAGTTTTATTTAGATATTTCACTCAAAGAACATTTCATTATGATGATTATTTCGAAACTAATTTGATTAAATTGTCACACAATTTGCAATAATTTTTTATTGCAAAGGTAAGTTGTATTAATTCTGAAAATTTGAAATATAACTAATAATGTTAAATTAAAGTCAGCAATAAAAATAAAGATTCATATATTTTCAATTGAAAAAACATAATTTAAGTTTCCAAAGAATTGCTTTTTTATGACTTGACGATAGGGGAAATTAAAGTTAATATTACTATATAACCAAAATGTGTAATTTACATTGATGTTTAGAAATAAATTGAATTCCATTGCTATATTTTTATTTTCAGAAAATTTGCTTTCTATATTATTGGTGCCCTATGAAATGTTTTGTTTCTTGAATAGACTGTGGTGAAAGGCCCTATTATGCAGAAAAACAGGAGAAAAAAGAAGCAAAGACTGAAGGAAAATTTGCGGATCGCTTAAATAAAGATAGAAGTAAGTAATAAAACTATATCTCTGTGTATTTACATCACCGTTAATTAAACTGTCAAATCTAGGTACAAATTCACTTTAATAACTTATTTAAAAACTTAGGTTTTTTGCCAAACTAACTATAAATCTCTACTTCCATATTTCTCTATCTCTCTCTCTAAATCTCTCCATCTGTATTCTTCCCCTCTATATCTTTTATCATTCCTTACTTTTCATACTCCCCATCTCTTTTTTTAACTCTTATTTTCATCCTCCTTTATCTCCATTTCAATCTCTGTTCCATACACACTTATCCTCTCAATCTCTATCTTTTTTTTTCCCTCCTACTCTGACTTTCTTGACCCGTCTTTCCTCGTCCTCTCTATCTCTCTTATCTTCTTGCTCTCTCCTCCTTTTGACTCTCACTCCCTCTCGGCACATTCCCTCCATCCCTACACTTTCTCTACATCCCTCTTTTCTTGCTACATCCTCATTACCCCTTATTTTCACACTATCTCTCCATTTCAACCGCGACACTTATCCTCTCAATCTCTATCTTTCTCCTTCCATCTTTCTCTACCCTTTTTCTCCATCTCTCTTATCTTCTAGCTCTCGCTCCCTTTTGACCCTCACTTCCTTTCGTCATATCTCTCCCCAACCATCCTTTCATCTTTTCTCTATCTCTCTTCCCTTGCTTCTCCTTCTTATCCTTTATTTTTACCCTCTCTCTCCATTTCAACTTTTTTCTCCAACACACTTGCACTCTCAATCTGTCTTTTTATCCCTCCTTCTCTACATTTATCTCCCCGTCTTTCCTTTCTTCTCTCTCTCTCTATATATATATTGTTACGAATTTTTGTATATTTGTAAATACTTCTTAGTGTTAATTTTATAATTAGGAAAATTTATGTACATTTCACATAAGGCAGTGCAATAGTTCGTCTTTAGTTTGCTTCTCCGCAATGTGTCTTAATGCTTGATAACGAGTTTTACAAGGAGCAGGGCATTTAACATTATGGTAATGGCAATCTCGCCAAATTGGCGAGATAGAGCCAAGTTGACGAAGGTTTTGGCGACTAATTTTTGTCACCAAATTTGGCAAAAAATCGCCAAATGTCGCCAAACTTGGCGACCATTTGGCGACGTTTTCGATCCACATGTACATGTATAAGACTTTTCGACTACGATCTGGAAAGTTCTCCAAATATCTACCTCTAGAAGTTTCAGGAAGTTTCGCCTCCCCTACATAAGCCCGAATTAGTTAGTTGAGTCACTGAATTAGTGAGGTTAGTCAGTTAGTTGACTGGAATTACTGAGTCTCAGTGAACATTCCGAGTAGTTCTAAAGCGAACTGTATTTCCTTGTCTTTTGCGGCGATTCAGCAGTTGTGTTGTCAAGTTTTTAACTGCTGTTTTGTGCTCTATTGTTATGAAAAGAGCTGTATTGAGTCTACTAGAACGAGAAGTTCTGGAGTTGTAAGAGAATCTGTGAAGAGTTATATTGGAATAAATAACTGCAAGTTTTGATCTGCTTTGGCTTCAAATCTTTCGAACCCATCCACGCAACAATATATATATATCTATATATATATATATATATATAAATCCTGGAGAAAAATTCACATTTTTTCTAAGGGCAGGTGAGACATCAACGATCATCCTTAAATACATCTCTAAAAGTGCCTTTGGTTAGAGACGAAATTTCGAAATAGTATGAAACTGTCAAACCTTATTCAAAAACTACGGCGAACTCTTGATTTTTACTTAATAATAAAAAATAAATTATCAACCTTTTTTCTTGTGTTTAGAGAAGAGGCACGAAGGACCATTATTCAGAGTTGTCCAGGGAGAAGTCTCTGTTAAAGACTCATGGCCTTGGATGGTAGGTACATATTTGTAAACAAAAAAAAAGCAAAAAAAACTTAGACTTGTCATTTTACTGAAGTTAGCTTTTTATTGTGATTCATTTACCTTTTTTTTTTAATGAGTTTTCGTGAAAGTCACTCAAATTTGTGAAAAATCACAAGTTTTTTTTACCAAAAAAAGCCAAAACAAAAAATATTTTAAAAATAACAACAAAATCTCACTTCAGAATATGTAGATACATAAAATGAATACGTGGTAAAAATTTAAGAAAGATAGTTTGCGCAGTTTCTGAGAAAAAGGTACAGTACCCCAAAAAAAAAATCAGAATGATGGCTATATCTTGTGCTCTAATTGTTGAAATAACAAACAAAAGGTACCGTTGTAAATCGTGGAAGGTTTTTAATAATTGCATGTAATTTTCTTTGTCATGAAGGGTCATCTACATATTAAAACAGAACCAAACTTAAAAAAGTTCAATGGCAACCTCATAATATTATCCCATATTTGGATTCAGCATCCAAAAAAATGTCGAAATACAAAAATTCGTAATTTTCTGATGAATGGTTTGTAATTTAAATGATAAAAAGAAAATGATAAATTAATGTTAAATTAAAAAGTTGGTTTTTTAGCCATAAATACTTAAATAATTAATATATTTCAGTAATTGTTTTTTTTAAAGATAGTTTGTAAAAGGCCAAACATAAATAGCAAGCACAACTTTTGCATCAATTTCTTTTTTAATAATTAATTATTAATTAATAAAGCAATTTTGAAATTTTTTTGAAAAGAAACATATATTTTTTTTGCTTTCATTAGATTTATCATGGTATGAAACACCCCCACAATTTTTTTCTTTTCATTTTGACTTTTAGTTCCCGATTTTTTAGCGAAAATGTAAAAAACGCATACTTTAAGGGACTGTATAGTAGACGACTTTTGAAAACTATCAAAGATTAATTCAAAGTAAACTAGAGGTGTGGAAAATCGCACAATGTTCAACTATCGTAAAAGGGGTGAATAGGAACAGAATTTCTTGAAATTACAAAATATATATATATATATATATATATATATATATATATATATATATATATATATATATATATATATATATATATATATATATATATATATATATATATATATATATATATATATATATATATATATATATATATATATATATATTATTTTATACAAACAGAGCAGTTTTATTTTTTATATATATATTTTTAATCTGTCTAACGTGTTTGGAATCGTGGAACATATGTTTTGTGTGGTTTTCAACAATGTCCTTTTTTTTTATAAAAAATTTACTTTTTTAAACATTTTTTAAGCAATTTCAATAAGTTATCCTTTAAAAATTTTACTGAATCATGTGATTTTTTCATTTTATAAATAATTTCAACGGTCAAGTTACATTTGTGTTTACAGTGAAATGTTTCTGTAAAATAATCACGCTTTGCTGAATACTGTTTACTAATGCCTACATTTTATATTTATTAATTTTCTAATCATCAGTAGTATATTTTATACTTCTGCAATTACTGTTTTCGATATTTTATTTATTTCGTGTGAAGAATGCACATCCTTAATGTTGTAAATAAATTATGTTACTTTTGCGTTTACTTGCTATTTTTGTATTAATCTTAAATATGACACTATAAATCCAAGTAGTTTCTATGAAATTTTAGACTAATATTTGTATTTTTTAACGTCGTGTAACGCCACACTGACCGTTCGATTTCTCCCGCTGTGAAGTAGATCCTTAAAAATACCTTTCGTTTTATGGAAATTCTCCCTGAAGATCGGTCAAAAAATGGTCGAGACATTTTCGCTCATAAGTGACGTGTTTTTCAACATAATGCATTGAAATTTGGTATATAGAGTAAATGATGTATTCTAAATCGAATGCAATGATAAAAAATAAGGGTTCATATTGAAATTTTCGAAGATAGCGTTACTTTTACTTAGTAAATGGTCCCTTAAGAAAAAAAAATTGCATCAGATATATAGAAAATCTTAAGCAAAAAATTTTGGTGCAAACAGTAAGATTCTATTATAATTAGAACCGAAGATATAGCCATCGTTCTGATTTTTTTTTGGGGGGGGGGGGGTACTGTACATGAATAATGAAAAATATAGTTTTGAGAAAAATACGAGAAAACTTTTCTTAGACTAATAGTTAACAATTTTGTCTTCAAAAAAATATTAAAAATACTTCAAGTTGAGGTAACAAATGAGGTATCCATTTAAAGGGGAGAATTTCAATTTTGATGAATAGTAACAAACTCAAAATTGATTATTTTTAAATTTTTGAGTACCAACTCCCCTTAAATAAAATGCTCAGCAGATACAAACTTGAAATTTTATTTTATTTTAAGATGCAATTAATAATTTTTTACAGCAATCAATAAACTTCTATATGCGCACTATTAGTTGCGCTAAACACATTAATGCGATATTTGATTTCTAGCCATTATCTCTGCAACAAAGTGTTATCAACTGTTCCTATGGCGTCTATGATCCTTTGCTTTAGGTCAGTGATGTTCCACACCTTTTTTCGGTATACACGATCCTTAACAAACACACACAGAAAGAAATCCAGGGCGTGATATCAAGTGAACGAAATAGCCAGGGCATCTCGTTTAATCCACCGACCTGGAAATGTTTCATCAAGGAAATTGCAAATATCGAGACCCCAATGTGACAGTGCACCATCTTGCTGGAAAAAGATGTGTGGTTGAAGATTAATCAACTGTTTTGCCACAAATTCAATTGAAAAGCCTAAATACACAGTAGCCGACCAAACGGTATAGTGGTTAGCGTGCTAGCTTCTAGACGGCGAGGTTGCGGGTTCCGAGTCCCGTGTAAGGCATGGGTGTTTGTAAACGTATGTTGGCTTGTCAAATGACGAATGTTTCGGCGCATAATAGCCCTCGTGTTGCTGACGGCGCCAGATAATATGAAAACAACCAACCTAGGTACACAGCAGCACTTATTGATTTCTCGACGAAGACAAGTTAAGGTCATACAAACCTATACATCAATAAAAATATGTAATTTCAAAGGACGAACGAAAAAGCGCCAAAATCTGCATTTCGTTTTTCTTTTTTTTTTTTTTTTTAATTTAAGTTTTTTTAACTTATGACGGTACAAACCGATACATTACTCACGACTGCGTATTGACAGCGTACCATTTTCGGTACTTCCGTTCACAACTTCCGGTTGAATTTTGATACGAGAACTCGTCTTAACAAGACCTTCCAATTGACATACAGCTCTTTTTGGAAGCATTTGTAGTTTATTCAGGGGATCTCGACTTCTGAAGGACAGAGCCTCCGTATAAGCTTCTCACTACTTTAGTATACTGTAGAATCTAACACTGAAAGTGTGCCATTTGAAATATTTTTACGCAATTTCTTGTACATAAATGTAAATAGTGTATACATTTTAAATGTTCTATTTACTTAAATTTATTTACTAACAATGATAATACAGGTTCGAGGCTGGCATAGGTTGGGAATTGATCAAGAAATTATGAGGTTTCGGGTGCGTGCTGGTCGTCATATTGGTTTGTCTGGATCTTTCGGGAAATTTCGCCCGTAAGAATATATAAGACACTAGGAAGTGGCATTCAATTCAGTTGGGGATTTAGAGTTGTTTTGAAAGGATATCTGCACTAATTTTTGTGGAGTCTGAACTATCACTGTGTCTGAAGCTGTATGCACTGAGTAAAGCACGAGAGGCAGTCAATTGCTGTTTTAAAGAAGTTTGGAGAGCTCCTGCAATGGAGAATAAATCCTGAGTTTAATTTTGTAAAAGGTTCCTCTCTTACATTCCTCTCTAAAGTTCTTTACAATCAGTATGTAATGGCAATCTATTTTCATTAATTTTTAATTTTCTCTTTCAAATCGCTCGAATTAAAGGCTCTGTCTACTTTGGATGCATCAAAGAAACGCTATTTGTATTAATTTTTTTAAGAATGATGTTATGTTTATCGATATAAAACTTGTTAGGCTTAACAAAAACATTCGTAAATTACAAAAAAAAATATATATATATATATATATATATATATATATATATATATATATATATATATATATATATATATATATATATATATATATATATATATATATATATATATATATATATATATATATATATATATATATATATATATATATATATATATATATATATATATATATATATATATATATATATATATATATATATAAAATTGTTTGGCAATATATTTTGCAATATATTGGCAATTTTGGATATAAATTAATATTAGAGGTACGGGATATAGCCACTGTCACACTAAACCTAAAACCATTAAATTTTTTTTATTTCATATGGGCCGTTGTTCAGATTTTTCCAACAGCGCACACCTACGTACTTTTTGAGGACTCCTGTTTACCTGGCATTTTCACACTAAAAAAGGGGTTAAAATCAATATATATTTTTTTTTTTAGTAATTTACGAATGTTTTTGTTAAGCATAACAAGTTTTATATCAATCAACATAACAGTATTCTTAAAAAAAATTAATAAAAATAGCGTGTTTTTCATGCATCCAAAGTAGACAGAGCCCTTAATCCCTTCAATGATCATTTCATTCAATTGCTCTCCCACGTTTCACCACTTACTCATGTGAGATTTATTTATGTCAGCGCTTTTCCATCAGTAACTTCCATTCTTAATATTCATTAATGTTCGTCAATGCGTCAGAAACTACTACGGGTGAGCTTCCTACACGTCTAGTAGCTTCATTTCTGCTGCGTTGGTAATTCCTACGGTTCCATAAAATGCTAGTTTTTCCAGCATGACATGACTAAAACTTAAAAGACTGTTTCCTGACTCTCCCAATACAGCTAACTTTTTCAAGGGGGTTAAGACTCAAAATTTTAAAAATTGTCTTTTTTTTTCTTTCTTTTTTTTTATTTTTATTTTATTACTATTATTATTATTGTAAAAAATAATAAACATATTTTTGATTTAAATGACATATACATTTTGTTTTTATCATTAGTAAAACTTGAAATATTTAAGTTTTTGTTACATGATAAGTGTATCTCGGATATGCCGTCTTGAAACTTACTTACTGTTTTTCTCGGTGAAGACTTTTTGTCCCTTTTTTTAGTTTAAATTGATATAATTGAAAACCTACTTGTTATAAATATATTAAACTTCAGACAGTTATTTTTTATAGATTTGTCTTCAGAAATTGTGTATTTTGATTTAACTTTAAAAAAAATGTTTTTTGGAGCTAAGCATACTATGGGTTTTAAACAGTTTTTGAACAACATAATATTTTTTTAATTTTTAAAAAATATTTTTTGAAAAATCATGAAGACAATTTTTGATATGAGTTACAAAAAGTACTTTTTAATGCAAAAATGAAATGATTTTTAAAAAAAAAGTTTTTTAAATATATCAAATTTAGGTGACGGCAAAATTTTGAAGTGTTTTAAATTAAAAAAAAATATTTCTTATATTTGAAAGTTTAAAATAATTATTTTAGTTTCAAAGAATAATACAATAAATACTGCATCAAAAATTTCAGAAAAATAACTTAAAGTAAAGATTTGGAATTTTGAGTCCCGGCCCCCCCCCCCCCCCCCCCATGATTTGAACATAATATGCATATTCCATATTTAATGCCTTTCCTTTGTAATAATGTGCTTTTTTATGTGCAGGCGGGATTATTTCGAAAGATAAACGAATCTGAAGAGTTTTTCTGTGGAGCATCTCTCATCAGCACCCGGTTCCTCCTCACGGCAGCTCATTGTTTTGATCATGTGGAGGGTGTATTGTAAGTTTGAATTGGAGAGAATGTTGTTTACAGCTAATGAGTTTTACATGCAGAAAATAAGGTACTCGAAAATTTAAAACTCGACGAAAAACTTTGCAAACAATGAATGTTCTTCACAAGAACATGAATAACTTTTGCAATGAAGTAAGAAAAATAAGAAATAAAGACTATAGAACCTCTAAAACCGTTAGTTACTACATTTAAAGATCGTCAATTTGCGAACATTAGGGTTTTCATTTAGAAAATTACGAATCGTAAATTTTGTAGCAAAAATCATCATCTTTGTGCAGTGAAGTTGTCTTTTTAACTTCATTTTTTTAAAATAGAATAAAAAAATAAAAATGACAAAACTTGCACTTCACATTCGTATTAAAAAAAACAAAAAATCCAAATAAGTTCAAATATAATATTTACGCTTTGAAATTTTCATTAACAATCTGACAAGTACGTATAATTTTACCTAATTTGAAGGTTATCATGTTGGAAATATTAATTGTTCAACAAGAAATGGTCCACAATGTGTTTTATTGTTTTTATATCGAATTGCATAGCTCATGGCATTCAATGGTATCTTGCATTTCCAAGTCGTACTTTATGTTTATCATGCTAAAAATCTTCAGAAAACTTAGAAATGGTGGGTCGGAGTGCATTACATGCCATCTTGAAAGACATTGCAGGGTCGGTGCTAGGGGAAGGCAAGCCGGGCCACTGATTGGGGCGGCAACCTTAGTAGGTGGTAAATGGGCTTTAAAATTAACTAGTTTATGAAGAAAATGATTAAACCAAGATTCATTTGAATACTTGTGAAAAATTAATCGAGGAATTTTGAAAAAATTTGCTTTTAATATTGTTACGAATTTTTGTATATTTGTAAATATTTCGTAGTGTTAATTTTGTAAATAGTAATTTATGTACATATCGCATAAGGCAGTGCAATAGTTCGCCTTTAAGTTAGTTTCCCGACAATATGGGTGTTATCGCTTGATAACGAGTTTTACAGAGGCAACTCTGGGAAGTGAGTTTCAAGGGGCAGGGCATTTAACGTTATGGTAATAGGAATCTCGCCAAATTGGCGAGATAGAGCCAAGTTGGCAATGATTTTGGCGACTATTTGGAGACATTTTCGGTACATATATAGGTACATGTATCCCATGTACATGTAATAGGACTTTTCGACTACAATCTGGAAAGTTCTCCAAATGTCTACCTCTAGGAGTTTCAAGAAGGTTCACGTACGTTCACCTCCCCTATAAAAGCTCAGGGAGCGGGTGATGGAGTCAGTTCTTGGATTTTGAGTCACTGAATTAGTTGACTGGAGGTACTGAGCGAACTGTATTGCATTGTCTTTTGCGGCGATTTAGCAGTTGTTGTCAAGTTTTTAACTGCTGTTTTGTGCTCTATTGAGGTGAAAAGAGCTGTATTGTGTCTACTAGAACGAGAAGTTCTGGAGCTGTAAGAGAACTGTGAAGAGTTAGTTATTTTGGAATAAATTTCTGCAAGTTTTGATCTCCTTTGACTTCAAATCTTTCGAACCCGTACAACGCAACAATATGTTTTACGAACTTTTAAGTATAGGTACCCACTCACTTCAAAAATCCTCAATCATGAAAATGACATAAGAAGGTTTAGATGTGTAGTTTTTATATAAAAACACTTGAAAGATGAGTAGAGTTTTCGTGTATTAAAGACCAAATCCACAACTAAAAAAAAAATTTAAAAAAAAAATACAGAGCAATATAGATAAAATATCAATATATTTCAAGGAAACCGCTCACAAGCATAATAAACTCCCGCTTAGAAATGAATATAATAAACAATATAACCATTTTTATTATAATTTAAATAAATGGACAGACATGCAAATTGAAGAAAGAAGTTTCTCCAAATTAAAGTTAATTTAAAATTTTCTTCGCTCTACGACTACCGAGGATCGGCTAAATGGTTTGACAACATTAGCCATTGAACATAAGCTAGATGAAGAAATTATTGTCAAAAAAATTATCAAAAAATTTTCAGAATTAGAAATGAGGAGAAAAAAACACTTATAAGTATAACTATGTATTTTGACTAATGTATTTTTAATAATTAGGATTTTATTTTTAGATGCTCTATAATTTGTTTTACTATCTTATCTTTTTAATATATGCATTTTATAGTTATATACTAGATTTGTGTCGTTTCTTTTTTCTGTGCAACCTTAATCTCAATTTAGTGCAAAATCATAATCTAAGAAATTTTTATTTTTGGCAAAACAAAACTTCAACATTTTTAATTCCAACTTTTTTTGCTCACATTTTATTTTACTACTAAGCGTTGGAAGGGTTTAGGTTATCTCTTTTAATTTTTGTTATAAAGGGGAGGCATTTTAGCTTTTTTCCGGGGCGGAGAATCTGCTAGCGCCAGCCCTGGACATTGAAAGCTAAATATCGGCAGATTTTAATGCAAAATGATAATCTAAAGAGTTTACGTTTACAGATATTGCAGATAATAAAAGTAATTACAACCAAATTATTTTGGAACCGAATAAAAATTAAAAATAATTATATCTGAAAAGTTAAAAAAAAAAAAAAAAAAATCATTTTTTTTTTTTTTTATATTCATGCTAAAATTTAATAAAATACAACGTTTTGATGTATAATGTCGTATAATTGAAACACTTTCCAATGTGTGATACCAACTTTAATTCTCTTTTTTAATTAAGACGGAAACTTCGGCTCAATTTCAAATAGAAAAGAAATCTGAGAATAATAACTGTGTCGCATTGTGTAATTCGTATATTAAATAAAACTTAGATATTTTATTGTACAATTGTGTGGATACTTTTTATTTTCTATATACAGACGAGAAGCATTTCATTTTGTATTTTGTATGTTTGAGAAGATATATATATATATATATATATATATATATATATATATATATATATATAGAGAGAGAGAGAGAGAGAGAGAGAGAGAGAGAGAGAGAGAGAGAGAGAGAGAGAGAGAGAGAGAGAGGACAAAATAAAAAGTGAAGTTGCAAATGTAAAATGAAAACCTATGAAAACAAAAATTTAAAAACAAAAATACAACAAATTACCAGTGCTTACGCTGCTAGGTTAAAAAGTGCAAATAATTATAAGAAAACAAAATGAAATAAAGACAGCAGGAATCTTGGAATTTCGTCAGGAAATTATTCAAATTCCCAAAACCGTTTAAAACCAAGAGCTTTTCTTGTGCTAAAAAAGTTAACGTTATTTTTCTTTAGTAATTTTTAAATATATTGAATGTTTTTAAACGTGGCGGATGGATCTCAGCAGTTTCAGAAATGGGAAGACGCTTGTGTATTTTCTTGAAAAGTAGTAGGGAGAGGGGAGGGGGGGATTCTGTCATTACTTTTGTCAATGCGCTCAAGTTCTTCGCAATTCCCGTCATGAATGCATCCACAAGACGAGCACCAATATATCTCACAATTTTGAAACTCTGTCACGTCCCACATTTTGCAATCTTAAGCGGATTTTTTCCCCCCTCTCACCACAACTTGAAATGCATTGAAGTCCGCCATTGAATACATCGGTGAAAAATTAAAACAGCAATTTTCACCGTATACTCTCTGTTATCAGCAGGATTAAAATGCCCTCTTAAGATGTTTCAATTTTTGATCATCCTGTGTAAATCAGCATTACCTTCTTTTCCAGAGATCCCGGAAGCTACAGAGTCAGCATCGGGCACAACAAACGTGATGAGGGTGACTTTTACGATGTTGAGCAGGTGATTTTCCATCCTGGGTACAAAAGGCCCATGTTCTACCACGACATCGTTCTCATCAAGGTGAAAGATGAGGTGGAGTTGAGTGATTCCGTCACTCCGATCTGCCTGCCTTCCTACAACCTCGATGAGATAGAACTGATGCCGGAGGAAGACTTCCTCACGTTTGCTGGATGGGGAATCAAGCGTGAAAGTTAGTTTGTGGCCAAAAGATTCTAATTTAACTCTGACGTCATCTTTTCATGAAATATTGTCGCACGTGAACTTAGAAGAATTTTACTGTTAGTCTGAGAGGCGACTGCAATTTTTGGACCCCATCGAACATCATTCTGAATATTTTATAGAAATTGAAGAAAAGTGAGTAGATTAGGAATCCACTGGTCTGCCGTGGCAAAAATGGCCGAAATTGATCAATAATCGACTTGGAATGAGTTGAACTATAATCCGATTACCAAATATGTCATAACTTGCCAAAAATAGAAGAAACTTATTCGTCTGGCAACCCACTTCATTTTGATTTTCAATGAGAAAAAGCGCAAACAATTTTTGATCTTTGGCTCGGAAAACTTATATCTTTTAAAAGTAAGCCAAATTGGCGACATCAGTTACGTCATAAGTGATGAAATATTTTTTGCCAACTTGGCTCCCTTTTTACAGATTCAAGTAGACCGTCGCCAGATATCTTAATCGTCTGCAACCTTCTTAATTGAAAATTAAAGAGTGAGGGTTACCAAATAAAAAAAAAATGCTCATTATTTGGCAAGTTATGGCGCATTTGGCAATTGGATTTAGTTCAACTTATTAAAAGTTGATTTTTGACCAGTTTCGGCCATTTTTGCCACGGCAGACCAGTGGATTCGTAATCTACTCACTTTTCTCTAGTTTCTATAAAAAAAATCAGAATGATGTTCGATGGGGTCCAAAAATTGCAGTCGCCTCTCAGTCTATGTGTAAATTTATTTAAGATAGAGATACCTTTATTTATTTCATTCATTAATATGTTTACTTTCAATTACCCATATGTATACATCATCGATATACTTGTAGATAAACAACTGGATAGATTGCTTAATGCTGGGAACATGAAACCGTTGCCAGATGCCGATGGTGGGATGAAAAATACGGAATGCCGAGGAGTGAAAATAAAATTTTGGTTGTACACAGCACAAATGTCTATAGTATACCTTAATTAGTAATAATGTGCAAAACCTTATCTACTCTAGCACTTTACAAGGTTTTTTGGTTTCTCATCTAACTATAAAAGTGAACTGTGATTGGTTAATCATCCCACAAGCGTCATCAACCACCGACGCGTTTTTCTCCTTGCATTGACATCGGAGCAATCTATCCAGTTGTTTATCTATATCGATGGTACACATAGGTTAATGAAAGTATAGGATTCGGTCAAGAATTTTTTTGATTTTTTGGCATTTTCCACGTTTTGGAACATCCTGATTTCAAAACAGTGATCCAGAAAAATTTGTGTCTATGGTAAGCATAACCCCCGAACAAATTGACCTACGATGTTCAAATTTGGTGTGTGGATTGGTGGTGGCCATGGGACCTACCATTAAGGTTTTCGTCAAAATCGTTCATCGTAGCTGCCATTGAAAAAATCACGTTTTTCAATGATTGCTAATAAACGGCTCTAACGATTTTGATCAAAATCGCTGTGGTAGTGCCTTTTATGGTGTTCTAAACATCCCCACCTCCGAAATTTCCGTAAAAATGCTTTAATGGTTGTTTAAGTTGAAAAACGAATGCCTTCAACACAGAGTTCTATTTGCTTGAACATAGCTTATCAACGATCGTTCTTCTCCTTTCCTCAGTTTCACTTATAAGAAAGGATAATATAAGAATTATCGAAAAGTATATCGCCAAAAACACCATTTTGGCAAAGATGTTTTTTTTTCTGCTTTTTTTTTTTTTTTTTTCTTCTTCTTAAATGACCGATATAAGAATTAACCCAAAAATATCGCCAAACTGGCCATTTTTTCTAAGCAAATGATGAAAATATAAAAACGATAAATGACACAAATCCACATTAGTAATATAGTGTAATTGAAAGCTGTGCAATGTTCCACACCCCTAGTTTATTAATCTTCGGATGGTAATATTCGCCTTGTTCTATTTCGCTGTTAAAAAAATTATTTGGATTTTTAGTAGCGTTAACGGTTTTTGTAAAAAAAATATATATATATATATATATATATATATATATATATATATATATATATATATATATATATATATATATATATATATATATATATATATATATATATAAATTTAATCATCGTTTCTATTTCAAACCTGCTACCTCTCATACGTTCACCACAAGTTGTTGGTTAAATAATGATGTTCTCTGGGTGGCAAAATGACTCTTAAACCACGTACTTTAATTATAATAAGAGAGACTGTAGAGTGCTGGGGAGAAAGGCTCAGTCAGAAGACTTTATGCATGCTAGACGAGCATTTTATGATATGAGTCTGTTTAATTCTAACATAAAACGGTCAAGTGCAAGTACTCATCCTCCAAGCCTTATGTACGAAACAAACGTTAGTATTAGGCAATTTTTTTTTCTTCTAGAAAAACAAGAATGCACTACCAGACACAGGCGTAAATTTACGTCTAAAGAGTATGAGACATTACATGAACAGAGCTTGAAGTAGTGTAAACTAAATGGTAATGAAGGTTATTCTCGACAGTCTTTTAAGAATGCTGAACGTTCATTATATCAACTAAATGCTATATTGAAAGACATATTGATTGATTGCAACATTGCAAATTATAGTTGCATTATTTATGCACATAAATAAAATGGCAGTCACTAATTCGCATAGTGAAGTTTTACTAAGCTTAGTGAAGCAAAGTTTAAGTTCATGTCATTTAACTTAGCGGTGCGCCGATTTTCAGAACCTTATTTCCCTAAACGCCAGTAAAGCCAAGGGCTCCCAAATATCGGGGGAGGGGGGGGGGGGGGGCCTCAAATTTCATGACAATTTCTAAAGATGATGATAAAAATAATTTAATTATTGATTATTAAAATTTATTAAATTTGGAATTATCTTGATGGAAGTTTATTAGAAAAAAAAATCACTGTATATTCCAAAAATGGAGACATCTTTAATAGTGCTTTAAATATATCTGGGTACCCTCACAGAGCCTAAATGTAGAACAGTTTTTTTTTTAAATTCACCATAAAATGAATTCTACTATTCAAAAAAATAAGTAGCTTATTTAGTAGTAATCGGGTAATTTTACATTTGAAAATTCGGAAATTTCGTTGACACTTCATTAATATAGAAAACAGTACTTGTAAATTTGATTAACTTACTTGGAAATCCCTTACAATTATTTTGAATCATTATGTTAACAGTTTTACATACACTTGTAGCTACAGTTTCCAATATCATTATTCTAATTAGTTCCGACATTTCAATTTGTTTCAAAATAAATGTTTTCTTTGTCACACACACGATATTTGAAGCGTTGAACTCTAGAACGGATCATCTCACAATTTGATTTTTACAATTTACATCGCGTTTTTCCAAAACCATTCATGCCAGAAAGGCCCGAATGTCATTTATCTAATGTCCAACTAAGTTAGCCATTAGATAAATCACATTTGGCCCTTTCTGGTAAGAATGGTTTTGGAAGAACGGAGTTGAAACAGCAAAAATCAAATTGTGGGATGATCCGTTCTGGCGCTCAACGCCTCATATGAAATTTAAATTGAATTATTGTACTATTTTCAATATTCTGTTCAGTGCAATTGATTAATCCCCTAAAATCTGATAGTATATGTTAAAAACTCATTAGTTATTAAAAATATTAATTCATTAACCTTATTTTTTCAAGGTGGTGATCAAAATTGTCATTAATATTGTTGCGAATTCTCCACAGATGCAATGATGGCAGGGTTTTTATTAAATAAAAACTATTATTTATTCACTTCAAAAACTCACAAAATTTATTCAAAGACAACAGTGTAATCACTCTCAAGCTTCAACACAAGCTTCAGTAAGAACAACTTCGAATACAGCGATTACACAAGTTTACTCGAGTAGGTAAACAAAGCGAACAGCTTTCATCGAAGTCCGAAGTCAATCTGGAAACTTTCCCGATCTCCGGTCTTATTCATACCTGGCGCTTGAGAACATTCTCGAAATATCCAGCCAATTCGTCGAAAAAGAAACATCTTGAAATTTCTCGATTGCTTTAGTTGTTGCCACCTTTTTCTAACCTGTATTATCACTGTTAATAAATAAAATAAGATAAAATAAATTACAATAGAATTTTAAAATAATACGTCACTATTTACACTATATACAGACAATTTATGCAACAATATTTAAATATAACCAACAATCGTTAATAGTGAGGAGGGGCACCTGCTATGTTGTGCATATAGTAATCGGTTTTCTAAATCAGGCCCTGCGAGTATTATTGAATTAAATATGTAACTTTACTGGATACTTGGTGCATCACTAAGTTAGACAGTTACACTTGGAACTCTGAATAATCCTCCAAGGTTGGTATGGCGTATTATAGCCCTCGTGTTGCTGACGGCGCCAGATAATCTGAATCCAAGGTTGGTATAATATCATTTTTAATCCACTCTTCTACCAGCATCATTTTCACTACCAGATTCTATTTCCTTTTTTGCCATCTTGGTTGTCTATTTGTCATATTCATAACTGTCTTCTGACAAACTATCACTTTCCTAGACACTGAATTTTTTTTTCTAAATCTCTCAGACAATCAGATAAATCGTCCATCAAATTGAAAATTTCTTCACCATCATGTTCTGTCCCCAATAACACAAATCCACTGGCCAATATGGGCTGAACACTGGCCAATCCCAATGTGGACTGTCGTATACTAGCCGTTGCTTTGGATCTTGGCCAATTGAGCTCTGTGCTGGGTAAAATATACTGGAAATGTTTCTGCAGAAACGTTTTGAAATGTTTTTGCTGAGTTTAAAAATGGAAATATAGTGTTTTAAGAAAGGACGGTGGGTTAAATATACGTTTTGCGATGTTTTTGTCTTAAAAAGATCGTGTATTTTGGAACGATGCTTGAGAATCGGCATGGATTGGCTAATCTTCCCAGAACCCCTATTTCCGATATTGGGGCAGCCGACCAAACGGTAAAGTGGTTAGCCTGCTAGTTTCTAGACAGCGAGATTGCGGGTTCGAGTCCTGTGTAAGGCATGGGTGTTTGTAAATGTATGTTGGCTTGTCAAATGACGAATGTTTTGGCGCATTATAGCCCTCGTGTTACTGACGGCGCCAGATAATCTGAAAACAACCAACCGATATTGGGGCCAATACTGCTGTGCTATCTGGGTTCATGGTTGAAATTATTGCTATGCTAAAATTGTGATAAAAACCTCAATTGCAAGACAGGTATCTGCTATATAATGGAATGACGACTACTAAACAGGATAAACAAAGATTTTGAAATATTTTATAATGCCCTAGGTTTCATAAATCGAAATAGATAGTGCAAGTGTAAACACGAGTTAACTCGTGATCGGTCTAAAATGGGTTAGCGTTTATTGTTTTGCTGGTAGCTACTTGTGAATCAGTCTTTGGACTGTTTATTTTATTCCTTAGATGATCATGAGGCAGCGGAACTCTTAGAGGAGGTGACAGTGCCCGTGTACTCTCACAGCAAATGCAACGAATCGTACCAAGTGATGGAGACCAGTTTCCCTCACGGTCTTACAGACAGCTTCATTTGTGCTGGATTGCAGGAAGGAGGAAAGGACACGTGCAAGGTTGTTTTTTTAGTTACCTATACTAAAACATTGTAAGGTTCCCTTAAAAAATGATGAATATAACTAATGTAACAGGATTATTTTGCGTGAATACCTTCAGTCCTATTCTCTCGTGAACATGTTCCTAATGACACGTCTGAAGTCGCGCTTGCCACCTAAACAGTTGTAATTTTTTCTTCTTTTGGAAGTTGGATTCTTAGCGGTATGAAGCGCGCTTGTAAATATTAGTTTCTTCAGTATTCTTTCGTTTATGCTTTACTGTGGTAAAGTAAGTAACATCGACTATAACTTGGTGTCCAACTCGTGGCTGATCTACGATGTTTAAATTATCGGAGCATGTTTTGAATTTTCAACGCAGCGCAACGGTACAAGAATATGGCAAGATGGCGTGTTTTTTTTTTTTTTTTTTTTTTTTTCTTCTTTCTTCTTCTTTTTCTTCTTCTTTAACGGTTTAGTTATGGAAGGTTGTCATCATTTGTAAAAAACGGATGACTGCGTCAACAGATGTTGAAGGTAGAAGTAATTCCAAATCAGAATAAAGATAAGTAAAGCCCATTTGCTTTTTCTTGTTACTTGTGAATTCAGGGACTGAAGGAAATTGAATTTTCAAATTCAAATTTGGTTTTGGAACATTTCGGTCGAAATAAATCAAATAAAAATTCCTTGTGCGTATCTACTTTTAGTAACTGAAGAAGATTATTTTATTGTTCCTGAACGGGGAAGCTCTAGCCGGCGTCTGGGCATTAAAGAAATTTAGAGGATATATCGAAGGTGCTGAAATCCTGAAGTGGCTGTGGAGTTTAAAAACACCTACGGGACGTCTAGCTCGATGGGCTCTACAAATACAATAACTCAACTTAAAGCTTGAATACGTGCCTGGGAAAGCAAATGTAGTTTCGGATATGTTATCCCGACCTCAGTGTACCCATGGTAAATTAGATTGCGAGTCCTGCGCTGTTATGAAAGATGTCCCCACCGGGTCGTCTAGTGATGTCAGGGAAGAACAACTCAAAAATGAAAATTTGAAGACAATTATTGATACTTTTAAACAAAATTCCAAGAACGAGAATTTCCTCAATTGGACGAATCGCGGTTACCTCATGACCCAAGGAGTACTCTACAGATACTCACCAGATTCTGACTCTTAGTAAGCACAGTTGGTAGTTCCCAAACAAGAATGGAACAACATTATAAAAGAACATCATGATGCTCCGACTGACGGTCACTATGGTGAAGAGGGGACATTTAACAGCTTCACTGCCAGAGTCTTGAACATGGGAGTCAGTCAGAAGCCAACTTTCTTTTTTGTTGTTTATTTGTTTAAAAAGGATTCAAATGTTATTAATTAAGTACCATTTGCATATATAAGGTAATTAAAATAAAAAAATAAGAAATCAAAAATATCCCTCACCGTACACCACGCGTCTCGCGCCGGCGCGAGACCGGCAGCTAAATTGTTAAAAGAATCTCCAAAAGATATTACTGGTCAGGAATGAGATCCTTAATCTCCGAATATGTCAAGAAATGTCTTGATTACAGTAGATATAAAACTAAAAATTGGAAGCCGGCTGGACTTTCAGGAACCCCAGTTTATTCCCAGCGATTTGAAACTTTAGCAATTGATCTTTTGGGCCTTTTGCCCGAGACCCCAGATGGGCAGAAATGGATATTCATAGTGGAGGATAGATACATAGACGAAATGGGTAGATGCCTCTTCTCCAATGGTAGAAAGGTTCTTCGCCTTCAAAATACCTCGGCCCGAGAGTAGAGGGCGGAAATATGGATCAAAATAAATATCGATACTATATCGTTACATAGAAAAAAATATCAATTTATCGATACATGATTTTATTTTTTATTTGACTTTTAATTTTGATAGAAACAAAGTTTTTCGGGGCAAATTTCTATTTTTCATGATTGCTTTTTTGTAAAGTGACTACTTTTTCAACTGAAATGGATCGATTACAAAAAAAAGTTATATTTTCGCTTAATTGGTGCAGTGATTTTAAGAAAAATTTAGATAATAATTTTCAATAGCTTTTAAGTGCATGGAAAATATTGAGTATTGATGCTATTTTAACTATTTCTCAGCCAAGTTCAAACTTTAGTTTTAAAGTTTTTGAAAAGGGAATAAAGAAAATTGGGAAAAAAAAAACATTGAACTACAAAACGATCATCAAAAAACTAAAAATGTTTGAAAATATTGATATATTGGTAATTTTTATCGATATTTTTAATATCGATATTTTTTTAGAAATATCGATAAAATATCATCTTATCGATATATCTCCGACCTCTAATCTGGAATGTTCCATAACCTTGATAGAAGAGGTGATTTTGAGAAATGGGCTACCGCGTCGTCACATCTCTGACAATGGTTCGTAGTTCGTCAGTGCGGTGATGCAGCAAATCATTAATCTATAAGGCATTGCACAGATTCTTACTCCAGTTTATTATCCCCAGGCTAATCCGGGTATTGGAGAAAAAACAGGGATTTAAAACCTCGTATTGCTATCCTAGTGGGAAACGGCCGTCACACAGCCTGGTCCAAAAAACTGCCATTGATTCGTTTTTTCATGAATTCTGCTCAATGCTCCTCAACGGGATATTCTACTGCCTTCCAGCAATTTGGTAGAGAAATGCGCACACCAGACGATATCAATCGTGACTTATGCAATGCAATCTACAACGATAACTTCGTAGCAGAAATCACACCATACTTGCGTAAGTTTGCAAATCTGAGTCGGGAGATACGGGACCGAGTGGAGGAAAAACAATAACAGCGAAAAGATTATGCAGACAAAAAGCGCAGAAACGAAGTACACCTAAAGTCTAGGTCACCACTCATCTTCTAAACAGCAAGGCTAAAAAGAAATCTGCAAAGTCTCGACGTGATGGATCATATATAGTGAAAACTCAACGCTCGCTAACCAGCTTTGAAGTGGCAAATCCAAATAATCCAGACGTGCAATTGGGAGTGTACCACACTTCAGCTCTACGCTCTTGCCTTGAGTCTCACGACAATAGCACCCCTGTAAGGTCGTCCCAAGAAGAACTGGAAAAAAGCGTTATTGCTGGATCCTTGCGAATCCAGAGAGATAGTCAGTAACGGGATTATTTTACGAGAATACCTTCAGTTCCTACTCTTTTCTCGAACCTGTTCCTGACGACACGTCTGACGTCACGCTTGCCATACAAACAGTTGTATTTTTTTTCTTTTGGAAGTTAGTAGGATTCAAAGCGCTGTGAAGCGCGCTTGTAAATATTAAAAGATTAGTTCTTCAGTATCCTCTCGTTTATGTTTCACTGCTGTAAAGTAACCTGACTATACAAAGACTTTAATATAATATACATGAAATATCTATTAAAAATGGAATTATTCATTTAATCTGGCGCAATTCTGAAAATTATTGCTGATTTATATGCTCCAGGCGATGTATGAAAAGCGCACATTCTATAGAATGCCTATGTATTTTATATAATGCCCGACGTTTTTAGGCAAAAAAATGAAATATGATAATTATTACATACATTACATAGGCGTTGCATATAATACCTAGGCATTCTTTAAAATGACAAAGGCTCTTTAGGCAAACTATGATAAAAGGCTCATGATAAAGCATTCTATAGAATGCCTAGATATTATGTACAATGTCTGGACTAAGTATATAATAATTATCATATTTCATAATTTGCCTAAAAATGTCCGGCCGTGATGAGATGTATTTCATACTTTGCCTTATAATGTTTCAGTTTGCGAATACGGTATTATCCAATCAAGGTATTATCATTACCTTGATTGGATAAAACCTCTTGAACCGAAATAGCTTATTCGAGTTATTATTTGGATTCTTTTTCAAAGATGCCAAAGGGCGAGGCAGATGAAACGGAAAAGCACCCGAACATTTAATTGTATGAAAGGGTATGAAGTACTTCATATTAAATTGCTTTACTTAACATTTTTTTCCAGGGTGATTCTGGAGGTCCATTGATAGTAGAAGTCAAGGATAAAACTTGGCTTCAACTCGGCGTATTGTCGTCGGGTTATGGATGTGCTAGGGCCGGATTTCCCGGACTCTACACCAAAACTGCTCACTACTTAGACTGGATTTATTACAACACGGATCTATTGGGTGGCATCTATGAAATAAAAAAAGACTTCGTATGCAGCGAATGAAAATTGGTTGAGGATTGACTTAATTTAAAACATGCACAAACTGCAGAGATGTTCCTCGACTGATAATTTTATTCTTAAAAGATGTTAAATAAATATAACTTTCTGAAAAAGTATAACTTCTTCTTTCTTTTTTTTAGAAATAAGATAGTAATACCTTCATACTCCACACAATAATATCTGAAGATAGAAAAATCAGGAAATATTAATGCATACAAAAAATAATAATAAATGTATTTAAAAACAGCATTTGAAATGCATATTTTATTTATTTTCAAATAACTCAGTTGAAATTGAAAGTTTCCTAAGATTTTTCATTGATTTGAAATCACACACATATATACTTAATAAGTCGATTTGTGGTAATCACAGTCACCTAATTTCCCCTTTTACATACATCTCAAATGTGGTTAAATTGGATTAGAACTTTGTTAATTGGCAGAAAACTACGAGTACAAATCAAGGGTAAATATTCTAAGTGGGCAGTAGTTAAAAGTGGGGTACCACAGGGTTCGGTGCTTGGGCCTCTTTTATTTATTATTTTCATTAATATTATTAGTGATAACGTTACAAGTAAGGTAAGCATTTTCGCAGATGACTTAATAATCATGGGAATTGTTAATTCAGATGTACAGATAATGCAATTACAAGATGATTTGACCAAAATATCAGGATGGACAATTAAATATGGTATGTCATTTAATATCAATAAATGTCTGGTTGCGCACATAGGGCACAAGAACATGAAATTTTCTTTTTATTTACAAGGTGTTAGAATCAATACTGGCGTTAATGTTACGGGGACTTGGTACCCCTTGTTTTCACAAAAAATTATAAAAATATCAATTTTCTATTTTTTGAGCGTTTATAAACTTTGGAACCTTTTCCTTATTCTGACAAATTTTTGAGCTGATCCGATAACTGCAATTGCGGAAAAATTATATTTTTATGGAGAATTTAGCATAGTACAATAGATCCTTTGATGTTTCGAACGCATTTTTCTCAGTTCGTGATTTTTGGAATTCACACCTTACTCAAAATGCTAAAACTTCAGCAAATATGAATGAAATGACTTGAAACTTTGTGTGTGTTATTCTAATGATCTATTTTACAAAAATAGGCATGGATATTTGAATAAAATATGTATATATATATATACAAATTTAAATGTTGGAAAAGATCCTTTCTTTACCCTTTTTTTACCTATAAATACAGTAATTATTGTTTTTCTCGAAAACAATTTTACTTATTCAAAATCCGATAACTAAAAAGTTAGAGTATATTACTAGGAATTTTTTTTTTTTAAACAATCAGAAAAAAATATTGAAAAATGTAAAAGGAGGTAGAATTTTAATTTTAATGATTTTTTTTTTTTTTTTTTTTTTAATTTCAAAATTTTGAAATTTAGAGCATTTTGTGAACTTTTTTCTTAATAAAATTTGGTTGCTATTTAGTAATACTTCCATACATGTAAAAATTATAATTTTAAAGACTTAAATAAAAAAAAGTTTTAAGGGTAATGGCCACGTCCCCTTAATTATCTAGACGTGTTGGCTAATGGAGAATTCGAAATGGCTCATCATAGTGGAGCATCCAGTGAAAAAGCTAATCGGATGGTAGGACTTAATGAAAAATACGTGTTTCTACTCAATCTAAAGACATTATTTTATAATTGTATAGAGCAGCGTTAGCCACTACGCGGACCGCGGGTCGGATTTGGCCCGCGACAGATTTTTCTGTGGCCCGCCGGCACCACAGAAGAAGAAAAAAAAAATTTACGTTGTGAACTTTTTGTTTTTTACATAATTGTAATTTTTCCGAAATAATGAGTTAACTATGTAGAACAGAGTTCTCCACTACGTGCCCGAAGAAACTATATGAAGAAGCTTTCAGCAAAGTGGTTTTCATCAGGAATAACTTAACTGAACTTGAACCTAATTTGGACAATTTATTAAAATTGACTGCAACAAATACTCTAAAAGATACCGACTCGATCATAAAATAAATTGAACGATTTCGACCGCCACCGTCTCACAATTAGTATCGACTAAAACGGAGTAATCTGGAAATTCAGTTTAAAAATTCAGTTTTTAGAAATTTACTTTTATTAAAAGTTAGGTCATGTCGCATTGTCACGTTAAAACAATAGGTTAATTTCTTTTTTTAGACTTTGACTTACTAATAATGAAAATTTGTATTTTTTTCAATTATTTGAAGAACAAATAATCAATTATAATTTTATTAAGATAAAAAATA
Organism: Linyphia triangularis; assembly: GCA_963978545.1. Classification (NCBI taxonomy): domain Eukaryota; kingdom Metazoa; phylum Arthropoda; class Arachnida; order Araneae; family Linyphiidae; genus Linyphia; species Linyphia triangularis. The sequence continues at coordinate 19,708,214 of OZ021726.1, read as the reverse complement.
TTAATATTTTTTTCCAGTTTTCAGAAATGCTATGTATTATTAAATCGATAATAATTAAAGATACACATTTTGGTGTATCCGGCCCGAGATAAGCTCCAACATAAGTCATACAGCCCGCCTCTAAAAGTTATTGGCGAACGCTGGTATAGAGGATTAAAAAAAATGAATATGTACACACTGCAGGAGAGAAGAACCAGATGAGAATTAATTCATTTATTCAAAGTTATTAAACAGAATGAAACTGGGTTTTGGAATTTATTGCAGATAATAAGGGTCATGGTTTTAAGTTATTTATATCCCTGTTTAATACAAAAAAGGGGAAAACGTCATTTCAGCAATAGAATGGTTGATGAATGGAATTCTTTGCCTTTTGATGAGTCGCTCACTCCTTTTCTCTAGGGTATTAAACATTTAGACATTGAGTTGTGTATTTAGACATTGAGTTGTGTTATTAAAGATTAGTAATATACTAACAATAGGGATTTTCAGTAACTGTAAGGCAACAACTCAAGTTATCTGAACACATAACAAACACCTGCCAATAGGTAACAACTTTAATTCTGGTCTAAAATAGTGATACAAAAACTGTATAGAAAAACTGATAAAAAAAAAATGTAAAAAAAAAATTTGGAAAAAAAATTATATCTTCCGATTGCGCATTCACTTCAAAGTTTGGAGAAAATACAAAAAATAATTATTTTTCTTAAATTGTTTTAAATTTCTAAACGTTATATATTTGAAAGGTAAAAGCAATGAGTAGTGAAAGGGTGGTATAACACAGGAAAACACTATTCTATTCATTTTAAAAACATATATTAATAATTAAAAATATTCAAAAATACAATTTTTCTTTAAAATGGATTCTAACGTTATTTTTTATATATTTTTGTTAAAAATGTTTTATTTACTTTTAGCTTTCACTTCAAAGTTTTGAATAAATACAAAAAATACATTTTTTTCCATCAAAATGTAGAATACACCAAACACTTAATTATCGACGTATTAGTCTGTATTGTGTGGAATGAAAATTAAAGTAGATAGAACTTGGAAAAAATCAAATTAGTAATTATTCAATAATAATCGTTCTTGCATAGCCTTTAAAATATTAGTAAAAACTGTGTTTTAGCGGGTTTCAATCTGGGTGGCCTTTCTCGTGGTGCTTTCTCTCCCTTTGAAACTCATAAACTTACTTGCTTATTCATTGGATCATAGCACAAGTGGCTGTGATTGGGACTGCCATTAATACTGGCTGGAAATAATATCTCCCAAAAAAAACACTTTTGAAAAGTAGAAAAACCAGCAACCTCAAAAACACAAAAAACTTTCTTGCAATAAAAAAAATCAGAAACATGATGAAAATTTTCAGTCACAAACACAGTGAGTGATATAAAAAATGGCCAACCTTTGATAACAACTCTCGTTTGTGACTCGCTTAAAAATGTAAGCTCACTTAGTTTATTTTTTAAATTTAAGTTCCGCTCCCATAAAAATTTACGCTGCTTGAGGTTGGCGCCCGTCATAGGAATATTAACAATGCTTGAGTTTAAACTAATTTATGACTGTTTGCACAAATATTGGAGGAGATATGATTTCATTTGGATGGGTAGGAAATATTAAGCAGTGTAAATCTTCATGTTCATAGATGTAATTTTCAGAATAGTATAGAGAAACTGTGCTCAATCAAACTCTCGCATTTGAATCTTTATTAAGAGTTTTTTTAGTAGGAAATTGAAGTGTTTGTGGTACGCTTTTGTTTGGTTGATACATGCATTTTAGAAAAATTTTATTGTTTGGGGAGAGGAGGGGGATTAAAGGTTAGTGATTAAGACGGGCGCCAACCTCAAGCAGCGAAAATTTTTATGGGAGCGGAACTTAAATTTTAAAAATAAACTAAGTGAGCTTACATTTTTAAGCGAGTCACAAACGAGAGTTGTTATCAAAGGTTGGCCATTTTTTATATCACTGTGTTTGTGGCTGAAAATTTTCATCATGTTTCTGATTTTTTTATTGCAAGAAAGTTTTTTGTGTTTTTGAGGTTGGTGGTTTTTCTACTTTTCAAAAGTGTTTTTTTGGGGGATATCAGAACTTTTTTTAAACACTGGCGACTTCTATTTTTTGAATTTGTCTGTTTCATCGTTTTTCTCTTTATCACCTATGGTACACCTGGTACCAGGAATATTCATAATTCTTCAAACTGAGTTCGACGATACCTTACATGCAACAATTATCTTTAAAATTGATAAACCGGAAGTGGTATCAATAGCATACCTGGTGCTTTAAACATTCATAATTCATCAAAACAAAAGCCCAACATGCCATATTTATTTTCAAAATTGATAAACCAGAAATAGTACCACCAATGGTACACCTGATACCATGAATATTTATAATTCTTCAAGTTGAGTTCAATGATATCTTACATGCCAAAATCTTCTTGAAAATTGACAAATTGGTTGAATTCGGACGGCAGTAACCATCAAAATCGACCACGAACGAGTAATAGAAACTTGTGTATGGTAACTCAACCCCCAAAACTTAATGAAATACGTTGCCATCGACAAAGAGCCTGTCTGCCAAGTTTCAGCTCGTTCGGTTAGTTTGTACGCACAACGACCTATTTTAAGGCATAATAACGACTAATCAGTCCGGGACCCACAGCTTAACGTGGATTCCGAATCACAACGAACATCCACACCTAACCCAGGAATCAAATCCGGCACCTTTAACATACAAGGCCAGATCATTCATCCCATTGAACATTTATTCTAATAAATTGTTACAAATAAATATTACAAGTTTTTTTACAGTCTAAATATTGTAATATAAATTATTTTTACTATACCAAGCATTATTTTGGTTCACATATAATAACCCATTGATATCTGACAAAATTAAAAATATTTTCTTAACAACAATTTTAAAATTCACTATGAAATTATAATTTTGATTATATATGATTCAACGATTTTATTTTCAACGGAAAGTAAACAAAATCAATACATCTTTAAAAACGAATGACATTTTTGAAAATTCCATTAGCCAACCGCAATGCGTGTTTCATTTAGTCCCGCTGTAATGAATTGACTGTGACGTTAGCTCGCATAACCTCCACATTTATACTTTGTATTCAGCCCATAGTATCTTGCAACCATAGTATCTTGGTTATTTTAATTTTTCAACGGAAATTTCCCGAAATTAAAATGTTTTTGAAAGTTAACTCACTCTAAATTGTCATACAGTTCAAATAATACATGCAATTTGAAGAACAAGTATTTCTCTTTAATTTTGTCTCTTCAAAAATTAAATTATTTTAATTTTAAAGATCTTATAAGCCATATAATTATAGTCCAATTCGTTCTGCCTATGCTTTAAAGTTACGTTCATTCTCACTTAAGCCTAACATGTAGGAAAAACTAACTTCGAAATAATAGCAAACCTGTTTGGCAACTTTTGGCATATATATCTGAACCTCAATTACAAGCTGATCGCCTTTATCTGTCGCCAAATTATGAAATGAAAAAAAAGTGGTTTTAAATTAATTAAAAATAGAAAGAATTATTTAATGAAGTTCAAACCAGCGTAAGATTTTAAGTTGAAACATTCCGCATCCTATAATTCAATCCGTTTGAAGATCTATAGCTTAGTTAGGGCTGGACGTTTGTCTAAATTTTTACATCAAAATCGGGCTAGAACTCGTTTTTTTATTTCGTTTTGGAAATTTCAAATTTTTTTTTCTTCGTTGTCTTTGAGATTTTGCTTGAGACATTTAGATTTGATAATAAGAGAGTAATTCCTAACTTTAAGAAGGCAGACTGGAACGGATTAAGATCCGATTTACGAATTAGATTTAAAGATGGACTGCAGTCGCATCATGTTGAAGGTCAATGGGGTGAATTTAAAAACACTTTATGGGAGGCAACTAAAAAGCATATTCCGTTCATTAAAAAGGGTACAGCTCAGAAACGATTTCCAATGTGGTTTTCCAAGGAAACAAAGAAGGCTTTGACGATCAAACACAGGGCTTATAAGAATTTAAAGCAAAATGGGTCCGAGGCAGAAAGAATAAATTATAAAATTGCTAGACGTAACTTCAAATATATCAGTAGAAAGCAGAAAAAGGATCTAGAAGAAAAGCTTGCAAGAGATATTAGTATTACCCCAAAGGGATATTTTGCATATGCCAGTGGAAATAAAAGAATGAATACTCATCTGGGGCCACTTGAGGATAGACAGGGTATTTTAATGCATGATGATGAGGGGATGGCTAACGTTTTGAATGAGTTTTTCATGAGTGTCTTCAATAAGGATTTTAATGGGGGGATTCTTACAGAAATTAATACAAGCTAGGATATGCAGGAGTTTCAATTTTCTAGAGAAGAAGTGATTCATCAGTTAGAGAGTATGAAACCTTTTAAAGCTCCTGGACCTGACAATATTTATCCAAAAGTCCTTACTGAGTGTGCTGAGGAGTTAGGGGATGTGTTGTTGTATATATTCGAATGTTCTTATAGTTGGGGTACAGTACCATTAGATTGGAAGTTAGCTAACATTACTCCACTGTTTAAAAAGGGATTGAAAAGTGATGCAGGAAATTATAGACCAGTCAGTTTGACATCTGTTATCTGTAAAATGTTTGAAACAATTCTAAAAAATTACATGATGAAATTTTTGGAGAATAGTGACTTACTTTCAAGTAAACAGTATGGATTTAGAAAGGGAAAATCTTGTGCGACTAATCTTTTACATTTTTACGATGAGGTTACTACGGAATTGGATGGAAGGAATTCGGTCGATATAGTCTATATTGATTTCCAAAAGGCACTCGATAAAGTCCCGCATGAAGCCTTATTACATAAATTAAAAAGAATTGGAATTCATGACACTGTTTTAAGTTGGATTGGAAATTGGTTAATTGGAAGAAAGCAAAGAGTGCAAATCAAAGGTAAATACTCTCAGTGGGGAGAAGTTAAAAGTGGGGTTCCACAGGGGTCAGTTTTGGCTCCACTTCTGTTTATAATATTTATCGATTATATAAGCGAAGGTCTCTTAGGTAAAGTCAGTTTTTTTGCAGACGATTTAAAAATCATTAGACTTTCTAATTCAATGGACCAGATAGTACAATTTCAATTAGATTTAGATAGGATTTCTGATTGGGCTATTAAATGGGGAATGTCATTTAATATTAGCAAATGTCAAGTTTTACACATGGGGAACCAAAATCAAAATGCGTCTTACAACTTACAAGGCATTATAATAAATGATGCTAACGTTGTCAGTGATCTGGGGGTGTTGATTAGTAAAGATTTTAAGATGGGACAACAATGTAGGGCGGCTAGTGACAAGGCAAATAGGATGTTAGGTTATATAAAAAAAAGTATTTTATCTAGATCTAGTGATATCATACTACCATTGTATAGAGGTTTAGTTAGGCAGCATCTTGAGTATGCAGTACAGTTTTGGTCACCTTATTTAAAAAAGGACATTGATTTACTAAAAAAAATTCAACACAGAGCAACAAAAATAATTCAGGGTACTTCGGGCATGGCATATGAGGATAGATTGAAAAAATTAAACATGTATACACTGCAGGAAAGAAGGGCAAGAGGGGATTTGATCCAGTTATTTAAATTTATTGCACATGGTGAAATTAGGTGTTTAGAATTTGTCACTGACAATAGGACGCGAGGAAATGGGTTCAAATTGTTCAAATCTCAATTTAATAGGGAAGGGCGAAAACATTATTTTTACAATAGGATTATCAATGATTGGAATGATTTGCCAGCAAATGTTGTAAATTCAGAGAGCGTAAGGGGTTTTAAGAAACAGTTAGATATGCACTGGGGGATCATCAATAGGCAATAATTGGATTACACTGGCTAGGTAAGTAACTTATATTTTGTACTTTGTATATATTTAATTTAGGTTATTTTGTTACCATATTTGGTTACTTATGTTTGCGTACTGTTGGTTTTTATAAAATTTGTCAGCTTGCATTATGTATTGCATTTTTCCAGTATGATTGTCAAACGCTGTGTCAACTTTGTGTAGTGTATTGTATTATGTATATTGCATTGTATTATGTATATTTTATGGTATTGTGTATATTGTATTGTATAATCCTGTAACTATTGTATATTGTGTCAGCTTGTATATATTGCTTGCATTATATATTGCATTTTTCCAGTATTATTGTCAAACGTTGTGTCAACTTTGTATATTGCATTGTATTATGTGCATTGTATTGTATGTGTATATTGTATTGTATTATGTATATTGTATTGTATAATCCTGTAACTATTGTATATTGTGTGCATGATCCTGTAACTAAGCTATATTGTATGTATGATCGTGTAACTATCGTATGCAAATTATTTTCTATTTCTATATACGTGTATATATATATTTACTCGACCAACCCTGTTGGGCCTTGAGCCTGTCGTTGGTCTTAAACTTTGTATTTGTATTTTATCCTAGGTACTTAATTTTTTTTTCTTTAAAAGATATCACCGAGACGAATCTATGGTATTTTTTGTATAATTATGTGAAGTTCCGTAAGCACTCTAGAAAATAGTAAATTTCGGCTTTTTCGCTGGAAGTTGTGCAGAGAATAGATACTAAAGTCGTTTCTGCCTTTTTAAGGTTGGCGGCGAAACGACCGTTTCGTCTGATGACAGATCGAATTACACGTTGGGAGACCACTACATTGGGACATGCCTCCTAAACTCCAATGAATCAAAAATTGAAGATTCATAGATCAAAAATTAAAGAACTGTAAAAAATTTCCCTCTACTGAATTTTTAAGTGTTGAATGTTCAATTCCTCAAGCTGAGATGAAAGTACTGAGCACAGATCAGTTATATCTTGATATTTTTGCAGCGATTAGATCAGGCCAATGACTTGGCAGCTCGTCGCAAACCCAATCCCCTGTCACACTCCAGATTGGTAACAATAAAAAACAAAGTACTTAGAGTACATGCAAGTGAATGTAAACCGTCGGTTACATGCCACATTGATTTCGAATTTTAAAAAAAAAGATTAATTTTCTGAAGGATCTAAGAACATATATGAGGCAATTCGATTGTCTCGATACCTCCCTGAATATTTACAGGAAGTTTCAAACTCAGTTACTGAACAAAATGCTTCCTTCCCTCATCCAAAAAATTTGATTTCGGCAATGATTTTGTACGCAAGGAAAGATGTAAGAGAACTAAGGCGTTGGTTTCTGAAATCTCGAAAATGTTCCTCGAGAAAGACAATCAGGCATTTCAAGGCAACCAAGCTTAACTTTATTGTCACAGATTACGTGGAAATAATTAATTGGAATGCTTGTAATAGGACTCCTCCTTTGTTAAGAGTAACAAACGAACATTTGTTAGTAAAGACTGGCGCATCCGAGGTACACAGCTGTATAGGAGGAAACAGGGGAAGACTGGAAGAATGGCTAGTCTGGCTGAGCATAGTTCCAAAATACACGATTTTTCAACAAACAAACAAGTCAAAACCACCACAAAGTTTGGTTTCTCATAAATACAATATAATAAATTTAAAACTATGCATCGGCATATCAAAACCTCTTCTATATTTTATCCAGAATTGGGCGAGATTGGCTAATATTGTTTCCAACGACCGATTCACAACGTTCCTCATCGGGATTGGCCTATGTCTTGCGAAATTGGCCAGCGTTTCTGTGTTACTGGGGACACTGAAATCAGACTTCAACTCGTTTCCTTGTCACTCACAAGCTGTGGAACGCTTGTGTAGAGAGACAAGATAAAAAGAAGGTGGCGCTGATGCAAAAGACGTTAGGACAATGCTTTTAAAAAAAAAAAGATCCATAATACCCGACTCTTCTACAAAAGTTTCCTTCAAAGTACAATACTGGGATAGAAAGTTCGAGAAAAAAGTGAACAAAATGAATAATAGGATTTTTTTTTTTTTTAAAGTAAGAAATAGCATTATTACCCATTTTACAGAAAAATCATTATTTCTTACAAAAAATTTTACTTTTGAGTATTTTTAATTATTAATATATGTTTTAAAAATGCATAAAATAGTGTTTTCCTGGGTTGTACCACCCTTTCACTACACATTGCAAACAATTGCCTTTCAAATATATTACGTTTAGAAATTTTAAAAATTGAGGAAAAATAGTTATTTTTGGTATTTTCTCCAAACTTTGAGGTGAATGCGAGATCGGAAGATATTTTTTTTACAGTTTTTCTAATCAAGATGTGTATCCACTTTTTTCACCTCATGCGTTTCAAAAATAAAAAAAAATATTTTTTTTCGGACCACTCTAATGAGTATGAAGATGTCTCAGACGAAAAAATCGATGACTACAGTGATGATGACGATGATCAAGCAGAAGATGACGATGAAGACCACGAGATCCAGTGCAAAGCGTCGGCATCATGCAACAGTTGTATCAAGTGTGCATATAAAATTATATTAGAATATAACATGTATTGTTTACAATACCCAGAACTTTCAAAAGTATATAAATTTCTTCTAACCATCCCATTGACTCAAGTTTCTTGCGAACGAGCATTTTCTAAATTGAAACTTATTAAAACCAGATTGAGATCGTCTTTGACAAACGAAAATTTAGAATTTTTACTGTTAATGCACTCAGAAGCTGATATTTTGAACTCCATAGATCCAGACACCGTTATTGATTATATTTGCCACTCCAGCTCCGAATTAAAAAGACTTCTTCAGGTTTAGTTTGTAAATTTAATCAAAGAACATTACATTTGTGAACATATTTGTTTTTGTTACTTTCCTTAAGAAATTAAGTGGAATATGCTGGTACCTTTTTTTTAAAATGTATGTAATGTAAAATTGTTTCGTCTTAATTTTCTATGTGTGTTAGTTTACCAAAATTACACTAATTATATTTCAACTACTACTTTGTCTTTTATTTTGCCCTAAGACATTGCAAATATTTGAAATGGATCAAATGAACATTAGAATTTAGCAAACAATGCATGGTTATTTTGTTTGACAAATACCGGTACGATATGTGTAAATGTGATGATTCGTTTGTACCGGGACCTGCTGCCAGAAAAGCATATTGAACCCAGTGTCATGTGCGATTAACGCTTTAGTTATTATATTCCATACTCCCCGGGTAGTCCTCCCTCTGCATAGTGCTGGCGCCCTCAGGCCAAGGCCGTCCACTGCCCTAACAAGGGGTCCAGCACGGGCCTGTTCCTAACTTCAAATTGGTATGGAGACTTGTTTTCTAGAATATTACATTTCTGATTTTACCTGAGAATATTTTCCTCGGACGAACAAAGTCTTTATATAAACTTCGCATTACATCATATCGTATAAACTAAAAGCTAATAAAGTGCAAATACAATGAAAGAAACTTGATAAAAATTAAAAACTCTAACTGATCGTTATTTCCTGAAAATCTAAAAAATTGAAAGCAAATAAATTCTTTTAATATTGCTCGAGTTCAACTTCCCATCAATTTTAAAATTGTCAATACCTTATAACCTTTACATTTAGTGCCAGACACAGGATGTTGGGGATTGCAACACTATAATTATAATTTAATGTCGCCATAAAGAACAAGGTAATTTTATATCATTAAACATTCTATAAACCGGTATTTGAAGTCATTAGTTGCGGTGTTTTATTTCTTTCAAAGGACCAATTAACGATTTAAACCTGATGAAAAAAAATGCGATGCGGCACCGTACTTGTTTTCGCATTATTATGTATTATTATCAAACTATGTGCAATCCTATCAAAACTCTGTGTTCGAAAACAAATTAATAACGCATTTATTTTTCCAACGTTAATTTATAATACTCGAATTATATAATTTCTAGAAAAAAGGAAAGAAAAATAGTGATTAATAATCTTTATCCACAGTCGTGAAAAAAGGGCTGTTTTCGCGCTTGAACAGTCTCAAAACACAAAAGGTTGTTTGAAAATCCCATTCCACTTAATTACAGTAATATTCACCCTGACGTCAGGCATCATCACTAATCATAAGAAGACTGGGACCTTGAAAACTGAATGATTCTTAAGCGAAAGTGAATTGAATTAATGGAATACGGACTCTCCTCTCTCCTACGTAATAAGATGGCCTTATTAAAGATGACGAAAATATTTCTAAGTGTGATTTGCAAACAATTTGAATTTCTTACTCAATATAAACATCGTTATTATATTTTATGTGAGCATATTCTACGATTTGTTTACGACGAAATCTTTTATTATTGATTATATTCTACGTAAGTGAATGTAATACGAAGGATACGTATTTATCGATTTGAAAGATTAAGAACTTAGGAAAAAACTTGAATTTAGTTAACAGTTTTCAGAACCATTTGATATTATTTTTAATAATTTAACAGAAGGCATATCCGTTCTTCATTAATAACTTTTCAGTAGAGCTACTGAGATATATGGAATTCATATTAATGAGACCTTGTTTACAGTAAGTACCCTTTGATATCAAATTTTTTAATTAGTAATTGAAAATACTATTTTTGGTCTTTTTAAATTTTTTTATCTCATTTGAAAAAAGAAAAAAAAAAGAAGAAAAAAAAACATTTTTGCAGTTTATTAAAACACCCCTAAAAATTGTAAGAAAACTGGTGGTGAAAATTAAAGAAATATCTGCTTTTCATGAATATTTTGTTAGTGAACTTACTTAGAAACACGACATTAATTTCAAATAGACCATCTTTACATATTATACTGATAAATGACACAGTTACACAGATGAATGTGAAGCATGCAGTGGATGTATATAAAAAAAGAATGGAGTACCATTAGTGTGCAATTATAAAGAAGTGTGGCGACCTCAAATAACAGATAAAACTTCTATGCACTGGAGTACTTTTTTGCACAGCGGTAAAGTATCTCTCTCGAGATCCAATGGTCTCGCGATCGAGACCCGTCGCCCGCAAAGAAAGCTGCATACGCTTTAGAAGTATGAATGTAAAAATTCCACAACAGACACGAGTTCATTTGTAAGAAAACATGTGATCAATTAATAATTTAATAATATAACCTATAAATAAGTTTTTAATATAAATCCTTTATATGCATTGCCAATTTTTTGTGCAATTGCAATTTCTTTAGCTCAGATCGAGCAAAAGATAAATTCCGAACTATTTAATAACTTTTTTTTTCAACAAAAAATTGATGGAATACATTCCAAACGAGCCTATTTGCCAAGAATCAACTCGATTGGATGATGGGAAGTACGTTAATTAGCCCTGCTAATATTTTGCATCGTCAACCTTAATAGGGGAAGGTTTCAGTAATTAAATGTCACCAAATTGAACCTGTTTGAATTAAGCTTATTATCTGGATAATTGAACGTCAGTAAAAGCTAATTTGTCTGACGTAATGCAATACAAACGTGGGCAAAATGGACTTTGTGTGGCAGTCCCAAACATTGATAGCAAAAATTTTCATCAAAATAAGTATACGAGTCGAGTTTCAAAGTTTCAATTCAATTGGATGACGGGAAGTTGGTTTATTAGTAATCCAAGCACAAATTTTAGGATGTGTAAAAGCTGCCTTTTATTTACAGTGACATCCCCCAAAACTTTGTACAATGCATTCTTATGGACAATGAATCTATCTGTTAAATTTCAGCTTGATTGGATGACGCCAAGTTGGGTTATTAGTAGTACCAAGCTATTATAGAAGCGTGCGTATAAGCGACCTTTTGATAACAATAACAAACATCAAAACTTGATAAAATGCATTGTCATCGACATCGAATCTATCTGCCAAGTTTCAACCCGATTTGAAGATCTCACGGCAAGTGGGTTAATTAGGCCTCCTCAGATTTATCCGGCAGGCACAAACACACAAAATCGAAGTTAATATAAAGGATTTAAAAATTTATTTATTTTTTTACTTCTCATCTGCTTGTATGCCACTGTGATGAGATAAATGTTTACAGCAATTATGAGTCCTAGTTTTTATCAAATCTATTCTGATGAGGTGGCTTGTTTATGGCACGTATTATCACACTATTGCTATGTATAAGCAATAAAACAATAACATAGCCCATAAAAACAGAGTTTTTTTAAAAAAATCCTTTACATGCATTGACAATTTTTATATTCATTAACACAGCGCCGATATCATGAACACTTCTATCAGCAAAATGTGCGGCAAACTACGTTTCAAAATTTATTTATTGAAAATGAATGTGAATTTATGCTCTCACATCCAAATATTATTTATTCTGATTGAAGGAATTTTATTATTTATTTATTAAAAAAATTTTTTAGCAACATTATAGAGTTTCAACAATGATCGGTTAAATGCTATTTTAACGCGATTGGATGACGACAAGTTGGTTTACTAGTATTCCGTAAAAGCGACCTTTTAGTGACAGCAACCGCCACAAACTTTGATCGAATGCATTGTCATCGACATCGAACCTATCTGCCAAGTTTCAGCCCGATTGGATGGCGCCAAGGGGGTGAATTAGGCCTCCGCAGATTCCATTCCCATCGACAAACATACACATAAAATCGAAGTTAATATAAAGGATTTAATTAGAGCATCACTCCTTTACGTACTCCAGACCATTCTGACCAAATTCCATGAACCATATGTGGGACATTTAGAGAAGCCTCGCAATACAAACACATGCATCATGAATGGTCTAACACTTGAAAACAGCTCTAAGAATAGGACACAAATTCTTTCCACCAGAGCTCATAAAATTTTTGTGTTATATATCGGAATACAGTGAAAGGTAAATACTGAGATTAGGGGAGATAACTTCTTTCTATTTTTCTAAGCTATTCCACCGAATTGTTATCTGTGAAAAACAAATATACCTTTAATTTCGCATAATTTAACGGTAAAAACATCGAGGTGTAGAGTATCAAACAATTCTCAATTACAATATAATGCTTATCACTGCATTTAAATGTGATATAGATTTTTCTAAGCATTTCTCCTATTTTTCTAAGCTATTTCACAGAAAAGTTATCTGTGAAAAACAAATATACCTTTAGTTTCACATAATTTACAGGTAAAAACAGAGGGCTGTGGAATATCACACAATTTCCTATTACAATATAATGCTTGTTACTGCATTTAAATGTGACATAGATTTTTCTAAGTATTTCTCCTATTTTTCTAAGCTATTGCTCTGAAATATTTTATAGAACTTTGTTGCTTCCATTTTTTTCACAGCTCTTTTTTAAAGTATGAATGAAAATTACTACTGTGCAATAGGTTTTATAGCATTGTCTAAACTCGACATAGCTTTTGGTATCGACATTGTAAAATATATTGCATACTTCACAAATACTAAATAATTTGTATCATACAATGTGTGTGAGACGGTTTAACTAATTACATTTTAATTAACCAATCCGTCTAACTAAAATAATTCAATTGTAATAATTTGATTTGATTTACGTATAAAATATAATGAGCACTACTGTAATATTAGAAACTTTAATAAATAGTCTAAATAGTCAGTAATTTTATAAAATTTATTTCCAAACAGCTTATAAAAATAATATCTAATTTTTTTTTTTTTATCTATTCAGCTTTTTTGTAGTAGTGATAAAAATATTGATTTTTTTATGCACATTTTATTTCATATTGTTATGAATTTTTCCGCTGAGGCAATGATGGCACAGTTTTTAAGATAAAAACTACTACTTATTCACTCTTCAAAGGCACAAAATTTATTCAAAGCTAACAGTTTAATCACCCTCAAGCTTCAACACAAGCTTCAGTAAAAACAACTTCGAATACAGCGATTATACAAGCTCACTCCAATAGGTAAACAAAGCGATCAGCTTTTATCGAAGTCCGAAGTCAATCTGAAAACTTTCCCGATCTCCAGTCTTATTTATACTTGGCGCGAGAGAACATTCGCGAAATTTCCAGTCAATTCATCGATAAAAAAACATCTGGAAATTTCTCGATTGCTTTAGGTGTTGCCACCTTTTTCTAACCTGTATAATCGCTGTTAATAAATAAAATAAGAGAAAATTAATTATGACAGAATTTTAAAATAATACGTCACTATTTACACTATATACAGACAATTTGTGCAACAATATCTATGGTTTAAGTTTAAAAAAATGTGAAAAGAAATAACTAACAAATTTTGGAGTATATATGATAGATGTCTGTAGATGAATTTAAACATATTTTAGTGACTTTTTAGAAGATGAAATATTTTTTAGATTTGATTTATATATTTATTGTTATATTGTTTTATTTAGCAAAAATAAAAATTAAGAAATTTTATAATGTTTTCAATTATTTAATATTTGAGTTTCTTTCATCTTAACCCTTTTAGTCGTTTTGATATTGTTGCACAAATTGTCTGTATATAGTGTAAATAGTGACGTATTATTTAAAAATTCTATTGTAATTTATTTTTATCTTATTTTAATTTATGTGATTACAGTGATTATACAGGTTAGAAAAAGGTGGCAACACCTAAAGTAATAGAGAAATTTCTAGACGTTTCTTTTTCGATGAATTGGCTGGAAATTTCGGGAATGTTCTCACGTGCCTGCTATAAAAAGACCGGCGATCGGGAAAGTTTTCAGATTGACTTTGGACTTCGATGAAAGCTTATCGCTTTGTTTACCTATTGGAGTGAGCTTGTATAATCGCTGTATTCGAAGTTGTTTTTTTGCTAAAGCTTGTGAGCGATTACACTGTTGCCTGTGAATAAATTTTGTGAGTTTTCTGAAGAGAGAATAAATATTTTTATACTGTAAAAACTGTGCCATCATTGCCTCAGCGGAAAAATTCATAACAATATGAACAAATTTCGACTACTCCAATTTAAGGCGCAAATGATTGGTTAAAAATAAGTTTGAGCTGGGACTCTCAAACTTTAATACCACGCTGGGAATATGAATGAGTGCATTTCAATAAATAGTCCTACTTATTTTTAATGCATATACCCTTCTCATCTAAAAACGGATACTAAACGGTTCTAATATGTCATATTTTCTATGTCAACTGCTTCTGCGGAGATGTCCTTCATATCTTTAAGGTAACTGAAAAATTACCTGAGGAGTTCTACTTCTCAAAATCACTTAAATGGTTTGACTTTGGTATCCATCCATAGAGAAATTGACATTGACCAAGAAGAAGTCCTTAATCAACTTTCCAAAAAGCCTCGAAGGTTAGGTTTCGCATTATAAACATTATAAATTTTGAGACACAGCATGTGTTTGACTAAACTTTCTACAAATGTTATGTGTTAAGTTATTAAATTAATTTTTTTTATCTACTAAGGAATTGCATGTTGCTCAATAGTTCCGTAGATTTGACTGACTAATTAAGGGCATTTAATTTAAGAGTATTTTCTACGATTTATAAATATGTAACGGTACATTAGGTGTTGACCGTCATAAGAAGCAAGTCGTGGTCGAATAAAACAAGATTTTGTTTCCAGAGACGAGAGTCGGGTGACGTTTGTTTATAAGTTGGTGATACTCCCAAGGTTTGAGGCAGACTAAACCAGATTCAAGGCGCGTCATGAAAATTCAGGAAAACCCTAGAAAATACCAAAAGAAAAGGGAAAGTTCCAATGGGAATATATTACATATATATATCATTATTACAATAGATTTCTGAACATTGGTGCACTTATCCCTCCTTGAAAAAAAATCTCCGCATAGATATTTTTTCAAGACCACTTATTTCAAATCTGTACGATCCAAAACGTGTAGATTAAAAAAAAACAAAAAAAAAACAAAAAAAAAAAACACTCTATTTCTTTTATTGACTAACTGCAATACTTTCATTACCTTATGTTAACATATGGATAATTGAAAGTAATATTAGGTTACTTACATATTATCCCATCAACCTTTGGCGAACTTCGTGTTGAATTTGAAAGGTTCGAACCTTCTGACCTCCTAGGAGGTTCGGTTCGGCATTGGGATCTTCCCGTGGGATGCCTTTTAGCAGCGCTACAGAAAAAGAAAAAAAAGCATACGTCCGGACAGACCGTTTCGATGGATTAAGAGAATCCGTTTGGTAAACATTTTGTTTCGATAACAGTTGACGGATAATTCTTAAGTACCAATATTATTAATTTGTTTGTTTTCCCCTTGTATAAAGTTCGAAAGAAAATATTAATTTATTCAGCACTTAACAAAAATATCATTCCGTTCTTTTTTCCATTACGTTTTTAGTTCTTCGTTAAATATTTTAAACTATTAGTAATTGAATTCATAACTTATAATCTGACAAGTTTTCACTGTCCGTAATCGTCCTACAATTCAGTCAAACAACGAGCCTTGTCTATGGAATATCATTGCGAATATTGTCTTATGACGTAATCCTACTCCAAAATACAAGATAGAAGCAGAAGACAACCTCTTCTTTCAGCTACTAACCTTGTAAAGTAGCCATCGGCCATCTCTGCCCTTCCTGTCCGTATTCCTCCGATTTCGTGAGAGAAGTCTTTAGTAACCCCATCACGCTTCATAGTCCAATCGCGAAACAGGTAATCACGACACCATGCTTTTTGAAAAGTGGCCTTTTGCGCAATGGAAATGCAATGCTAGTCAGTATCGAATGACCACTTGTGCAGTAAACGCTGTGGTTTCATTCATGTGTGTCGATATGTGTGATCAGTGAGTTTCTTTGGGCTGTTTATTGATTAAGAGAATCTCCGTAAGTAATTTTGTTCTATTGTGGTATAATTTCTCATTGATCAGATGGAGAAAGTAGCAAAATTGCAAAAATCTTGTTGGTGTTTGTTTATCCATTACGGATTATAAAATCTAAAAATATTGAATTGATTAGGTCCTAAATTACTGAATCGATAAAAAGCCTGATAATATTGAAACATTTTTAATAAAATTCGAGAAGTGTATGTTTTTGGGGTTTCTAATCTAAAGAAATTTAGTTTTTTCCTTTCATTATTTGTATTTTTTGCATTGTTTTCTCAGAAATTTATAAATTTACTTAATACGACACTTCTAATTAAGAAAATTTTAGACAGTAAAGCAAACAATATGATAACAGTCAGGCTATTAAATCCCTTATATTAACTTCGATTTTGTTTGTTGCGCGCAATATCCAGAAGGCTAGATAGCCCACTTGCCATAATCTAATTGAACTTAAACTTGGTTGATAGACTCGTTGTAGATGCCAATAGTAGTTGCCAATTTAGTGGCAGCCCCAAGTTTTGGGGACTGCCACTAAAAGGACGCTTCTACACATGTTTCTAGTGCCGTACGACAGATCCAGATTCAGTCATATTCAACCAAGTGTAATTTGGCGATATTTAATAATTGAAATCTCACCTTCTGTTATAGTTGATTCCATCTAATGCATTTTATAAAATTTTGGGGAGAGAGAAAAAATAGTTAATGGCACAGAAGGGATGTTTCTTCGTGGTGGTCAAACATTTTGAAAACTCAATCTCTGCTAAAAATCGTTTAAATAAGTTGCAATTACTTGTAAAAGTTGGTATTGTGTATAAAGGATTTATAGGAAAAAAAACTTTTTTGCAAGAATGGACAACTAGTTGCTTACATTTCACTTGTTAAGTTCTTGTTGTTGAAAAAGACCAAATAATTTTAAATTTTCTTCGAAAAGTGTTTATAAGTTGTTTATCCTGTCTAATAGTGGAGAAGAAATTTCGGGAACTCACTACAAAATATTTTGTAGAAATGCCAATTGAAAGCATTCTCGTCAAAACTGTTTCACATCTTCAAAATCGACGGAATTAAGTGTTGAGTACTTAATTTGTAACGTTGGAAATCTTTATTGTCCTATGTGTAGTAAATTGTTTGTTTAATATGGAAATGCGGTACCTAGGCGCTTTGGTTATTGAAAGAAACTCTGAAAGTAGGACTGCTTTTGTTTAGGATTTAGTTGTTTCCTTTATTCTGAGGACTAAAAAAGTATCCAAGCAATAAGTGCAATTATTTAATTTATGAAAAAAAAAACTTTCAAACTTTTATTTACAACATATCATAATAATCGAATAATCATATTATAAGTACCATTTTGAGATTAACTTTTAAATGACTCTTAACATGTTACATATAAGTCATATGAAAATGATTAATTGCCCACAACCTTCCCTTTTAGAGTAGGTGATTCCTTTTCTTCAGAAAATTCTGATAAAATGATGTTTAACATTTGAAATCCTTGATGTAATGCAACTTTATAAAACTAACCTTATCAAATCAGAATTGCAGGTTTGTTAAAACGAATTGTATAGGGCAGTAACTGTCAGTAGAAGCACAAATAATTTGGCAACGTCAGTAAGTGAAATCTTCCCTGGTAAAAATACACGATATATGATTACAAAATCTCTGTTAATTAATATTCTACAAGTTGCGAGTTTGGGAACAAACGTGACGAGAAAACTTGTCACAAGTTCTAACCGGATATTTCTATTTCTGTCTGTAACCAATATACTAACTTCTTTAATTCCTTCACTCCATCGTATATAGTTACTGTGAAAGGATCCTTTTTGTCTAATCTTAAAATAACTTCTGATTCGATCGAATGTAATTCTTCTCATCATTTCGACACCTTCAAATTGATATATGATGACATGTATCATTTCAAATTTAAAATTAATTAAATATAAATTAAATTATGTTCGCCATTTCCGTTCCATCTAGTCGTAACTTCTGATGAAATTTTGTTAAGACCTTTCAGTTAACATGTTGAATTTGCTGATTGCTGTAGATTTGTCTGGGAAAGTTAATCTCAGATGGAGAAATAAGTCTTTATAAAAACATATCACTATGCCAGTCAGGGCCGTAGACAGGGGCGGGAGCGAAGGGACAACCCCCCCCCCCCCTCTTCCGAAATAGTATGAAATCTTGTTTCACCACTTCCCCTTCTCTTTTTGTGTGTAACTTGTTATAAGTATTTACATTAAAAATTATTCAGGTCTTAGATGTAATATGAGTTTGAATCTCTTAATTCTGAAAAAACTAAAATAAAAAAAATCTGCTTTATGTTGTTAATTAAATCTTCGATCATAACGTCCCCCCCCCCCCCATCCCCTCCCGAAAAAAAATCCTGGCAACGGACAGTGATGTTAGTGTACTGTAGAAGCGAAAATCTCAGTTAAAGATTGCGCATTTTCGTTGTTATTTCAAATTTACAATCTAAAATGCTCAAAATGTCAAAACGCGATATTCAAATAAGCGCCGAGAATAGTTTTTGGAGAAGGAATCGTTTTCCATTAGCAAAAAAAAAAAAAAAAAAAAAAAAAAAAAAAAAAAAAAAAGAACAATAGCCACAAAAACAACTTCTTTAATTCTTCCTTGAGTTGACATTTGGAAACTTCTTTGTATTAATTAGAAAATACGTAAAAGGTGAAAAAGTAAATATAAAAAACTTCCTACAAGATCCTTTGTTAGCAACTTAAACAGTAGTAAAGAGAGAAGGAAAGTTCAAGGTCCAGTGAAATTATACGCTATGTTTTAATGTAAACAAGGGAAGGCATAATCATGTCACTTCTTGAATCCTAATTGGATGAGTAAAATATTCTGACAGAACAAGGAAACGTGTGTGTTGTGCTTTGGTAACATTTCTCTGATTTTACATGATTCTTGTTTTCTAAAAGATGATTTACAAGTTACCAGTCGGTGTACCAGTTGAGATCTCCAATCGTTAGACGCCAGCACTAGCACCATGAAAACGCTTCATTCCAGTCCTAGGAGAAGTCAGTTTATTATGTGATCACCTCTGGCTGGCGGCTCCTATAGAAAAAACATTGTCTATTTACTGGCGCATCAACTGCCACCATCGAATCACCTGAGCTCTTCCCTGGGCCAAAGACAGAAAGCGTAATGCTTGCTCAATAATTGGATTGTTACAGTGCTGACACTGTGTGCAAAGCTTACATTCTAATAAACTCTAGACAGTGACCTTTCAATCAACTTACTGGCTGGCGTCCCAAACACTAGCAGCATGTAAATGAGCCTTAACAACTTCCAGTTTAGGTGTATTGGAGTTTTTCTCATACAAAAGCTGTAATGCGACTACACATCGCTAGATCAAGATACATGTGTAGAGGAAATGCTTTCCGGTTGTCATTCCAAGGGGAAATTGTCTTATATTTACATTTCTCGAATAAGAGAAAATCTTTTAAACTCCCACTAAGTAGCGAATTTACCAAGATAGACTTGTCTACTCGATTTGAAAATAGACTGTAGAGCACCTGCAGAGGTTCAAACCTGTGACCTCTTGCATACTAGACAAGTATTCTGGCTCTGGGACCTGATTAAGGACATCTTGAATTCATTGTATTGTAAGTTAACAGAAATTAGGTTTTCTAAAATTAATAGAAATAATTCGGTTTTAGAGCCATCTAATTATGAGCTTGCGCGAACTTTAAACTTTAATATTTTTCTTGATTTCTTAAGTTAAATTTAATAACTAATTATGTTTACTAATAACGAAAAAAGCTGCTTCAAAGTTATATGTCTATTAGTGAAGGTTCTCAAAAGGTTCTTGCATATACGTGAATCGGAAATGAAATCAACAAAGGAATATATTTTAAAAGTAATCCTCAAGAAGGACGCGATTATCATTTTGAAAACTTCCTAACTAGGAAAAATAAATGCTTTTAGTTTTACCTTAAAATTAGTCAGTGTTGAAGGCGGTATCGAAAAAAAATGTTTGCGTATATTTAAAAAATTCATCTGTATCATACCCTTAGTCAAACAAATTTATCACTAATATATTCGATTGAAGACATAATTTGTTTATTAAATTGTAGGAAATTTCAAAAATATTTTCTATTCCAAATGTTAAGGTACTAAGGACAAATGAAAATATTTTTTTTAATCTAAAATATTTCACCAATCATATACTAGTCAACTAAAAAATTTTGACACTTAATTCAAATCGATTGAACAACTTTCCATTTATTTTTCTTCTTCCAAATTCTTAAACCACAAAATTACACTGCAAATCAAAGCACATTCTTGTCATAGAGTTCTAATAGGAAATATTTAAATTCTCTTTCTCTTTTTAAAAATCATTTAAAAAATAAAAATGGTGGAGTTTCGTACGAATCAATTCCCATACTGTTTATTTTTCTTATAATCAATCCTAGCGTCCAACTTTTCTGGGCTAACTTAATCTTATTACAGTAACTATTCCAAGCAAATGTCTTTCTCATGGGTGGGGTAAAAGAAGCAGCCTCTTTTAATCGCAAGGACCGGAGCATCAAAAGGTAGAGGACTTAGCTCCTATTAGAGGTCGGCGATATATCTATACGACGATATTTTTATCGATATTTCTAAAAAAATATCGATATAAAAAATATCGATAAAAGTCACCGATATATCGATATTTTCAAACATTTTTAGTTTTTTGATGATCGTTTTGTAGTTCCATATGTTTTTTCGATTTTCTTTATTCTCTTTTCAAAAACTTCAAAACTAAACTTTGAACTTAGCCGAGAGACAGTAAAAATGGCACCAGTATTCAATATTTTTCCATACACTTAAAAGCTATTGAAAATTATCTGAATTTTTCTTAAAATCACTGCACCAACTAAGCGAAAATAGAACTTTTTTTTTTCTTTTCTTTTTTTTGTAATAGATCCATTTTAGTTGAAAAAGTAGTCACCTTACAAAACAACAATCATGAAAAGTAGAAATTTGCCCCGAAAAACTTTGTTTCTGGCAAAATTCAAAATTCAAATTGGAAAATCAAATAAAAAAATAATAATGATTTATCGATATATCGATATTTTATCAATCTGTTCTTCTAATGAACGATATAGTATCGATATTTATTTTGATCGATATTTCCGGCCTCTAGCTCAAAATTAAGCTGGCTATAATGGAATGGCCTTCACTTTACATTTCGACAGACGCGCCCAGACGGCACTCTCCCTCTGTTTCAGTGGTCATCTGTGATCTAAGACAGGGTGGTTGAAAAATAATTAATGGCTCGTGAAATAATGACTCTTCTAAGGAGAATAGTCATTATTTCACGAGCCATTAATTATTTTATTAATTATTTTATTACTTAGCAGGTTCGATATATATGAACACATGAAATCCGAGGAAACTGAACAGAAGACAGAAATACTTCAAGCAAATCAAGTTTATTCTTTAGAAATATTCATAATTAAGGCAATTAACATTTATCAACCAATTCAAGACAAACATTTCTTATTCCTACCGATTAACTTGTTAACTATAACAATTAGGTTTGGCAGAGAGAACACTATTCACAAAGGAAAGACAAAGGGACTTGCTTGACATAGCTAGGTAGTTGGAGGCTCTTTTTAGCTTATTTTCAGAGAAGATGCATCTTTGCTGGCCAGGGGCGTAGTGGCACATTTTAATCCAGCTTCACTAGAACAAAACCCGCCAAATTTCCCTGATTGGTTAAACTTCTCCACATGTCAACCCTTAACTTGGCTTAATCCAATAAATTTAAAATAAACCTATTTTTTGTTACCAAGCGTGAGAGGAGTTTTTTCCGGTCAAAGCGGCCGTGTGACTCATTGACCTCACGGATTTAGAACCCTTTCATAGGAAGTCCCCTGTATAAAAATTTCATATAAATTTTAAGACCAACTACAGGCTCAAGGCCCAACAGGTTTGGTCGAGAAAATTTAAAACTTTGGGGATCGAACCCCGGGCTTTTCACCCTAGTTAAGCTGTAGGTCATGGCCTGATCAGCCATTATTTTGCACAAGTATAGGTCGTTGAGGTCAACCCAAACAAGCTCAAAGCCAGGATGATTTTTTTTTTAGGGGGGTGGGGTGTATGATCGAAGATTTGATTAAATACATATAACAAGTTACACAACAAAATGAAGGGGAAGTGGTAAAACAAGATTTCTTATAATTTCAGGAGGAGGGGTTGTCCCGGGGTCCCCTCCCCCCCCCCTGTCTACGTCCCTGAACCTAAATGTCAATCTGAGCAGACCTTTCCGACATACATCCAAGGGTGTCTTTGGTTGTCCCGTGATGACCTGTTTGATCTTCTTTTAATTGTTTATGATTTTTTGCAAGTGAATAATCTCGTGGATCTCGTCTAGCCGAGGCTAGATATGGAGATTAGAAATAATAACAACACAGTGACAATTTTCTGTTGAAATTCAAGTGAAATAAAAGTGCTGAATGTGCACTTTTGTAAGTGTTTGCACTTTTGTAAGTGTGCACTTTTGTAAGTGCACTTTTGTAAAAGTGCTGAAGTGCAATTTGTTGTAAGAAGTGGATTTTTTTTCTGATTCATCGAAGTTGCCTTCTAGCCTACTGCTGAAATATTTCTTGAATTCGAAGTAGTTCCTAAAATTGTTCTTCATCTTATTCAGAGAGTTTACTACAATGACCTTTACGTAATTTTAATTAATTAAGTTGTATTTTTGAATGCAAGAGAAGAATAAGATCGCTATCTATGGAATTTCAACGCTTTCGTACGATATGAAATTCTTCAATATTTATTTTATAAATATACGATATTTATCCAATAAATTGGTTGTATATATGCTTATGACTTTTCATCAATTTTGTGATTTCAAATTTATTCTTTGATATGATAAATATATTTACTAGTATTTGTGCTGCGATGATTTTTTTTTTTTCTTTTCTATTCAAAGATGTTCAAATTAAATTCACTAAAATTCTCTCAAACATAAAAAAAAAGTCATTTAAATTTATGTACGCCTATATAAAATGATAATTTCCATGGATATTTGAATTCAATAATTTTATTTATGTATTTTTTAGATTAAAGCATGAAACTGCCTGGAAAATGCCTGGTCTTATGGATACTAATTTTATTTATTATTAACGTTTCAGGTAAAAAGTTATATTTACATCCATATTAGTATAGTAAACACTTTTTAGGCTTTCATTGTATAATTAATAACAAAGGGAGGAATATCATATTCCATACATAAATATGTATACCAGCCTTATACGTAAAAATGAATCCTGTTAATCAAGGAAATAATATGACTACGAAATATTTTAAAAGCAACTCTAATTGATTAATCTTTAGTTAGATCATCTCAATTCTTAGCCGTGTCATATATGTTAAAAGTGTTATAAAAGTAACAGAAAATTAACATTATTAATCATCGTCAAAATTATCTAATTGCAGATAAACATTTTTTGTAGCATCATGCCACTTAAAAAGTAATTAAAAAAGACAATCATTATTGTAAAGCATAATTTCTTCTATACAACTACAATGTAAGAGACTTTGTAAAATTAAAGTGTAGTAAATAGTTAAAATAATGTAAAGTATTAATGATGCAAAATAAAATTTACTTTTTAGTAAGTGCACTCACAACTTTTAACAAAGACGATTTATATTCATTGTAAACCAATTAGGCAACCCAACGTATTCACACTTAAAAACTCACACACTCATTTTAAAATTTAAAAAATGTTTGCATTAAAATGCTGTGTAAAGTTCACATATATTTGTGCATTTCAATTTTATTCTAACTCGCGAAATCATAGGCATTAGGTATTCCTGTTTTATTTAAACTCTGATTGCAACAAACTTTCAAACTTATAATTACCCAATTTATAAGGATATTTTAAAAGGAAAACGAAACAGTTAACATTTAAAATGCCATGTTAGTAAAAATTAATAACCAAATTTTATTTTAACAATGAGTTTAAGCAATGATGAAAGTAAAAAAAAAAAAATTAGTTAAAATCGACCAATTTTCAACAATTCCAAGCAACCTCAGCAGAAATAAATTGTAGTTTTTTTCCCCCGTATACTATCTACCATAGGATTATTTTGAATACATGCTAAAATTTCGTAAAAGTCTGCTAAGGATCGAAAACTGACCTAAGCTTAGTTAAAATAATATACACTTGCATGTATGTGCCGCTTTGACATCGTACTTGACGGTGGCGGAACACTGCCGCGTTCGTAGATTAAATAATGCAAAGCACAGATCAGATTACAAGCTCTTAGCAATTTTTAACCATACAGAGCTTTTAAAAAAATTCAAATTGACAGAGTTAGATATTTCAACATATATTACTACAGCTCATATAATAGATTCAACTAAATCAACTCTTCTCCAAGTGTAAAAAAATACCAGAAAAATCAGAATCAAACGTGTTTAGATTGTTCTTAATTAGAAATTCATAAGTCTTTTTAATCCTCTAAAGCGCATCAGCCAACGGGAGTCGAACCAGAGACTTCTAGATCCGTAGAAGGATATTCTACCTCTAGGCAAAAGTAATCGCTAGTGCCTAGGTGTTGTATTTGTCTTTTGTACACGAGACCACCGCATAGCCCTTTCTCAGACAGTCGCGAAGGGGACGAACGATTGAGTTGCTTGCGTGAGAGTTGAGTGTGTTGCGTAAGAGAGTTGAGTGTGTTGCGTAAGAGAGTTGAGTGCGTTGCGTTTGACAGTGAATCGCCAAAGATGCCGTGATGATTGTGTAGCAGTCGTATATCAGAAGGCGCCGATGGATGGCAGAATGATTCAGTCGTCCGGTAGTCACCAATAAAGCGTATTAGCTAATGGGAGTCGAGCCAGGTACTCCTAGATCTGTAGACAGATACTCTACCACTAGGCTAAAGTAATCACAAGTGCCTAGGTGTTGTATCTGTCTTTTGTACACGAGACCACCGCACGTCTAACTGAAATATGCTATAACAAATGTGGTCAGTCCTACAAGTTATGCCCTTTACATTTTTATTTGCGATAAACAATATTTAAGACTTGCAAACGAGGCTAGATTTTTTTTACTCACAATCATTATGCCTTAAAGATTAAACTATTGTATTTCCATTTACCTGTATTCATTCAAAAGTTTCACTTTAACTCAGATTCCAAACCAGACGACGACGATGACGAAGACGAGCTATCTCGTTCCCATCGCTTACACGGCCCGTCTACAGAGGTAACCTGTCGCTACAGGAGACAGCAGGGCGTCTGTAAACGAAGATCAGAATGTAGGAAACCGACGAGAAACACGTGTAGATTCGGTATCGATCCCATAGTATGTTGCATGGACAAGGACGAGCCGACGACGAAGAGACGAAGCCCGGTGACGACGCCGAAGCCTCAGACGTCCACTCCGAAAAAGTTGGATGGTATTGAAGAAAATATTGATATCACGTTTCCTAGTAAGTTCTATCTTCGTCGTTTGAAGGTTGATAATGTACGAACTTGGTTGCTGCGATATGATTTGATAATCTTGTACATATAATAACTATTTCATTCAAGTAAATTTGTAAGGGAAACATTTTTTTTTTTAACTTTTGATTTTAGATTTTAGTTATTTTATTTTAGTGATTTAGTATAGTCAATTTCTATTATTTTCATAGACTAATTATATTGTTTTACTTTATTATACATTTATTGTTTAAAAGTTAGGAACTTAAAGAGTCCTAATTAGGATCGTGTTATGATTTGTAAAGTTTAAATAAAAAGAAAAGAGAAACACATTTTTTTAAAAAAAAATTTTTTTAAATTTATATTAATAATATTTGCGAAACCTTAAAAAAATACCGAAGAAAAATATCAACTTTTAGTTTATTTAGAGACCAGAAGCAAAACAGAAAGAAAAACAGATTACTATTGCAGGGAATCCAATCTTACTCTTCGATCACGTGAATATCTCAAGCAGGCAACACGATGCTCCCACGCTCTGTGCACGTAATATTTACATCAGAGTTCAAACCCAGCATA
The DNA here is from genome assembly GCA_963978545.1 of Linyphia triangularis. Lineage (NCBI taxonomy): Eukaryota > Metazoa > Arthropoda > Arachnida > Araneae > Linyphiidae > Linyphia > Linyphia triangularis. The sequence continues at coordinate 19,681,547 of OZ021726.1, read as the reverse complement.
AAAATCACCAGACTGCACCGCGATATCAGAGAGGACGAACGTGTCGTTCATTCCTTCCCTCAATTCTCGGTTATAATTATTGAATCTAAATTTCTATTAAATGTGTTAATTGTAATTGGAGTCAGATCAACCTTATCACCTACGCAACCTTCCCCAACAACAACACCTCTTCATGGGTTTACCCGGACATTTGAACAAGTAATTTATTTAAAATTTAATTAAAACGACCACACCTCTCTGAATCGCTATCAATCGCCTGACTGCAAAACAAAAGCACTGCCTGCTAAATTTTTCATCTCAGTCAAATATTGAAATTGCTGTACCATAATAGCCTTATAGGCAGGGGCGTACTGGCCATAGGGTTGTCCCGTGCAATCACCGGGCCGGTCAGTATCTGTAAAAAAATGGGCCGGTCAAGTGCACAAGTTTTTTTTTTATCAAGTTTTTCAATTTTTTTCTTCAATATAATTAGTTATCCTCCTTAATGTTTTTCAATAAGCCCAATGCGTTCAAAACCCAATCACCCCAACCAGAACTATTTATCTATTACTTTAATTTCAGATAAAAGTGTGTATACTAAAAAATAACTTAAAATTTCATATTACTTTAATTTTATAGATTTTGTAGTATTTAGAAAATAGATTCACTAAGATTTATATATTATCGTGTTGGAACTATTTACTTTTTTTATAACTTTTTAGCTTAAATATATCAATGATTTATGGAAACCAAGTTGGTTCAAAGGTGGTATAAATAGAAGAGATAGAGAAATTTTGATTTAATTAAACTATTTATTAAAATTGATGAATAAAACTCTTTAATTATTGAAATTAAGTATTGAATACAAATATTAAAATAAAAAATATAGTAACTATTAAAACCATTTAATTATTAAATTTAATTAATGGAATTATGTTATTATTAACAATAATTATTAAAATTTGATTAATGGTTATATCGAAAGCTTGGGCCGGCATAAATCTAAAATCACCTGGCCGATTTTGTCCCAGTACGCTCCTGCTTATAAGTAGCACCAGCAGCCACCGAAATTTGTAAGCCTTATTCATGATATTTAAAGTGTTTAAGACCTAAGATTGTTCTAAAGTTCAAAATTGTTTCTGGTTTTCATTAAAATTATTAATGAGCTTTTTCCTTTTGTTAGTGTATCAATTAATTATTTTTTATATATATAATTTATATGCATTGCTAATTTTTATGTGAAATTGTAACTTCTTCAGCTCAAATCGAGTTCTTATAGTGTTTAACCACTAAGAACAAAAAATCCATTCCGAACTATTTACTAACTTCTTTTTTCTCCAAAACATTTGATTGAATACATTGTCATCTACAACGAGTCAACAATCTACGAAAGATGATAAGTCTGACGTAAGGCAATAAAAACATATACCTTTTATTTATTTATTTTGATTAAAAAAAGTTGGCAACAGGAAAAAGTTTCAACAATAATCGGTTAAAATTATTTTACCGTGCCACGCAACGTAAAGTTGAAATAAGTGGACTTCACTCCATAATGAATTTATGAATTCACGCTCAATTATCTTTTATTTATTTTGATTAAAACAATTTTGGTAACAGGAAAGAGTTTCAACAAATGATCGGTGCCGACCGAACGGTATAGTGGTTAGCGTGCTAGCCTCTAGACCGCGAGGTTGCGGGTTCGAGTCCCCTGTTGGGCATGGGTGTTTGTAAATGTATGTTGGCTTGTCTAATGACGAATGTTTCGGCGCATTATAGCCCTCGTGTTGCTGACGGCGCCAGATAATCTGAAAACAACCAACCAACAAATGATCGGTTAAACGGGATTTATTAGTATTCAGAAGCGAATATAGAAGCGTGTGTAAAAGTGACCTTTTAGTGAGAGTTGCAGTCCCAAAATTTGATGGAATGCATTGTCATCGACATCGAATCTATATGCCAAGTTTCAGAAGGATTGGATTACGGCAAGTGGATTAAATAGGCATCTGCAGATTTGCCCACCATTGACATTCCCAGCCACACACACAAAATCGAAGTTAATATATAAGATTTAATAATATAACCCATTAAAACAAAGTTCTTAATAAAAATCCTTTACATGCATTGCCAATTTTTATATTCATTAACACAGCGCCGATTCTGTGAACAGCGCTTGCTTGGTGTTTGTATCTAATTTTAAATATCAAAAACATTTCTATCAGCAAAATGTGCGGCAAGCTACGTTTCAAATTTTATTTTTTAAAAATGAGCGTGAATTTATGCAATCGCATCCAAATATCATTTATTTGTTCTGATAAAAACAATTTTGTTATTTATTTATTGAAAAATTTTTGGCAACAGGAAAGAGTTTCTTCAACGGACGGTTTAATACTATTTTAGCACTATTGGATGACGGCTAGTTGGTTTATAAGTAATCTGTAAGAGACCTTTTGGTGATAGTTATAGCCCCAAAATTTGATAGAATGCCTTGTCTAACTGCTAAGTTTCAGACCGATTGGATGGCAAGGGGGTTAATTAGGCCTCCGCAGATTTTACCGCCATCGACACACACATCGAAGTTAACATAGAGCATAGAGGATTTAAAAATAATGTATTGCATAGTATCATTTCCACTAAATTCAACTTTCATCACAAGAAAGACAAAAACATAATTTTTTCTTCTTCCACCAATTTAAATCCGACAAATTCTGGTTGATCTCAAAATAATAAAAATCTTGGTTACACCACTGCTAATCTCAGCAACTAAAAAAAAATCTACCTTTTTTTAAAAGAGTGCCTTATAATGCACTTAAAAGGTCAATAGGATCGAAATTAAAACTGGCTGTGTGGAACATTGTGCAATTTTCAAATTTTCAATTACACTACAATACTAGTCACTACATTTAAATGTGACATGGAATAGTGTAATTTCATATTTTTATTCACTTGGGAAAATGGCCAGTTTGGCAATGCATTTATAATAATAATAAAAAAAAAAAACACGCCAAATTGGAGAATTTGGCGATATACTTTTATATAATTTTGACATTATCTTTTCTTGTAAGTGAAATAGATGAGAGGAGAAAAACAGTCGTTGATGAGCGATGCTCAAGAGGAGAGAACTCTTTCTGTTTTTTACATCTTTATAGCATTTTTACGTGAAATTCGGTGGCGAGGATGCCTAGAACAACTTACTACAGCGATTTTGTTCAAAATTGTCAAAGCCGTTTTTATAGCAATGGTAAAAAAAACATGACTTTTTCAATGCCAGCTACCTTATGCGCATGCGTAATTGTATACGAAAACCTTTATGGTTGGTAGGTCCCATGGCCACCGCTAACCTGTGCATCAAATTTGGACATTGCAGGTCAATTCGTTCTGGAGTTATGCTAACAGAGATTTTTTCTAGACCAAATTTTTAAAGTCAGGATTTTACAAAACGTAGGAGAATTAAAAAAAAAAAAAAAAAAAAAATCGAAAAATTACTCTATGTTAACACATGTGTATTCGAAAGTAAAAAGTACTGAGTAAATAGCAATCCAATTTGGCTTACATGATTCCCAAATGGAACACAATTTTAATTTCTATATAAAAAAAAAACTTGTTATATTTGATATGTTACTCTATTGTTTAATTTAGCTCGCTTAAATTATTTAATTAGTTTGATAATTGTTTAATTAGCTGTCGTAATTTACAAGCTCTATAATTTAATATCTAAAAATCTATCCGGTATTAAAGATTTAGAAGTCGCTATGCAATTTTCATAAAGCTTTTATTTAGTATGAAAGCATATTATTTTATTTTACATTATCACTACATTTTGAACCCTTACATCAAAGAAGTCTTTAGAGCTTATGATTAAAATATATTTTCGTAATTCTTATGACAGTTTTTAATCATCGAAAACCACTTCGTTTTGAGAAAGCAGGAACTTTCGTGGTAAAACCCGGACGAGGTTGCAATTCTAGAAGTAAAAGGAACGGAGGATGTTAGAATTGTGAAGCAGGAAATGTAAAATTCACTTTGTAGCATAGCCCTATTAAGCGTGCAATATATACTTCGAATTAGCATACGCAACATGTAACTATCTGTAGAATTTTTATTGTTGTTTTAGTATTTTACTGGCAAGGTTCCTCTATTATTAGATTCGACTTTGGAAATCTGATTTCTAGAATTTTCGACTACCTGCTGTTTTCTATTAAATGTACTGATAAAATTCCTAGATTTTTTTTTTTCAGTTAAGCTCTTGTACATCCCTTACAATGTAATAGACAATTCCGGTATTTTTTTTATTTTTTATTATTATTATTATTATTCAGTTCTAAATATTTTGAAAAGGCCATAAACACAAAAATTTTTGCTCACTGCGCCTTTGCCTTTTTTAATTTGCAACCTAAGTTCACTTGTTAATTTTGGCGGGAAAAACGACACATTCGGCTCGAAGCGAATGTGACGTCACTTGATCTGAAACAACTTGGCTTGAAACGCAGCCGTGGACACCAGTTATGTAAGTTTCTCGCAAATCGCGCCAACCGGTACGGGATATAGCAATTGCCAAAAATTCAACAAAGACCTCACGATAACCATAGAAACAGAAGGATGTCTTGACGTCACAGCTATAGAGGATCATTTTTGATTGGACGTAATAATATTTAAATAACTAACTTTTTTAAAGAACTTTTGTTTGAATATCTGAAATCAGAAAGAAATTCTTCACAAATATAAACTAATTTCACTCGTTTTTAAAAAATGCGGGAATTGTCTATTGTCGACATTGTAGGTGTCTTTTAACTTCCTAAAATAATTGCTAACATTAGAAAAAAAATCGACTTTTTTTACTACAAATACCGTTAGAGTAACAATGAATCTCTTAATATTACTAGAAAAAGACACTCGACATTAGGATTTTATTCTTAGAACTCCATTGGTCTCCGATATTATCGATCTCTTAGAGAGTAAAACCTTTGTCTCGGAAAGTGCTACCAACCCTGAATAAGTATCTACAAATATCATCAATTATATATTTCTGTACATATGTTGAAATTAGCTGCTTTGCCGCGTTTCGTTCCTGAAATGATGGTGCCGACCAAACGGTATAGTGGTTAGCGTGCTAGCTTCTAGACCGCGAGGTTGCGGGTTCGAGTCCCGTGTTGGCATGGGTGTTTGTAAATGTATGTTGGCTTGTCTAATGACGAATGTTTCGGCGCATTATAGCCCTCGTGTTGCTGACGGCGCCAGATAATCTGAAAACAACCAACCAACCTGAAATGATGTTCATTACCAACCGAGCACATGCTCGCTCACTAAAAGTTAATTGCTACATAAACTTTACTACTAGAACCCACATCCTCTATCAAAAAAAAAAAAAAAAAAAAAAAAAAAAAAAAACGATTATGCAATAATAGAACCCCCTCCTACCCTTTCAACTCTGAAAATATTTTAGCATTCTGTCAGTGAAAAGCAAAATTACACTACCAGAATTACTTATGTTTAACATGTCTACGCATATTGGAAGTCACTTTCTATAAAACCACAAGGATAGAGGCACAGACACACATACTCTTAAACAGACTGTTTTATTATTATGAATAAAGTCATTTTTTCAATAAATATTTCTCTTGCAGATTGTGGGAAAAGATCCCCGAACGTGCAGCCGAGGGCTACGTCCAAGCCTACGAGAAGAGGTGGTGGTTTAAGATCCCGCTTAGGAAAAAGGGATGTAGCCGCATATTTCCAGCGTACAAGTAAGTACTCTAGCAGCCTTATTGATAATATTACAATATAAATTTATAAAAATAGTACGCTAAAAAATTTATCTTAAGTATTAATAAGTAAGTTAGAATGTGGCAGCCACTGTCGCTAAAATGTCATATCGACACACGGTTTTGTTACGATACATATAGTAATAACTTCTTAATAACTCTTGCTATCTCCCAGAAGTTTTACCACGAATGAAAATTTTATGAATACTAGTTGGTTTAGATGAATGTAACATTGTTAATTAGAAGCGAAGGTAGGATTATGTTTAGTTAGGATATATTATCGACTGAAATCTAGCCCTGTAAATGCAAATTTGAATTCTGTATTTAAAAAATATCACCAGATTGACGTGTTTAATGATAGATTTGTCAAATAACAGGCTAATTCTAACAACTAAGACCCTTTTCGGAACCAAGGTGTAAATTTCCCATACAGTTTCTATTGAAGCACTAAATTTTATAGCATTTCAATCGTAACTGAAAAGTTTGTGTAATTCTACTAAGCAAATCGAGGTCTGTCAGACCGATATAAGATGTTATTTGTAGTATTAGCGTTAATGAATCTCCAATGAGCTTCTAATCGTAACTTCCTATTGAAGTTTGGTGACGAAACTCGTCTTGGTATGACCTTTCGTTTGACATTTTGCATGTATACGTACCATTTAAAGTTTTACCTGGGAAAGTTAACTTCAGACGGAAAGATTCTCCTTACATCATAATGCCGAATTATAATACCGAAGTGCCATAACATAAAGTTGTTTAACCCTTTATTTATACCGACTGGACTTCACCATGGTGCTGTATTTCTCATGGTACTGTATTAATTTAAACGCTTTGAGACTCATTGGGTTGGTTGTTTTCAGATTATATGGCGCCGTCAGCAACACGAGGGCTATAATGCGCCGAAACATTCGTCATTTGACAAGACAACATACATTTACAGACACCCATGCCTTACACGGGATTCGAACCCCCAACCTCGTCGTCTGGAAGCTAGTATGCTAATCACTACACCGTTTGGTCGGCTGAGACTCATTGGGACTACTATGAAGTTCGTTCTTCAATTGCTGCAAGGCAGCACAAGCTTATTTCCCTTTGGAAAAAATCAATTATTTTAAAAAGTTAGACCACATTTAAAAAAAAAAAAAAAAAAAATCAGTAAATAGAGGTTTAATTATGTTAGTTAACTTTTCAGGAATCAATCGTTGATTTATGGAAATTAATTTGGTAAACTTAAAATGTCGATTAGTTAATGAGGAAGTTCATATTTCGCAGGATTCAAGCGATGGAGTCAAGTGATGAAGCCGGTCATCGTTGGAGGTCGGGAAGCTCAATCGAATTCATGGCCGTGGATGGTAAAATCGAATTTGATACATCTTACACATTCAAACCTTTAATTGCATCACTCAATAAATAATTATTGAAAATTTTCCTAAGTCTTCCATATTTTAGTTCCGTAAACTTGATTTTCATTCTCTTTCTCTTTGTTGTAAAGGTAGCTATCTTCAAAACTGCGGTATCAGGAGGAACGAAACGCTTCTTGTGCGGTGCATCCCTTATAAGTCGCCGATATGTCCTCACAGCAGCCCATTGTTTCGATGGTGAAAAGGGACAAATGTAAGATACATGCAAACACGACGCATAATTTTCTTAAAACTGATCATCATTCTTTCCATCCCCTTCACCCCAATTACAATAATTAACAAAATATTACTTTCGAGCATACAAAATACTTGCTGGATAGCAAAAACAATATACCTATTTTAATTACTGAAATTGATGACAGTAAAAAGTTTCTAATTCGAAAAAAATTAACAATGGACAATTCCCGCATTTTTTATTCAATTCTAAATGTTTCGAAATGTTTATGGCCTATAAGCATAAAAATTTCTGCTCAATGAGCTTTTTCTTTTCTTTTTTTTAATTTGCGATCAAAATTACCTTGTTAGAGGTTGACGAGAAAATGACTCATTCCGTTGGCATTGAATGCGACGTCACGGCTTCGCAAACATCTTGGCTTGAAATGCAGCAGCGGAAACCAGATTTGAAAGTTTCTTGCAAATCACGCCAACCTGTACGGAATGTGGCAATGGTCTACCAACACCAACTATTTGGCAGAAACTTCACGATAACCATAGAAGCAATAGGTTCTCTTTACCTTCACGGATTTTGTTGACTGTTTTGATCGGACTGGTTTTGGGGCATTTTCTTTTCTTAATATTTAAATAACTAATTTTTTTTAAAGAACTTTTATTTAAATATTTGGAATCAGAAAGAAATTCTTCATAAATATGTACTAATTTCACTCGTCTTTAAAAAATGCGGGAATTGTCCATTATACGTTTTCTAGTCTTCTTCAATAGTGGAACTACTAATATATTGTTAATTAGTTTCTATTATAGTTCCAGAGACTGCTGCTAGTTTTGGTATCTCATCGAAAATCATTCCGGATATTTTATTGAATATAGAGAAATTCTAGTTAGGAGTAGCTTAGGAATGTTTTGAATAGTTTCCTATACTCTTCCCACAGCATGCAAGTATATTCTTAAGTTACTAGTACATATATCCCTATATTCCATTAAAATTCATGATGTTCGACGATGCACCAAAACTTGTAGCCACCTATTAAAAATGTTATCAAATTTTAAAGGTACAGAAGAATGAAGAAATATTTCGGTAGATTTTGAATTTGTAAAAATACACTAGCGCTAAACAGCCTGAAAAGACTGACGTAAACTCTTCAGACATTGTTCAGCGCTAAGGCAAAAACCTGTTCAATTTATATCCTTTCAGTGATCCATCCAAATTCAGCATCGCTGTGGGATCCCACACCACCAAGGATGGTACGGAGTACCCTGTGTCCAGTATCCTTCTCCATCCCGAGTACCAGCGTCGCCAGTACTACAACGACCTGTGTCTGATGAAAATTGGCAAGGAAGTCCAGCTCACCAACAAGGCATACCCAGTGTGCTTGCCATCAGAAGGGCTGAGGAATAAGATTAGGGTGGATGAGAGTGACGTCACTGTGACTGGATGGGGTGACACGACGTTCGGTAAGTTTTATTGTAATCCGAGAGTATTTTCGACCAGCAATAAATAGTCAAATACGCAAAGTGATGCTTATATTCTTTGTAAATGCTATACTGCAATCTTGAATATAGACATAGTGTATTCTAATTTACAAAAGTAGTGAATTTGAGGAATTATAATTTACATTAGTATGATTTTGCTTCTTTATCAAAGGATACAAGTTCTACATTCAAATAGTCTAGGAGTTAGTTCTCTTACTAAACAAATTCTTCATGAGACGAATTTGCTTGGTAAAAGAAATAACTGAAATAACCGAGATAGAACTTGCATGTTCAAATAATCTAGAATTATTGTAGTTGTGTATAAACACAACTTCTAACCCAATAAAGAAGGTGTCTCCGCAATTGCAGTCACGATTATTCATAACGTAAATCCTAGTAAATTAAAATTCTGAAGTAAAGAGGAAGGCATGCTTTTGCATCAAACATTCATGAAGAAATTTTTTACCAGCCACTAATACCAAGTTACCAAATTTCAAACAATTTTTGAGGTTAGTATATTCCTGTGTATACGAATGAAATACAGGTGGTTATCGAAATAATGGAAGTATCTGTGAATAAAAGTAACATTTAAGAATGTGCTTCATAAAATATAATCCAAACTACCAGGATTTTTTTAAACATAAAAAGTATACACCATGGTACGTGAGGTAGCTTTAGAGAAGTTGTATAAGTCTTGGATTTTTTTCAAAAGCGTAAAATGTCAGACTCCACAGACTTTCAAAGAGGACAAATTGTAGAAGCCCGACAAGCTGGAGCAACTGAAACCGAAACATTACAGTTTTTAGACGTTTCTAAAGGTACAATGTCTAAAGTCATGGCAATGTACAAAAAACACGACAAGACAAGCTCGGCAAAGCAAAATAGTGGACAGTAGAAGAACCTGAGTGAAAGAAACCAACGGGTTTTGGAAACGGATTGTAATGTCTAAAAAGAAATGACGAACGGTACAATATTGCTCTAAATAGTATTCAGCAATTGTATGATTTGATTCTCAGGCGAATCCAAGTTGTATTACAAGCCAAAGACGGTTCTACGCAATTAGTAAAAGACTCCTTATAAATCTAGAGTGTTTCCATTATTTTGATAAACACCTGTATTACAACTCTCCTTATAAATCTAGAGTGTTTCCATTATTTTGATAACACCTGTATTACAACTATGTTTTTAGGTGGTGTGAGCAGTAAAGTCTTGCAAGAAGTGAGCGTACCAATAGTGCCACTTAAGGATTGCAACGCTTCCTACTCTAAAGTTGCCAAGGCCAATTTCCCGAGAGGGATCACCAATGTCTTCATTTGTGCTGGGCTCAAAGAGGGCGGAAAAGATGCATGCCAGGTGAGGGATTATTTTTCTTTAAACGTTTATAGCATTTCATGTACCTATCCGATTTAGCCTTCAATAACACCCCTGCATCATTTGACATCAAAATTGATATGTTATTGGGAAGTACTTATAGCACTAATGCACAATCACTAAGCGTTTCAAAATGTATATTGTCACTGCCTTTTAATGTGTTAACAAGCAAAATTTCGCAATTTACAAATTCTTCTTGATTGGTGAATTTTTTTTTAACAAACCAGTTAATATATGTTATAAGTCAGGAAAAGACCCATTACCAAAGGTGAAGGCAGTCCGGGAAAATAATAAAAAGTCATCCCTTGTTCAAGTAGTCATCAACACACTTTATTTAGAACACAGCACCGTACCTCTGATTAATATGAAAGACAGAGATCGAGTGCGAGAGTGAAAGGGATTATTGGTGCAAAAGGAAAGATTGATGTCACAAGTCTGTGAATCTTTAAACATGGTTCCCACTCGAATTACAAAATGAAAATGACTTTTATGTACTTAATTACTGTTTTTAAGGAACTTTGAAAATTTGTTTTCAGGCATCATGTCTACATATGAATTTTTAATAAAGTATATTCTACTAAAAAAGTTACACAGTGGTGCATGTATAATACAAATATCCCAGAGAATTCCGATACGGTGCGGTTAAGTGGCGGTCACGCGGGGATAGCAAGTCTGAGTTGCATTTTTATAAATTTTGTAGTTGGGTACACAACATCCACAAAAATTAAGGACTTTTAAGGCCTTAAAAATAAGTTAAAAAATATTAAGCACTTTTAATGAACGTGGGATCTCTGTTAAAATTAAATAGGGAAAAGTGAAAGGTTCAATTCTAGGTAACACAAGTGTGAGAACCAAAAGCAGTTTAGTGTAATGAAAGCAGGAGAATTAATGAAGTCTTAGTTATGTGGATCTTGGTTAGCTCTTGAATAATTAAGGTATAAAAATAGATTAAGAAAGAGCATTGATAGAAAGTATTGGGTGGTGCGTTACAAAATCATTACTTATATGTCTCTGTTTTTCTTGTTAAAGTCAGTTATATGCAATGTGTCACCCAAGTTCTTAATATAACAATCAAAACAGATTAAAAAAAAATAAAAAATCACTAACTACTCAATTAATATGAGAAGCAATATACATTTAAGAAAATTATATTTGTTTTTAATGCTCTTTTCATTATTATCAGGGCGATTCTGGTGGTCCAATGGTCAACAAACTAAAGGACCACTCTTATGTTCAGCTGGGAGTGGTCTCATTTGGATATGGCTGCGCACAAGCTGGGTACCCAGGAGTTTACACAAGACTTTCACGTTACACAAAATGGCTTTATGACAACACAGATCTTGGTCGTTGAGATTGAATGAGTTGGCGATCATCATAATTAATACATATGACATGGCAATAAAAGTCAACTTCCCGTCTTTCTTGATGCAGCCATCATTGAATAATGATTTTCATAAAATGAAAGGCACTACAGTCTATTTGCCAAAGGAAGTAAAAACAAATGTAAACAAAGATTTTGCTACATTTGGCAGTAACATATGACAAAAACTAACACCAAGATTTTGCAGCTAAATGGTTTCTATTGTATGTATTGATAAAATACAATCGGGTACTTCAAGGGTAGTGTGAAATTAAATCTACTAATTTATAAATATGATAATAAAAAATTGGGAGAAATTTAAGTAGATCGTGTAGATTCATTTGAAAAAGTAGCAATGTTTCAGTAAATATTTTAGTATGCACAGGTTTTTTCTTTTAATGAACAGAAAAGACCTAACACTTAAAAATTAAATACAAATAAGTAAAACTCAAAATCGGTTGTTCGATTGATACTATGTATGAGCTTTTTGAAATATACTCTGTGGTAAAAAACATATTTAGGTTGTTTGGGTATGTACTAATTTTTAGGAAATCTGTTCAATTCTTCAACTAAGGATGTACAATTTCTTGAATCTTCCTTTGTGATAGCATCAAGAAATAGTTCAAATGATATATTGAAATACCAAGAATTCATGAAGTGAGAGTCTATTGCAAGAAAAGTGCCAAATTGTTTAGATTACAAAGATGTTTAGAGCTTCAAACACGTCAAAAATGCTTTATAAGTAAACTCTTTTGAATTATTAAATGAAACCACAAACAAGATAACAAATTGTTTTCATTGAAATTACAGAGGCTAAACCAAAATATTTGTCCAACTTTATTCAGGATCAAATAAAAACACATGGTCAACAAACATGCTATTAACCAGGAAATAAAACAAATTACTTAATTAGTACCAAGAAAAATAGATCATGAATGTACAATGATAAATAGTATTTCTCTTGAATAGAAATGCATATCTTTTGTTTGTAAATGAATGACTAAACTTTGTAATAAATAGAAAAAGGTGAATAAATAATAATATGTAATAGAGTGAATAAAATAATCTTAATATAATATGTTTCTGGAAAAGGGCACCTCAAAGGAGAAAATATATTTCATTTTTTTTTAAATAAAAATTTTAAACATAGTATTTAATTTTTCACTTAATTTCTTTGAATATTAAAATTATGAATAATAAAAAAAGTTTTCAAATAAATTTTCAATTTATGTACTGAATTTTTTTTTTATACAAACCAAGTTTCAGGAAAAGTTTGATATTTTCCTTATTCTTATAACACATTGAACTCCTAAAGGTCACTTTAATATAAGAAACATTTGTATATTGAATTTCACACATAAAGTTAACATGGAATTAAATAATATAATAAATTATTTACACGAACAGAGTGCTTATTTGGTTGCACATGCAAAGCAAGTAATTTAAATAATTGAAAAAAAAAAAAAAAAAAAAAAGCTTCTGAAAATTTTGCTTTTATAAATTATAAGACAAATTTAATTATTTTGGTACCCAATAAAAAAGTTAAAATGTCATATTTTAAGACAAAAATATCAAAATCAAATTTTTGTCATGAAATATAGTATTTTAATCCATTCCCAAATGTTAAAAAAACTAAAATAATAACACAGAGACATTTTGAAAAGAGTCCTAATGCAAACTGGTTGAGCAAGAAATATCTATATCATGTAAATTCATAAACTATTTTTAAATTCATATTAATCTCTTAATGAACAGTAATTAAATTATATTCCAAAACACACTTACAGGACATATATTGATGCTTCAATACAAATTAAAAAATTATCACACTTATTAAAATAAATATTAATAAAAAATCTAAATCACATTTTCGAAAACTTTCACACATTTGTTCAAAACGACATGTAGTATCTACTATGTACAATTCATAAAAGCATAAGTTAACAAATTCAAAACTAAGAACCTCTATTTATCACCAATCCAGTGGACGTAGATATGACTTGAGTACTCTCTTTTATTATGTGAAGAAGAACATCAAAATTTATAGTGGGATCAAAGTCTTTCGTAATGTTATCTTCCTCACCTTCAACTATTTTCGCAACTTCAAACTGCACCCAGCGATAATCTGTACATTTTCTAGCTCCAGCGCAGCTCTGGATCAAGTTTTGAACGGTTGGGTGAGATAAGCCAAAAAACTTAGCACCCTGTCCATCTATACTAACCACTTCTTTTCCACTAAAAATGAAAATCCCTCATTACTTCATTGAGAAGAAAAAAATACATTGATAAACTAGGAGCCAACCAATAAAGAGTAATGCTGCTTTCACTGAGGGCGACGGGTCTCGATCCCAAGACCATTGAAACTCGAGAGAGATACTTAATCGCTGTGCAAAAGAGTACTCCTATGCACAGAAGTTTTATCTGTTATTTGATGTCGCCACATATAGCCCCCTCCCAGTGACGAAGGAGCAATACTGTTGATCAACGTCTGATCGGAGTTGGAGGTTTGGGATGCTTGTTGTATCGTTGTGTCCGCTTGTTGCGGTGTTGCACGCGAATTGCGTATCTGTTATTTGATGTTGTGGTTGTTTGTTGAGAGTTGCGTATGGTTGTTTGATGCGAGTTGCGTATGTGATCGCTTGTTGCGATGAAGTCTCTTTTCAGAAGCACCAATAGATGGCAGCACGATTCGTTTTTTAGTCCAGTCACCAATAAAGAGTAAACTAGCTTTCACGGGCGATCTATATCGCAACAAGCGATCACATACGCAACTCGTGTGCAACATCGCAACAAGCGGACACAACGATGCAACTAGCATCCCAAACCTCCAAATGTGGCAACATCAAATAACAGATAAAACTTCTATGCATTGGAGTACTCTTTTGCACAGCGGTAAAGTATCTGTCTCGAGATACAATGGTCTCGCGATCGAGACCCGTTGCCCGCACATGAAAGCTGCATACGCTTTACTAATCACTTCTTTTCCACTAAAAATGAAAATCCCTCATTACTTCATTGAGAAGAAAAAAATACATTGATAAACATTAAGTACAAAAAGAGCAAATTTGATCAAAGAACTAGCTATGCCTAACTCTAGTGATTTTGAAAGAAAAATTTGTGTTTCCCTCATTAATAGTTGTTCAGTAATTGTAATATACAGTAATGTAAAAAAGATTTTAGCAAGAAATCTTTTTATTCTTAGTTTGATAAATTCTGAAAACAAGTTGTCTTAATTTAGGTTTTTGTGGGCATAGTAAACTCTAGAATTTGTTGAATCAATTATACATTAAAAATTTTATTAAATAAATCATCTCATAGTTTTCACCAATCACGATTTTCTTTTTTAGTTGTAAATTGTAAACTTTTCTGTGCTTTTCAGAATGTGCAGGATAAATACCACTCAACAGAATTTATAATATTCAATGATTTAATGCAATATTTTATCAAGAAAAATTTATGTTGTGGAATTAGTAAAAATACTACACTTGAAAATTATTCAATGCAAAATTGTGCAAATAATCAGTAAAGAAAACATTGTATTTAAATTTGAGTTCATTTAAAATAAAACAAACTTGCATCAGGCTCAAGAAAAAGAAAAAAAAATTATTTGAGCAAAAACAATGGCTACAACATGTAACGGCCACTTTTCTGTTTCACTATTTGCTCTTTGAGCCTAACATAAATATATGGTAACACTAACATATAAGTGCAATATATTTAAATATTTTACAGGGTAAATCATGCATTATTCACAGTTTATATTGTACCCAAATATTAATGCCTTTTCATTAAATGCACAATGACTACAATATGTTATGGCCACTTTTCTGTTTCACTGTTAGCTCTTTGAGCCTAACATAAATATACAGTAACACTAATATCCAAGTGCTATATATTGAAATATTTACAGGCTAAATTATACATTTGGCACAGTTTATACTGCAACCAAATACGGAGGCATTTTTACAAATTATAAAACAACAAATGCATCATAAACAAAGCCAGTTCATTGAATATCAAGTATACATACAGATATTGCCTTTTTCACAAATGAAAAAGAGTTATACTTATTTTTAAAAGATGAATTTGAAATTTAACATACCAAGCAGCATTAAGAGATTTTAGTAGAGCAGCGTGAACTTCATTGGGGGCACTACCAATAAGCGAATGACCAGGATCATCTTCAGGCGTAATTTCAAACTACAATAAAAACAAAAATTTAGAGAGCTAAAACTGCAGCAAGTACAAGTTTCTGCTAGAATTCTTGTACCCCCATGGTGCTTCAATGATACAACAAAACAATCCGAAAAGAGGCAAGCAATGATGTACATATGTTGTGCATAGTTGCTGGCATCAACCTTGAATGTTTATTTTAATTATATTCTTCTTATTTTAAGACAGTCTAAAGTAAATATTTGTATACCAAAAGTTTAAAGTAGTTATTCTTGCTTTGCAGAATAAAATTTGTTTAATCTTCAGTTAATACTTATTAAATAAAAACCAAAAACTCATTAATATACTATGCAATACTGGCTCACAAAATAATTATTAATTTAAATTAATATATTCAACTAGTGATACAAAGATTTTGAATTTTTAAATTGGAAAGGACAAGTACAAACATAAACACTTACCCTAGGACCAAAAGGACTGTCAGTTACTGTACATTGGTACAAACATTGTGAAACAGGATTCTTCAAACTAGCGTAAGTTCTAGAGCTACAAAAACCAGCAGGATAAATGCACTGCTGAGTATGATAGCCAGGTCTGTCAGAAATAATCTAAAATGGAATGTCTCTTATGAATTAAAAATATTTCAGTGCTCAATTTTGTCTTGAAAGTAATTCAGATTGTCTTTAAATATCATCACACATAAATTAGGAATTAAAATCAACTTACATCACACATGAATTAAAAATGATAGCTGATTTCAGTATCATACAAATGGATGTACAAAACTTTTGTTTTCATTTACTTCATTAAATATGAGTCCTATATGGAGTTCCGAGATATAAGTCACATTTTACAGAAGCAGATTATCATATCAAGTTATATAGCTTTTGGAAACTCAAGTAAACTTTATTTTACATATTGTGACACTATGAACAAAATTTCAGTACATTTATTTTCATCAAGAAAAAACTAGAGAAACTTTTCAAACTGCAATTGAATTTTTTGCTTGCATTGAATTTTTTCGATATTTTAGCTTCATTCACAGTAAAAAACTCAAAATCTACAAATTAACAACAACCAAAGGAAAAAAAATGCAATAATATAGTTTAAAAAAGTTTTTATTTTAATAAAATAAATGTATTTAGGATACTTTTGAATAGCAAATTATTAACATTTGTTTAAGCATTCAAAACTAGAAATACTATTAGAAAAAAGAAAAAAAAATCATGGCCTTATAGAAGATTTAAAAAAATAAGCTTTTTATAATCTGAATTGTTCACAATAATACTCAGCCATGGTAAACAGACTTATACTCTTTTTTGTCTACACTTTTTCAAACTAGAATATTCTTTAATTTAAATAATAGACTACCAACTCCAAAACTTTGGCTATCTCAGATCTGTTGATATGGAAAAAAATCCATGTAAGTTCATTAAATTATAAGATTTTAAGAATAAAAAAACACCTTTCGACTACAATCAAATTTGGCTAGAAATTAAATTTTAACAGTACACCAAGTTACCATATAATATTTAAAATATTTAACATAAAAACAAAGATATTTCAAATAAAATAGCATCTAAATCTGTCTACAACAATCTAAATATGTGTTAAAATAAGAGTTGTGGAACTTTTTACAGAACCTAGGAACCAAAGGTTTCAGCTCTTCGAGTAACTACTTTGGATAACTAAACATTAATTTTCAATTTCTTTATTTATTATGCAATCAGCCAAGCTCACTGATCTCTTGAGCAATAATTACTGAGTAATATTTAAGTGATTACATTGCATAGCAGCAATGTCAGCAAAAACAGTATAACTTTGAGAGTGGAAAAGCCATACTCTCCGAAACAGATATTGCTGGAGTGGTAAAACCAGATAGTGTGATACTATTATATAAATGTTTAACTTAAAGAGTAATATTTACTAAACAATACAATAAAAATAAACAACTTATAAATGAGAATAAAACTGCTTTGAGGGAAAATACTTACTACTCCTAAACTGTGAATAGTAAGTGACCCTAAAACAATTGGAAATATTGGACGTCCTGCTGCATCTAAAGGTATTGGCGTGACCAGTCTCTTATCAGTTGGAACTTTTCTTCTCTTAGGTTTTGGTTTAACAGTGCCATCTTCTAACAAAGAAACAAATTCAGACTTAATCCATATCTATATATATAAAACTGAGTTGTCTGTACATCTGAACCTTATACAAATCCACAGTTTTGCAGCTAGAGGTACGAAATTTGTTACATAGAAGCTTTAATACATGGAGATTGTAGAGAACAACTTTTTAATTCGATTAAAAGTTGCTTTCATTAAAATTTAATTACATTAAAAAAACTTCTTCGAATGGCAACAATATTTTTTTTATTACATCAGAATAAGACCAAAAGTTATTTTAATGTGTCCCTCTTATTTTTCTGATTATTTTTATATATTACAATTGTCTGTCCAATACGCATTTCATATATTATTATAATTTTCTATATATTTACTGTGAAACAACGCTTTACGCCATGCACAGTTTTAGCGTAATATTCTGAGCGTAAACACAACATCTAAGGTCACTGAAATTCACCAAAAACTTTCAAATCATTTAGACACTCGTTAATTTTTTTTCCAGATAAAGATTTTTTCCTTTACCCAGAATATCAAAATTCCTTTTTTTGATTATTTTTATTTTAAGTGTAGTGTTTTTGTACTGTGTATCCAAGTTCTGTATTACTTAATCTAGATTTGAACATATTTTTTGTATTATACATGTTTTATTATTTACGCCAGACTATTTTACAATTTATGCCAGAAGCGAAGTATATCATTAGCGATTATATTTCTTTGGTGTTTTATTTTGGTCATGATTATGAAGTTGGTAAGGGGAAGGGCTAGGGACTACTTTTTTCTCTAGGCAGAGTCCCATAAAATGGACGTACGTGCGTACGATGTATGCAGGAAATCGTCAGATCCTGCAGGAAATTAAAATCAGTTTTTTTTTTTTTTTTTTTTTTTTTTTAATGGAGAACTTCTAGTTAGACAGGGCGGGAAAGGGGGATCATTGACTCCAGTAACGCCGGGAGGGGATAGGTTGGGGGGGGGCGGATGCTATTCTTCAAATAGTTCATCACCTGTTACTTCTATATGCAGGGTGGCCACAAAATTCAGGAAAAAAAGTTCCCTGATAATTCCCTGATAGATTTTAAAAAAATCCCTGATTTTAGGACAAACTTTTTTCCAAATTTCCCCAATTTTCTTAGGTTTTCCAGATGTCTAGACACCCTGATCAAATAGAGCATGCATTCTAAAGAGATAATATGCAATTTTTAAAAAAATAGTTTTGCTGGTAAAATTGTTTTTTTTTAATCGTATCTTTAAACTTTTAATGGCTTAACCACTCCAAATCTCCATGTAAATAGCGCCAAAATATGCATGAACGTGCCTTAAACAATACAAAATTTCTCTGATTTTTTCCAGAATCAGAAAGCTCCCTGACATTTCCTTGATTTCCAGGTTTTCTCGGTTCTGTGGCCACTCTGTATATAGTAAGGAGAAATTCCAGTTAGACTGGACAGGGATTGGTTGTATTCAGATTATCTGGCACCGTCAGCAACACGAGGGCTATGATGCGCCGAAACATTCGTCATTAGACAAGCCAACATACATTTACAAACACCCATGCCAACACGGGACTCGAACCCGCAACCTCGCGGTCCAGAAGCTAGCACGCTAACCACTATACCGTTTGGTCGGCGGCTGGACAGGGAAGGGAGAAGTGTTGCCATAAGGGGGAAAGGGGGTTTCATTTCCTTATTTTGGAATCTGAACCTATTGAAACATGTAATTACACTGAGAGTTTATTTCCTTCATTCTTTTTAATTTGAAAGAATTCTTGGATACTCCATTGTAATTTAAAAGAAGCTACATTTTTCTTTAAAATGATAAGGAGCTATCCAAGCAAAACAATGAAGATAAAATGCCGTATTTGCAAGAAATGTTAGAACAAAACTATTCCCAGAATTTAAATCGAGAGCACAAAAATGAAAATAGTTATGAAAGGAGGCATGCTGGACAAGCACCAGTGTTTGCTATCGTTTCACAAGCTTAACCTTTAAGCCAACCCAGTACCAATGACCCTAATATTGCAACTGGAAATGTGCCATTGGAAACCAATGTTTATCCTGTAGAGCGGTGCTTCCAAAATCAATGCCAAGAAGATTTTGAATTAAACAACTTTTAATTCTCAATAGTACGTAACATTTAATTTTCTTCAGCAGTATAATTTAAAGCCCGCAGACTTGCAGGAAATTTTTGCAATAGCATTTGTGTACGCAGGAAGAAAATATTTTTTTGGAACCCTGTCTCTAGGTACAAAAAATTTTTGAAGAACACAAAACTTTTTGGGTTCAAATGTACTGTAAGACATTTCTTAGGCGCTATATTATTTGGTGCTTTTTTTACAGACAAATGCGGTTTCTAACAACGGTTTTTATTTTCAGTCATATTTTAATTTTATTATTATTTATATTTTATCTTAAGTTGGTACTAATCTGTTAGCCGGGAACCAGATAAAAATCGCCAAAAAGAAGACCTAAATAATCCAAACTATCAACTTTCAAATAATTTATAATTTCTATATTTAGAATTGACGATAAATTTATGCGTCAATTATATGGGTAAACATTTAGGCTTGGTGCCAACTGGTAACCGCCTAACAGAAGAGTACTCTTAATATTTATATTTAAACTTAATTTTATTATTATTTATGTTTTAGTTTTCTTTTAGTTTTTGATTTTGTGATTTTTATGAACGGTAAATAATAAAAAAAAAAAATCGTCAAATGTCCTATACTACATCTGTTCCACTTTCTCTTAAATGTAAACTACTATGTCTTTCAATGGGTCCCCAGCAGAGCAAAGCCACACAGCTAGTTATTTAGAAGAAGGAAAAAAAAAAAATTTTACTGGTGTGTATGAAATAAAATTTTTTTAGCTTCACAATAACACAAATAAATACAACAATTTACAATTAAAAGGAATCTATATGCATAGAACTAACCAGCTGTTTTTGGAGGGGGCCTCTTCTTTGAAGAAGTCTTTTTCTTTGCTTGGGGTTCCGCATTTTCACCTGAGGCATTTTTTCCCGAAGTGGAAGCTGCAGTATTCACAGTTGGAGTAGCTTGGACAGAGCCATCTTTTAGAGATTGAAATCCTTGTAGCTTTTTCAAAAGAAACCTAAATTTTTAAAGTAAGACAGATATATCATTTTAAAATGTCTTGAGACATGTAAACTTTAAACTGTTAACAAAATAGGATATCTATCCCGCTCATACAAAATCAATTGTTACAGTGTTATTAGACCAGCAGCATGCTTATTGATCATCTAAATTTCTTTAATTTGGATGGAGGGTTCAAATTCCTTCTAAGTAACTCTCTCTAAAAGGTGAATAATTAAACAGAAACTATAATATTAAATAAAACATTTACATAAAAGTGATACTTCAATTAAGAATGCTATGAAATTGAACAAATAGTCAGCATAATAAATGATTTAAATGTGTTTTTACATATATTATATGTTTTCAAATGGTTTACCTTCTTTCTTCTTTTGCAATAAGTATCTTTTCTTGCAAGCGGGCAACTTCATCACATAATGCTGCATTTTCCTAAAAGCATAACAAAACTTCATAAATTAATTAATTTTTTTTTTTTTTAGAATTTATTTGAGATAATTTTAAGTTTTAAAAATAGTACATAAAATATTTAGGAATGCTGCCCAGCTTTAAGGGATTGTTAAGAACAATAAAAATTTAAAATTGGGGAGCAGTAGGTAGTAGCAGTAGTAATTGGGAAGCAGAAGCAGTAGGTACAAGCAGTAACAATAAACAATTCCCGCAATAAATTATTATATTCTAAATGTTTCGAAAAGGCCATAACATAAAAATTTCTGCTCAATGCGCTTTTTAAAAAAATAAATTGCGATCAAAATTACCTTGTTAGAGGTTGGCGAGAAAACGGCTTATTTTGTTGGCATTGAAAGTGACGTACAGAGATCTCAAACATCTTGGCTTGAAATGCAGCAGCGGAAACCAGATTTGCAAGTTTCTCACAAATCACGCAATAACCTGTATGGAATGTGGCAATGGTCTCCTAACGCCAACTTTTTTAACGATAACTATTTGGCAGAAACCTCACGATAACCATAGAAATGCAGGGACCTCTTTATGTCACGAATATTGTTGACTGTTTTGATCGGACTGGTTTTGGCTGGGTTTTGGGGCATTTTCTTTTCTCAATATTTAAATAACTAATTTTATTAAAGAAGTTTTGTTTAAATATTTGGAATCAGAAAGAAATTCTTCATAAATATATACTAATTCCACTCGTTTTTAAAAAATGTGGAATTGTCTATTGGGAAGCAGTGGGTACAAGCAGTAGTAGTAGTAATTGGGGAGCAGTAGATAGCCGTCAGGTGGCCATTAATTATTGTGGGAAAAAATATCTATTCTACAGTTTATTTTTTTAAAAACTGTTTATTGTATTTACCATTTCTAATTTGGTGAATAATTTTTTAAAAAATCAGTTAATTTTATCGACAAAATGTAGTAGAAAACACAGCTTGTCACCAACCACACCAACTCGGTAACTTTTTTCTATCGAAATACTGTCGCACTGGATAGCCACAAAATTCAGGAGAAAAAATTCCCACGATAGATTTCCAAAAAATTCTCCGATTTTACATGTTTTTTTTTGTTTTTTTTTAATTTTTTCTGTTTTTTTAGATGTGTAGACACCTTGATCAAATAAAACATGTATGGTAAAGGTGCAAATATGCCAATTTTTTAAAAATAGTTTTGGTGAACTGAAAATTTTTAAATTATTCTGTAACATTAAACTTTTAACGATTACCACCACAATTCTCCAAGTAAATGACACCAAAATACGGATGAATGGGAAAATGGACCTACAAGAATAATAGAAAAGTTTCTCCGATTTTAGTGAAATTTTTTTTAAAAAAATAGCATTTTTTAAAAAAAATTCCAGAATCAGGAAGCTTCCCGATTTCGAGGTTCTGTTGCCACTCTGGTTCCAGTAGTGAGTTAGAACTGCTTGGAATGGAAATG
This sequence comes from Linyphia triangularis, assembly GCA_963978545.1. Taxonomy (NCBI): domain Eukaryota; kingdom Metazoa; phylum Arthropoda; class Arachnida; order Araneae; family Linyphiidae; genus Linyphia; species Linyphia triangularis. Next base: position 19,658,718 of record OZ021726.1, on the reverse strand, counting down.
GCGAATTGAAGCAGGCATAATATCTCTGAATATAAAATTTAACATGTTTTTTTTTCACTACTTTAATGAGTTCCTAGCAACAACAACAAAATTTTGGTGTGGAAGAGGGTACCCCTTAGGGCTCAGATTAAAGGTATAAGACGCCTTGGCGCGGTTTTTCTCATTTGGTGATAACAGTTCTAAAATGGCAACCTTGGGTTAAATCCACTTTTTGGCAACCCTATTGGAGGAAATGATCAAAAAGCGATTTTGACGCCATTTTGGATTTGACGATACTTCCATTTGACGTCATTTTCAGCCAAGGGGTCTTGTATCATAAATCTTAACCCTCCCCCCTTAGATTGACTTAAGGTGATTTTACACTTGCACAGTGATTTTTTTTTTACTTCTGGCAGTATTTTTTTTAGGAAGAAAGCAGATTTTGATTCTTGTATTTTTTTTTAAACGATTGAAAGTTTTTTATTATTATTTGTTCGATCTTGTGTTACGTTTATTATGAGACAGCAGCACATCAACTTAATCATTAACCAGAGCACATGATGCGAGTACTTTAATTTGCGTTTTCAGCACTATTTTGGGTTGCAGCAATCTTAGAAATATTTCTTCTTGGCATAAAAAACCTAAAGATAGCTTATTCTACACTTTTGCCAAAAAATACATCAACTTAAAGATTGAATGAAGTTTAATAGAGCTTAACTTTCACGTGGGCCATACTGCACCAATGAGTTAAAGTGAATGAAGAAATATATTTGAAGATATGAAACTAGTAGTTGTTTTAAACAATTGTCGTCAGGTGCGTATAGTGTATTTTTAGTATAACTTACTTCACAACAAATGTAAAATACATTCATAGATAACACAAACACATTACCCGAATGCAACTTACAAACACAAAATCCTTTACATATTTCTTCAATTTTCTATATTTCTCATGATATATGTCATTACTCATCCTTTCAGCTCGTTTTTCATTTATACTACTACTTTGACTCGGATTGAAGAAAGGAGAACTACTACTTTCAGGTTCATTGCTAGAATGAACAACAACGTTTCTTCCTAATTGTGGGCTTCCATCGTCTGACAGAAATTCATTAAATATATCGCGATCCATGGTCAAAGCCATAAGATGCTAACTTTTCTAAAACAGCTTTAGCAAAAGGCAAGAACTTATTTTCTAGTAAAATTTTAAAATACTAAAATAGCCCATTTAAAACAATGGAAGAGATGAAAGGTTCAGAAACGAAAAGGTATCAAAATAAAGGGACAAATTGTACATTTAAAAATTCAGAACACCTTTCGTCAGTTTTGTTTATATAGAAAATTGTTGCCATTTAGTTATAATAGAATTATTTAGTTATCATGGAATTACAAGTTTCGGTAGATTTAGCAGAATACCATTTCTCATTATATGAACTGTTTTATCTGACGTCAGAACAACTGGTAGTATAAATTATAATCGTATGATTCATTATATACTTCTGACTGTTTTTTCTAGTATAATCCCTTTAAATTACTAATTATAACACATACTATGATGTTAATTAGAAAACTTTTTCATTCATGACGTGTAAAAGAAAAAATTGGTTACATTTTGTATATTCGTTTTTAATATGTACCAATCATACAAAATTATGATGTTTTCTGTCTTCATGTTGTTTTCGTTTTTTGTTAACATGTTCCTTGTCAAGAAAACGAAGTGATCATCATTAGCTTGATAAGTACACAAGAAGAATATACATCCCTTTCCGACTAAATGAAGAAAAACATGTGCTCCCACTAAAATAACTCCACTCTGTTCTTGGTGGTCAAATGGTTTGAGGATACAAAATTATTCATGGAAAATACTTTTCTTTTTTCACAAACGAAAGTACTCTACACCCAAGGAGGTTAGAAGAGAGAGGAGGTCCGAGCAAGCTTGGCGCGAAGAAGCAGACTTTGGCAACCCTACTCTCACTTTTAGACACACCGACACCACACCACTTTTAGACACAACCGACTTTTTAGTACGCTCTTCTACGGGAAAAAACGTGGGTAGGTTTTGAAATTCTGCCAAATTTTTAATATAATTTTTACAAAAGCAATTTCTGTGGTTGAAGGCTATAGTTCAATACCTGAACTATCAAATGGTATGCGTATTACTCTTCACAGCTAATAATTAAGCAATATTCAACGGTTTTTAAATCCCTCACACTAACTTCAATTTTGTATGAGACGTGCAAATCGATGGAGGGCTAATTACACATTTGCCGTCATTCAATCGAGAAAAAAACTTATCAGATTGATTCGATGTTGATGAGAATGCACTCAGTTAAGTTTTGGGGGCTATTACTATCACTAAAAGACTGCTTTTACACACGCTACTATTGGACTAATTAGCCCACTTGCCATCCACCCATCAACCTGAAACTTGGCAGATGGATTCAATTTGGATGACAATACATTCCAAATTTTTAGGCGAGTCACTACCCCTAAAAGGCCACTTTTACAAGATTCTTTTTATTGACGCTTTGGTTTACTTATAAACCCATTTCCTATCATGAGATTAAACATTTAAACTTGGCTGACGCACTCGTTGTCTATGACAATGCTTTCTATTAAGTTTTGGTTCTGTCAGACAACGGCAGTTCTATTATCCAGATACAAAGCTTAATTAAAACATGTTCAATTTTAGCAATATTTAATGACTGAAATCTTCTACTATTAAAGTTACCGAGGAAAAATATTCAAAGGGCTAATTAACCCACTTGCCGTCATCTAATTGAACTGAGACTTGGCAGATGGACTCGTTGTGGATGAAAATTTTAAAAATGGATTCAATATTTTAAAAAATGGATACAATATTTTTTTTACCTTTGCACACTACGTAATTTAATCGTTTCGTAATCTATTGGAAATATTTTACACTAGCTGCGTTGTTCCTCGTTGCGGATATCCATCATTGGTGTATAGGTCTCATCTCAGCTTTTGGGGCTTTACTCGCAGAGAGGTTCATTGCCACGCAAAACCAAGCTCGCTTCGCCTGTTGGAAGTTTAATTGTAATATAAAAACAGCTCGCTTCACTGGCTGAAAAGTTTATTGACACATAAGAATCTGGCTCGCTTCACTCGTTCAAAGGTTAGTTGCTACGCAAATACAAGCTCCCTTCGCTCGCTGAAAAATTCTTTGCTACGCCCGCACAGGCTTGTTTTGTTCACTGGAAGGTTAATTATTGCGCAAGCATACCCAGATAGCATGCAAGCTTACGAAAACCTTGTCATATGCTTGTCATTAGACTTGCAGTTCTAAGCTTGCCGAGTAACCCTCTAATAAAAGGGTTTGAAAAGGGCAGCCGTGAAAAGCTTGGAAAGTAACACCTTTCGAAAAGGATATGTAAAGGGTCGAATTACAGGGCATCAGCAACCCCCCCTTTTCGAAAGGGTAGGTAAAGAGTCGAATTCCAAAGGCTGCAGTCTTTCCCCTCTAATAAAAGGGTTTGAAATGGGCAGCCATGAAAAGCTTGGAAAGTAACACCTTTCGAAAAGGATATGTAAAGGGTCGAATTCCAGGGCATCAGCAACCCCCCCTTTTCGAAAGGGTAGGTAAAGGGTCGAATTCCAAAGGCTGCAGTCTTTCCCCTCCCCTTACCGCAGATCAGATAAGATCTCCCCCGTAAAACGTGTGTGACTCGACGTATCTTGCAACCGGTTTTGAGTTTGGCATTCGAATGTTGGTTAAAGAGCTTGACCAAGAGCTTGACGGACACGGAAGATGAAATACTTTCATCTTTAATTCCCGCTGTAAAAACCGGTACGTACGTTGTTTTATATTTATAATTAATTAATTTTTTATCAATCTGCAATAATATTATTAAAACGGAAGCGTTGGAACGTTTATCAAATTCTTAAAGAAATAGGCTTAATTAGTTGTTGACACATAGTAACGCAGCCTAGAAAACATTAACAATTTTTTCATAGACAAGTAACTTTTTTGTTTCTTCGAAAAGTTTTATGGGCCGAAAAAAAAATCAGCTATTTTTGTGGCGAAAAGTTATTGAATTGCGTTGGGGTAGAATTTTTTAAATAGTACATGCTTTGTTATAAACAATAGCTTAATTCCATAATTCACTCTGAGCGTAATTTTTACCTCGTAACACGTTTTTACGATACTACAATTTATAAATCTGTACTTAAGATAAACTACCAGGAGTGCAATGTTAAACACTAAATTGCATTTATGGGATCCCGCATTTTATGATAGTTTACTTCTGAGGTACAGAAATGTTCCTTATGTGCTGTAAGTTTAACGTAATGAAATGAAATTTAGCCGTGTTTCACCAACATTCCCTTAAATACAGACAGGGCAGCCGACAGGATTTTTGGCCCCTATGCAAATGTAACTCGGGCCCAATTACCCTCCCTCGCCCATATACACATATTAGCGTCGTTACTAAAAAGATAATATCTCCACAGTTATTATAACCACATGCATTCAGGACATTTAACCTAAGAATAAGATGAAGCAATAAATGATTATACATTTTTTCAATGTTTGGGTAAACAAATACTAAACTTGCTGCGTATTCTCAAACCAGAAATATAGAGAAAACGAGAAAAAACAAAGATAAATTAGAGGAGTAAGATGAACTGATAGCACTGTTCTCAAATACCAACTTAAAGTTAGCGGCCCCCTGGTACCTTCCCTGTCAAAATACAGAGCAATCAGAATGCGCTATATGAGTGCGCCCATGATGCGTCACAATTCCAATTGCATCGAGCTTTTGTTGACGTTCGTTGTTCTCTTGTCTCCGACTGAGGTAGACGGCAAATTTTGCTGTAAAATTTTACACATGCGCGTGTTGCTAAAACGACCTTTGCTTTTTATACACTTGATTGGAAAAACCCGAGTTCGATTTCATCCAAAACGAAGAAAAAAATTGATGTGAAAAATCGAGAATTTAAAAAAGAATGAACTAAATCGTATGCGTTAATTAACACCAAATTTGGACAGCTGACTTGTCTCATTCAGGCCCGTAGCCAGCCAAAGTTTGTAGGACGGGCAAAAATTTTCCCAGGAGGGGCAGAAATATAAATTACTTAATTGGTTTTCAATTAATTTTTACAATTGAAATTTTTACAATTATTACAAATTTATACAATTTTTACAATTCGTAAAAGAGTATTTATCAGAGCACTTTGTGAAGTACATATACAAAAAAATATTTAAAAAAAGAAACATTGTTAATGTATTTTTGATGTAATTTTATTTTTATTAATTCTTTTAAAGATTCTACACCAGAAATTTTTTTGATAAAAATAAAACTTTCAATTAAAAATTTTTTAAAGTATATTTAATACAATTCTATTCCTTTAAAATATTCTATGCTTGTCCATCTCTTAATTTTTCACACATTTCAACTTAAGAATATCTACTTTAAAAATAATTACAAATATAAAAATTAGTAAAAGTTACTTTTACATAAAAAGTTTTTTTAACATAAAAAGTTTTTTTAACATAAAAAGTTTTTTTAACATAAAAAGTTTTTTCGAAGTTCTGTTCTTACATTTCTATTTAAAAATATATATTGTTAAACAAATTACATTTTTCTATCATTGGTCTTGTGGAACTGCTACATAACTCTTTAACAAACTTTTCATTTAAGAAATTCTTTCAGCAATAAAAAGTTATTTAAATTTTTATATAAAAACTATATCTTTAATATATATATATATATATATACATTACTAATAGAATTGCATTTTCCTTTATTTTCTCCTATCATTTTCAATACTCTGAAAAATTTATCAGATACTATTATAATATAAAAACCCTTTTTCTATTTATTTGCATATTTTATTAATTATAATATAAAATAATAGAAATTCATTTTTCTATTCTTGGTCTTATATTAAACATTTTGAAACTTTTTAAAATACATAGCGTAACAAAAAAATCTAAAATAAAATGATAAATGTTAGTATAATAGCAATTTCCTATCTTTACACCATGTTAAACAATTTCAAAACTCTTATCTCTACTTCAAATGCCCAAAACACTAGATTTGCCATCCTTTCGTGGCCCATTGACATTCTTTAGGGACAATTTATGGCCGTCAAAGTGGAAAAGGTAGATTCGCAAGTTGCTGTGCTACAACCGAAGGTATCAACAGCAGCAAAATGTTCGTTTCAATTCAATCATAGATATAAAGGTTTACAAATGATTGGGATAAAATTTTCCAGGACAGGCGAAGATTTTTCCAGGTCTTGCCCCACTCTGGCTACAGGCCTGGTGTCATCTGCCATGATTTTTATACTATAAAAATGTTCGTTGTTAAAAACTCGTATTTCCGCTCTTTAAATGTACTGCGATTCTGATGATTATTGAATGTTTGGCTCTTTGCACAGAAACGTCTGCCGAACCCTGGTAAATGTAAAAAAGGTTTTGGTAATAGAAATAGTACACCAGCGTTAATTGGGTGCTCTCATGATATGTTTTGGCTTTATAAAATACTGTAATACAGCCTCTAAAAAAAATTATCTCAATAATATTCATTTCTAAACATTAAAATACAAGAATTAAAATAAATTATTGTTTTAATTTTTTCGTTTCAATAAAAGTTAAAATGTCCTTATGTGTACTGATTTTTAAGAAAATAGTTTGTTAAAACATCTTGTGAAATGCATATCGGCTTCCATTTATTTATTCCTAGTAAGAGGTTATATTTTTCGAAAGCTATTTTATTGGCTTATTTAGGTAGAAAAATGAAGAGGCCCATACGCTAGAAAATATTTCCAACTGGTAGTTTTTGTAAGAAAGAAAAGCAACGAACAGACATTTTGGAAACTTTCGAAAACAGCATTTTAGATTATGTGACCTTTATTTAAACGGTTTAAGGTCTCAATTAAATTCATTTCATGGTATTCGAGGTTATTGCATATTCAACATAATAGGCCAAGAAATACATATAAACTTATAAATCAGCATACTAAAATATCGTATTTTCTAGACAAACTAGAAAGGATAGGACAAAAACAATATAAAGATTTTTTTTTTAAAGTTTTAAATTTTAAAATAAAATTTCAATTATAAAAGTTTGCTGTCGATTAATCGAGTACTACAATTTTACAGAATTTTCTGATATTTTAGAAAAACTTATTAAATAACTAATGATTATTAGATAATTTTTATCTCAAGGCAAAATTTTCAAACAGATCAATGTATTGGATTTCAAAACAATTACGTATTTACCATTTTAACAATTTTTATGGACATTTTTAAAAAAAGCAGTATATAAAAAAAAAAGATTTTTTTTTTCTTTCTTTCTCCCCCCCCCCCCCCCATAGTATTACTTAAGGGTAAAATAATATCATAAGGGCCTAACATTTTACAAAACGTTGCCTGCAAATTGAACCAGGTAGTTCTCAAATATTAAAAAATTTCTACATAAATTACAAACACAATGAATTAATAATCATTTTAGATATGCATTAATTTCTGGTGATACGTTCTTACATAAGTAATGAATTTATCATTTCCTTATTGCTTGGTTGTTTTCAGATTATCTGGCGCCTTCAGCAACACGAGAGCTATAATGCGCCGAAACATTCGTCATTAGACAAGCCAACATACATTTACCAACACCCATGCCTAACACGGGACTCAAACAAGCAACCTCGCGGTCTATAAGCTTGCACTCTAAACACTATACCGTTTGGTCAGCCATTTCCTTTTTAAATCAATGAATAATATAAATACCATTTACCCAAATAACAAATGCTTTTGAGAATGTAAACTTGGTATTTTGAAAAATAATTATTTAAACTTTAAATAAATAAATCTTTAAACAAATTACTTTTATTGGTATCGATAGCTAGCTTTTGAAATTAGTTTTAAAAAAATTCAATTTTAAATGTATAAATTCTAAATCTTGACACACATACTAAAATTAAATGTTACTCTGAACTCATACATTCTTATCAATCGTATATTGCAAGCCCACTTTAAGGACACTCCGGTGCATCCCCAAGGCATGTCTGGTCTTTTGTCAAAGAGCAGACATGCAGCATGTGTGGCCAATTAACCAATTTCCCAAGGCTATAACGCTGTTGTATGGTATTGACAGATACACCGAGCCCAACTGCTTCTTGGTTTGCGGGGCGGGGGTTAGAAATAGAGGAGGTGCTTTTCTCCATCTGAAGTTAAAAAAAAAAAAAAAATTCGGTACCTTTTGTCTTTTTGTTTTGTTGTATGGATCCAATAAATTTTAAAATTTTTTAGTAAAACAAGATATCGCGGGTTCTTCTTGACAAGCCCTTCTTTGTTTTTATTTAAATTTTATTTTAGTTACTGTGTTTTTAATTTTGGCGAATTTTCTAATCGCCAAATGTCCTATATGCTACATCTGTTCCAATGTTTCTTTCAAACTCTGTTTAAAATACATTTTCCAATATTTCTCAGAAAATTTGCGTTCCACAACTCAAAAGATCTGACTGCAAAATGCTGAAACCCAACTCAAAGCTATCTCCTGAAGTTTGAGGTAAGCTTTTTTTTTTTTAACTTTTGTAATTTTTAATCAAATGTGCGTAGTGTTAAAAACAATGAATTCTTCTGCTAGTCGCTTTTCTGGTAACCTTGTTGACCAGCTCTTCAAGAACTACTTCATTATTTTCTGTTGTTTATTTTATTACTTTTTCATATTTTTTTAGTATTATGGAGTGAAATTATAATTTTTCTAATGTTTATTTTTATTTAGTCACCATTTTTTTTAGTGTGTTTATAGGCTATTTTCTTGTAGAGCAGTCTCAATCTTTAAAATTTTATTTTATTATTTCATTTGATTATTAATTTTTTGCAGTCACATTTTAGAATTGGAGGATCAGTACTTCTACTACACTTTTTTAGTAGTATTATAGTTACTCACTATTTAGTTTTTTTCTTTGGTTTTCTGAAAGAAAAAAAAGACTTTTGTCTGCTCTTGCCATATTCATGTAACGCCTTAAAAACTGAACATTTGATCATAATAGGAAAGAGGGTTGGGCAGCTAATATTAAAAAATAATAAAACTAGTTATAAATTAAAATTACTCACTTTTTAACATAATGAAAGGAAATTTAAAACTGCAGTGTTTCACAACTATTCTGTTAAGGTATTGAAAAACATATAATTTTACAATTCTACATTATAACGAAAAGAACATTTAATAAACATTAGTGCCGTTTCTAAAACACAACTTAAGCATGTGTTATTAAAAAAACGTAAGCATGAATGTTATAAATAAAATCAATGTAAACACATAATACAAGCAACGCAAGAAGTAACATGTTAAAAAGTCAACGCTGGTGTATACAGTGAAATTTATTAAATGTTAAATATTGTTATGATATAATGTAAACACTGTTTATTGGTGTATTCTAAATCCCCTAAACAAGGCAATTTCATTGGCTACCGAAACCAAATTTTTATTTTGTTGTGAATTGACAAAAAGTGCCAGTCTGTTCAACCTTGTTTTGCTCATAGAATTTCTTAATATGATGTTAATGATCACAAAGTTGAAAGCTCAGAAGTTTCAATTGAAACTGGTAAAATACATTTTTTTTTTTTTTAATAAAGGACGTATATTCGGAAATATGTCTACAGAACATTCTGCGAAAGCATCAAGAAAACCTTTCTACAGGGTTACTACAAAAGAATCATTCATTTTCAAAACAAGATTTATTCAAAAGTATTATACTTTTGAATAAATCGGGTAAACTTGAGCACCACCTGGAGCATAAAACTTAAATATTTTGCGGTTGTTTTCTTGTACCAATCGTATTTGTAAGTATAATACTTTTGAATAAGTCGGGTTTTGAAAATGAATGATTCTTTTCTAGTAACCCTGTATTTTGTTTTCCATATTTCCTAATCTGCTTCGATGATGTTTTGAAAACCAAGAAAACCTCTTTCATAAAATTTTACCAGATTTTCTATGGCAGATTTGTATTATTGGTATCAGGAGGGAGAAGTCTTGTGTCTACGCATGCTCTTTCAGGGAATCAGTAAGTTTTCTCTGCTCTGACCATCTGAAGGACGTCATGACCCCAGCATATAGAAATGAGAAAGAAATGTAAAATCGGAAGAGTTTGAAATGAAATAGATGTGCTTGTATTTTTGTGTTCATTTCTCGTTGTTATAATTATTTTGAAAAAATGACTGACTCGAAAAGTTAGTTAAATGAGGATATTAAGTATTAACTATTTACAAAAATTGTTACATTACACTTGGAAATATAATTTTTCTCAATTTTCAGGGAGCTGTAGCCCTATCAGCCTCCTCCCTGTATACGCCACGGACTTCATATGGCTAAGCAATCCTACGTAAGTAGAATCCTTTATTTGTTCTGATCTTCAATACCAAATTATTAATCGTGGTGAAACAGGGAGTGTTAAATTTTTATCGAGCGAGGGGAGTACTTTCATTTCACCTAAAATTATAAAATAGCATCTAAGAAAAATCGAATATTTCAATAACGTACGTATTAGAGGCATTAAAGTTTCAATAAAGGATGTATTTTGAATTCTTTAAATTAACTTCGATTTTATGTGAGTGTCGATAGAGTGCAAGTCTGCGGATGCTTAATTAACCCACCTTGCCGTCATCCAAGCGGGCTGAAAGTTGGTAGATAGATTCGATGTCGATGGTAATACATTCTTTCACATTTTGGGGCTGTCATTGTCACTAAAAAGTTGCTTATACGGAATACTAATAAACTAACTTGCCTTCATCCAATCGCGCTAAAATAGCAGTAAGCCGATCATTGTTGAAACTCTTTGATATTGCCAAATTTTTTTTAAATAAATAAATAATAAAATTGTTTTAATCAAAATAAAAAAAATAAAAAAGATGTTTGGATGTGAATGCATAAATGCACGTTCATTTCTAATAAATACATTTTGAAACGTAGTTTGCAACACATTTTGCTGATATAAATGTGTTTGATATTTAAAATTAGATACAAGCACCAAGCACACGCTGTTAACAGAATCGGCGATGTATATAAAGGATTAATATTTAAAACTTTGTTTTCATGGGTTATTTATGTCTCGCGAAAAAAAAAAAGAATAACGTCATTTGAAAATGAGTCAAAAATTCACAAATATTTGAGTTCGCAGTTGTATGCGACTAAAACAATTTATAGAGGGATCTGTCTTGACGAAATAATTAATTTCTTCAAGAAGTTTAGCTAAATATTATAATTTTATTTAACAATATCAATAGCATGGTTTATTTCATATGTATTTAAAGTTTTGCGAACCAAAACGCAAATTATTTTGTAAAACTTGGCAATTTTCTAGTAAAAGTTCCCGCGCGGAAAGAGTTTCTACTAAATGTGCCATGCAAAAGAAAGAAAAAAAAATTCGCCACAAGACTCTGCTTCTCGGAGTTGACAGGAGTGAACTGCCCCCTATAAATCAACACCACAGGAGGTGAGGAAGCTGACCCGACCCCCCAAACCTCGAAGATCGCAAAACGCCCAAAACCGCCCGAGAATCCTCTGCAGATCAAATAGTTCTCTGGCTCTGTAGGTTTCAGGGGGTTAAGATTATTTTAACACATATTTGTGGAAAGCAAAATTAGAAAGCCAAAACTATTTATGTTGAAACTTTCAAAGCTCTAGGCCTATTAGAAGTCGCTTTTTGTTAAAAAAAAAAAAATAATAATTCAAAGAATCAATCGAAAATCAAATTAAAATTTTAACATTCTGTTTGTCAATAGTCCAATTAGAATGCGAAAACTACTTGTATTGAAAATTTCAGAACTGTAGCCCAAATAGAAATCGTTTTGTAAAATATTTTTTAATTAATTAAAAAAGAACTAAATAAAAATGTAAAATTATGTTTTTCAAACGTCCAATTAGGAGGGCACAACTACTTATGTTGAAAATTTCAGAGCTGCAGCTCTATTAGATATCGTTTTGTTAAATATATATTAATAAATTAAAAAAAAAAAATAATAATTAAAAAAGAACTAAATAAAAATTTGAAACTCTGTTTTTCAAAAAAAGGCCAAATAAAAGACAAAACTACTTATGTTGAAAATTTCAGAGCTGTAGGAATATTGGATATCATTTTGTAGAATAGTTATTAATTAATTAAAAAGAACTAAATAAAAATTTAAAATTCCGTTTTTTAAAAGTCCAATTAGAAGGCTAAATCTACTTATGTTGAAAATTTCAGAGCTGTAGCTCTATTAGAAACCGTTTTGTAAAATATTTATTAATTAATTAAAGAAAAAACTAACAACAAATTTAAAATTCTTTTTTTCAATAGTTCAATAAGAAGGCCAAAATTACTTATGTTGAAAATTTCAGAGCTGTATCTCTATTTGAAGTCACTTTGTAAAATAAAAGTTAGTTAAAATATTAATTAAAAAAGAACTAATTAAAATTTTACATTCTGTTTGACATTCATAAATTAGAAGGTCAAAACTTCTTGTGTTGAAAATTTCAGAGCTCTACTCCAATTTTAAGTAGGTTTCTATAACAGATCCACAAACAGACAGACACACAGCTTGTTTTATTATTATAGATTTTAAATTTGTTTATTTTTTTCAGATAGAAATGAATGGGATTCACTTTAGTTTTCCTCAAGAATCTTCCAGAAACTTCTTGTCAGATGCAGCAAATAAATGAAGAAATATATGTAGTATATATTTAAAATCATGTTTAAATTATATTCTTTGTATAAAATGAAAAAGCAACTCATTTGTGTTTGTTTACTTCAAAATAAAGAATTATCTAAAAAAGAATTATCAGTAAAAATGCATTTTTAGTTGTATATGTTTCTAATAATAAAACTATAAGTAGCTTGGATTAACCCTTTAAAACAAATTTTAATGCAATTTAAATTGTCTAACGCAACCTACTAAGATCTCAATGCATTTTTTTAATAATATATACATAATTTTTTATTGAATTTTGAATCTTTATTTTTTTTTTTAAATTCTTTACAAAAAAAAGTAAATTATGTTTATTATTCTAGTAAGTTCTACCTAGCAAATAAATTAAAATTTATCAATAAATTGGGTTATGATTGATACCATTAAAGGCAAATTGTAATTAAATTCCTATAGAATAAATATTAATTTTTCATTAGCCACTAAATTTAAAGCATTTTCCGACAATATTGGAACTCTCCCAATTAAGTGCTTCTTTTTGAACACAAAAGATAAATGATACTTTATAAAGGAAAGTTTTTGCAACCTTTCCTATATCTACAGGGTGGGAACCTCAGAGTGAAAAGGTTTACACACCCTTTACAGTGAAAACCTTTTGGCAAGCCTATTATGAAAAGGCTTATACAACCCTTACGGCAAAAACCGTGTGGCAGGCTTATCACGAAAAGGTTTACACACCCTTTACGGCGAAAACCTTGTGGCAAGCTCATCCCGAAAAGGTTTACATACCCTTTACGGCGAAAGCCTTGTGGCAAGGGGGGTCATGAAATGGTTACCAAAAGCTTGACGTCTGGAGACTAGGACCCTTCCTTCAAGGTTTTATGATGGTTACTCCCTTGTCATCTGAACCTTACTCCCTTTTCGCTTGAGAGGTTTAGACAAGGGTTTTAAAAGGATAAAATGCTATCTGGGTATGTTCACTTCGCTCACTGAAACTCGTATTCTACGCTTATTTGAAGTCACTTTACAAAGAAAAACTTTAAAAACTTTAAAAAAAAATTAAATTAAAATGTTAGCATTTTGTTTAAGAAAATCAAAATTAGAAGGCAAGATCTACTAATGTCGAAAATTTCAGAGCTCTACCCTTATTTAAAATCACTTTATAAAAAAAACTTAAAAAATAATTAAAAAATATTAATTAAAGTGTTTGGTTGTTTAATTCGATTGATTATTTCGTTTTCCGTGCGTCAAATTCCGAATGTCCGCTGAAATCTAAACCGTAGCTTTTACAATGACATACTTATGAAGACTTCTCGGTGCTAATTTGTAAAGGGCAATTGAGGTTCCGCTGTCAACTCCGTGGGTGGGCATGAAACGAGATGCGAGAGCAGGTTTTTCCCCCCTTAGCGTCGCCCCTCTTTGATAATTTGTAACGGACGATGGGTATAGTAGGGTACAAAAGGGTCCGAAAGCAAGTCCATTATCACTCCATGGCCTGAGGGAGGAATAGGAACAGAGAAAACCCCCTGCTATTGTGACTTGTACGCCGAAGTTTTACGACTTGTCGATGAACAAGGCGGCTTCTTTTTTTAGTTCTTCAGGTATTTGGATTTCGAACTTTATGTTTGAAAAGAAAAGGAATAATGGACAAAAATTTGATTCTATTGAAAACTTTGGATGCTCTTTTTCGATTCGAATTGTACTAGAATAGTTTTACAAAACATGATTATTGTAATATCATGGATAATCAGATATTCTCTACGTTGCTTTGGTTTAATTTATATTATTACTTATGAAGCCCTGATGTGTTTTTGGAATATTTTACGTGATTGAAATACTGAATTCAATAAAAAATGCTCACAAAAGTAATTAATTAAGAATAATTTCAATACTGTAATTCGCCAGAAATCAATATTAAACTCGTATATTGTAAGAAAAAATTGATAAAAGAGTAATGAAAAAAAAAAAAATCCTGCCAATTTCTTTACTGCAAGATCTGTCACATTTGTTGCGGCATTGTCGGATGCCACTTTAAACTTTTTCCAATGTTCATGTATCTTTTGTTGTAAATTTTCTTCTATTCATAAATTAGACTCATAATAAAATTCTCAGTTCAGTAATGAATAACTTTTTTCATGCATAACACTATCCTTTAAAATATAATGCACTGTACTAAATAATATTATAATTTTTATTTATTTACCAATTAGAAGAGAAAATTCTTCAACGCAAATAAAAAAAAAAGCTTTCAAAAAGCACTGAAACGGTTAACAATAATTATTATCATCAGTTTATATTGACATTATTATATAAACCTACATAATAAAACTCAGAATTAAAAATTAACAGATTTATCTAAACTTTTACAAACTACACAGACATTACGGCTCCAGATTAGAGGAACCACCTTTTGTTTTATTTAATAATGTAATCTTATTAAAGGGTAAATATCTGAAGTACAGAAAGAAAACTGTTCGATGATTTAATTATTTATCTCATTAACATCTTAAATTCAAGAAGTCTTTTTACTATTATAACTCATAAAAACAAAGTTTCTAATATAAATCCTTTATATATATGTTTTATGTGTTAAGTCACTGAACTCAGATTAAGTTTTGATAATGTTTGATCACTAAGGGGAAAAAACAACTTTTATTCCGAAATATTTACTAGTTTCAAAACTTGCTTGAATACATTTTCATCCACAGCGAGTCTATCTGGTAAGTTTCAGTCCAATTGGATGAAGTGTGATGTCATCCGAAGCGACGATAGTTGCTTGTGTAAAAGCATTCTTTTATAATAGTGTCAGTCCCCAAAACTTGATATAATACATTCTTAGCGAAAATGAATCTGTCTATCAAATTTCAGCGCGATTGGATGACGGTAAGTGGATTTATTAGCATTCAGAAACGATAATAGAAGCCTGTGTTAAAGCGATCTTTTTGAGTGTCTGTGACAGCCCCCAAAACTTGATACAATGTATTGGAATCTATATCAAATCAATCTGCAAAGTTTCATTTCGACTGGATGACAGAACGGGTGCTAATAAAAAAAAAATCATTAGAAGTGACAATGTAGTGTCTGCAATAGCGGTCTTTTAGTGACAGCCCCCAAAACTTATTACAATGCATTGTCATCGATAACGAATCTATGTGACCAATTTCACCCGATTGGTTGGTTCGCTCAACGACCTATTTTTATGCACAATAACGGCTAATCAGGCCAGGATTTACAGCTTAACGTGGATTCTGAATCACAACGAACATCCATGGCAAAACCCGGATTCAAACCCGGCCTTTGGCATGAGTGGCCAGAGCGCTAACCACACCGCCATCAGGTTGGTTTGCCTGTTTGGATGACGGTAAGAGGGTTAATTAGCATTCGCAGATTTGTAGGTCACACACACACAAAATCGAAATTTATATGAATAATTTTTTAAAAAAGGTAATAATTTGTAAGTAACTGTCAGAACAAATGAAATACAATCATTTGATATAAGTTGAAACATATTGTGACTTACCATAATTTCCAAATTTGCACCTGCATATTACATCTTATTATTTGTTTTTCAACCTTCTCGTATATTATACTTGTATGGTCAAATCGCTATTCTCAGAAAAAAAAAAATGTAATGATTTTTAGAAGAATTTTGTTTATCGATACAAAAGTATCATCAAGTCAATAACGCCACTGCTTATAAAGCAATGTTAAACAGTAAACAAGCCCATTTTATAATTGTTTTAGAATAATAAAAGCTACAAAAATAATACTAACTCAACACAGATTCTCCCGCAAAACAACTTCCCAAACAAATTGAGAGAAGGGAGGGGAACAGAAGAAGTTCTCTTTGACAAAGAGAAAAATTATATTGTATAAAACAGCGGTTTCTAACCTTTTTAGTTGTTCGGATCAACTATCTATATTTGAAAAAAATATACTGTACACAAAAAATTAAATTATATTTTTTTATAAAGTGAGGAACTTTATTGCACTTGGCTGTTACAACAATTAGACAACTAAAAAACAAGTGACCAAAGTTTAAAAAAAAAAATCATCGGAATTTTTGACATTGTTTATCCCCCGTCAATGAGAGAGTCAATATCTAGATTAAAACTTAGCCATGCTGTTTAATTCACGCATTATTCACTATCGATGTTATTCACTCGTTACAACATCGAAAAATACAATCGAGTGGCTCGATTGTTTCCATCTTAAACCCTGAAGCTCCGATAATATTTATCTCGGCGATTCTCTACCAGCGTCCACGGCCCAGTACCACGCTACTCGCGGTCCGTGGGGTAGGAACCGCTGGTGTAGAAAATCAACTAAGCTTGGCGCAGTTGGGAGTTTGGCGTCGAAAAGGGCTTAGTTTCTTGGCGAAAACGGCGATAAACCTGCTTCATAGGTACAACCGGTTTCGAATGGTTTTCCAGCTTGCTCACACCTCCTTCTCTTCTAACCTCCTTGTCTCCACCCAACTGTTTTTATTATTATTATTATGCTGGGAATAAAAAGATAGGGATGAAGTGTTTGAATTTGCACAAAATATAACATTATAGAAAATTGTAAACAATATTTGGGATGTATCGCAAATATTTAAACTTATTCCCCAACAAAAACCTGTTTTTTTGGCGATTGGGTATTGGTGTCAGCACCTCAACCTTTATATAAATTTCTCTCTGTATATAGAGCAGAAGCTAAATTAATATTTGAAAATCATTACTTAACTTTTAGTTTTTTCTTTCCAATTAATATCTGAGTAATGATGCCGTTAGGGAAGGGTTTGTCTGAATCATTCATCGATGCACATATTCTTCTAGATTCTCAAAATTACGTACGATGTTTAAGCAAGTGGCAGGAATAGGTAGTCGGAATTTGCACACCAAACCAAATACCAATCCTTAATCATGGTTCATTATTGTGTTGCGTATAATTGCAAGAACAGCGCAAATTGGAAAAATATGAAAACGAGTTTTCATCGGTAAGTAAAAAATGGTTATTTAAATCTATTCATGTATTTTTTTATCATTTATTATTGAAAAATATCTTAAATTACCCCTTTAGCATTGAACGCTCCTGGTTAAAGACATCGATATAGATAAACAACTGCATAGACTGCTCCAATGGCAACGCAGGGCTAAAAACGCGCCGGCAGAAATATTTTTTCCTCTGCCACTGGTGGGAAGATTTCCTGAATCATGGTTAACTACTGTGTGGCATATAATTGCAACAACAGCGCAAATCGAAAAAATATCAACAAGAGTTTTCACCGGTAAATATAAAATAGTTATTCAAACAAGCAAATGTATTTTTTTTTCTATTATTCATTATTGAAAAATATCCAGAGTTCATCCTAGAAATGAAAAAGGGCATGGTGCTATTTTCTAAAAAAGGGCACTTCCGGTTTACGAGGGCACTTTTATGGCAAATTGCAGAAATACTCGTTTTCTGCTACAATTTCAATATTATTATACTTTTCTACCACGATAAATAATTTCCAATATTCTGAAAAAAATAAATTATAATGCAAAAATCCGTGAATCAAAAACTCGCTCAGAAACTTAAAAGATATCAAAATACTGATAAAATGCTTCAGTCCTAATTCTGCTGGAATGAGACTGAGAAAATTATTAAAATTAATATGCAATATACACAGTAAAATTTTCATCAAATGGTAATTTTTATAAAATTATCAATTTATAATACAGTAAAATTAAGATAAGAATGTTTTAGTATAATGAAAATGTGTTAAGATAAGAACTTTTCACTCTTTCAAAATTTTCTAAAGTTTGAATGAATCAACCTTAAACTTCATCTCTTAGTTTTGCTATTGTCAGATAGAGAATAGAGTTTCTACGAATTTAACGTTATTCATTGTAGGATATCACAAGAAGTATTCCGACTAAAGAACTTGGACTATGTCCTGAAAATTTTGCATTTTTTTATTTTCAAAATCAGATCAAATTTAACGTCAAAACGGCGATTTTTTTTGCCGTGCATGCCGCTATTATGTAAGCTATAATAGAAGTTTTATTTTTTTAAAAATCGGAAATAATCTGGTATTTTGGTTGTATTCCTGTTATGTTTAATTTTAAATATGAAACGGATGTTTAGAAATTAATTGGTAACAGGCAAATTACCAAAAACGCCCCCTAAATTTAACAGGACATCGCGATTACGCATGTCCAAACGGAAATATTGTTTTTAAATTCTTAGTGTAAAGACATCTACTCAATGGTTTTAGTCCCTGATATGTACGTTGCGCGTTTGAACATGAATGCGCATACGCGACAGCCGATTTCATTAGGGGTGATCCACATATTGCGTACTGTTGGGAGGGAAAAAAACGAAAGTTTTTCGAATTCGTTCAGGATGAAATTTTTTCTGAAAAAGGGCAGGAAGGGCGCTATTTTTATAGAAGAAGGGCGCTATTTTTATAGAAAAAGGGCAGGCAGGGCGCGGCGCACCTCGGAAAATGTCTAGGATGAACTCTGAAATATCTAAAATGACCCTTTTAACATTGATCGCTCGTGGTTAATAGTTGATTTCTTATGTGGCAATTCATATCATAAATAATCTATTTTAAATTCAGAATAAATAGTATTATGATCTAGAATAATACACTTGATTTATATTTATTTAATCCTTGTTTTTATGCGTTTTCAAGGGCATTTGGCAAAGAAATGGAAAATGAAAGTGAAACTAACACTCGCACATTAAATAGGAAACAATTTCAAAACTTCTTTTAAACATCCTGCTTTTGAGTTAGAAGTTTT
This sequence comes from Linyphia triangularis, assembly GCA_963978545.1. Classification (NCBI taxonomy): domain Eukaryota; kingdom Metazoa; phylum Arthropoda; class Arachnida; order Araneae; family Linyphiidae; genus Linyphia; species Linyphia triangularis. Next base: position 19,639,311 of record OZ021726.1, on the reverse strand, counting down.
GCATTTTTTTTTATCTCTGTCACATGTTGAAATTAGCCAGAAATACTTTAGCCGAAATGAGTTTTATAATGTCCAATATAGGCGTGGTAAAATTGGATTATATTACAAAACTAAATGATTTGCGAAGGAAAGAACAATTTAAATTTGCTAATTCTCTTTCTGGGGTTCACTTAATGTACAAAAATAAGAAAATGAATGTACGATTAGCTGCACAAACCTTAAATGGTAGTGTAGCTGATGCAATCGAGCATTTGTCGAAAAGCGATCCCAATTTTAATGGGAGCAAAGCCACTGTTCATTTCATAAGAGTAATTAACATACTCTTTGATTGTTTAAACAGTCGCAACCCGTTTAGCTCAGGTTTTAAACAACCTTTAAGGCTTGCAAATAAGTTAAGCTGGGAAACTTTTTTAAACGAAACCTTGAGCTATATTTCTTCATTAAAAATAGCGATCACTTCTGTCTTCAAACATCCCTGTAAAACCTTTGCACTTGGTTTTGTAATATGCATAAACAGCATTCAAAAGCAGTCCATGCATTTGATGATAGACATTGAGAACCCTAGTAAATATTTCCTAACGTACAAGATATCTCAGGATCATGTGGAATTGCTATTTTCATGTATAAGATCAAGAGGAGGATGCAATAACAACCCTAACGTAAATCAATTTAAATATGCCCTTAGAAAACTTCTGTTTAGAAACACTGTCCCCAAGTTCCACTGCAAATTGTGTGAGCTTAGATTACAGTTCACGATGTTCAATATTTGAATTTCGTTCCAGTAAGCGTATTTTAATTGATGGTACTGAAGACAGTAGCGAATTAGATATTAACATTCAAGAGTTATCACTTCTAATAGAGTCCAACACTTTGTCATGTGTTTCTGACAATATTCTTTATTATATTTCAGGTTATGTAGTGAAACAGCTTAGCACAAACCTAATCTGCAAAGAATGTATAAGTTTGTTAACAACAAAAGCAAAATTAAAAATTGGTCATTGCAATAGCCATACTTATGGTATGCAATACCATCAAAATGCCTAATCATTTACGATTTACATGCAATGTAACTAATGGTGGATTAAAATTTGCTTCTGATGGAGTATTGTTTGTTGTGCAACAAACAGAAAAATTATTTCGTCATTATGTGTCAAATTAAAAGAAAGAAGGAAAAAAAAAGAAAAAAAAATTAAATTACATTGTTTATTCTGTTTTAAGTATTTGTCACAGTGTAAAATTGTCAAAAAATTAAATACTTTGGGTTTTATACATTCAACTGAAGGCGAATTTGTTGTGGAGAGTCTCCAACAAACGCAATTAATAAAACTAATTTGCCAGAACTTATGACAACATTAGATTTTTTTCGAATGCCAAGAGAGTAATACTTGATCATCAAAGAAACAAAACTACCATCATTCATAAATTGAATAAGTTGGTCCTTTTTAACAAAGTTAAGATCTGGATTAACTACAAAACATTTTTTTTTCTTGGGAAAAACTCCCTGACTACTTTTTAAATTTTTTCTCCATTTAATTTTTTTTTATTAAACTATGTAATTTATTTGATTTTTAACTTGAAATCCTCAAACAATTTTCTGTAATATTATTATGAACAATGCCTGAACTTATTTAGTTTTGGTAAAGTTTTCTACATTTTTCTCATTTCAGAATTATAGGACCAAATAAATATATGTGTTTGACTTGCAATAAACAAGTTTCAAAACTTATATATTTAAAATCATAAGTTATATAATAATATTGAGTATAAAAAATTAGTATAATAGTTTGCCTTTGAAACTTAAATTGTTCTTTGAATTGGTGTATTGAATGTATGAATTTGTATTTTGCAATCTTATTATTGCATATTTTCAACTGGTTTACTGTATTTCTTCAATTATTTTTAATTTCTACTTCTAAAATAAATCTAGTTTAAAAGTCTACTTTCATTTGTTTACTGTATTCTCACAACTTGTACATAAAAATTTATTTTTAAAACATTTAATTCATGTAATTTAAAATTTAAAGAATTAAATTCAGATAAATAAAGATGAAACACGTTTACAGATATCGACAGTAACTAATCTCAAATGTTTGTTCTAAATATACAAATCCTATACTTAGAATTATTTTGATCAGTTATATTTGTTGGTTAAACTATTTTCTTCAAATATATTTTATTCTTAATTTATTTTTTGCTTGCCAAATATCAAAAGTAACGCGAATACACCATAAAGATCGAAGAAAATCCACATCGGCAATACAAATTCCTCCATCCAAACATCTTGCTTCCGCGGTGGCAACGGCTCGTTTTTCCACCGTTAAGCAGTCTATCCAGTTGTTTATCTATATCGATGGTTAAAGATTGATCTCTTACATAGCAATTCATATAATAAAGTATCTATTTCAAATTCAGAACAAATAGTATTATTATTAGAATGTAACACTTGATGATTTATATTTATCTAGTATATAATTTTGGTTAAAATGTGCTATATGGTGGCACTTGGCGTTTTTTGAACTTCTAAGCAAAACGTAAACAATAGCGAACTCCGACGCTAAAGCAAACCCAAAACGGCGAAAAACACCATGATTCCAAATGAACTGGCAAACCCAAAACAACAGCGGAAAATGAAAAATCGAGAATCGTACCTGTTCCATGATTTGTGGGTGGTATAGGAAGGTTCAAGTCCAATGCCAAAGCCGTTTAGCTATGGTTGCGATGCAAGTTGTAGCAAGATTAAAAACGTACATCCAGGGAAGAAATTCAAATGATTTGCGTAAGTTTATTCGAAATCGGCGAAAATTTGAAGGCAATGAAGTTGCAAACGATAATTGTAAAAAAAAAAAAAAAAAAGTTAAGGAATTTAAATTTAAACGATAATTGAAAAATAGTTTAAGCATTTAAAATTTACTTTCAAATAATTTATAAGGTGTAAAATTTCATTAAATTTTTACATTTAATGACAAATATTTAACCTCTTCCAGAATACTTAAATTTTTAATCTCTTACTAAAAATTAAGGTGCGTGCGCGCTTCGCGCTCTAAAAAGTAAAAATTGCACCTATTTCGTTGGCCTTAGGGCCAATTGAACCTAAAAAAAATACCCCTACCTAATTCGGGCAGTTGTTTGTGGCATCTCGCCTTCAAAATCACTTTTTTTTAATTACTTGGTACTGTAAAAATGTCTAAAAAGTAAGGTGTGCGCGCGCTTCGCGCCCGAAAAGGAAAATGCAAAATCCTTTTCGCAACCTATTTTGTTGCAACCTATTTTGTTGGCCTTACGGCCAATTAAACCTTAAAAAAATACCCATACCTATTTAGGGCAGTCATTTGTGGCATCTCATCCCCAAAATCACTTTTGTATTAGTTACTTGGTTTTGTAAAACCCTCTAAAAAGTAAGGTGTGCTCGCTTCGTGCTATAAAAGGAAAAGAGTTCAACATTCCAAAAATGATATTTTAATCACTTTGCTGTTATGAAACTAATTGAAACTTATAATACAAAAGAACATATCAAAATCCATTTTAACGCCTTATATTTCATAAACTATACTTCTGTGATCTGACGGCCATCAAAATATAGTCATACCATACCCGTTTTAAATCTAAGGTTAAATCGCTGTAAATTAAAAGTTTATGTTTAATGCAATATATACCTCAATCTTCTATCGCATCAAAAATTTTAAATCAACTACTGACTCATACATTCCATGCACACTTCCTATCTTACTTACCTCAGAATTAGCTATCGTTATTCACAAATTGATGCTCAGCAAACTAAAAAAAAAGCAGTGGAGTGCAGAAAAAAACTTATTTTCATACATAACAAACTCTTAACAAAACAATTCTAACTTGCCCAAAAATACAAAATTTAATATTTTCAAAGTTCTACGGTTAATAACGGTTAACAGACAAAATCATAAAAGAGCAAACGATTATTCAATTTCATATGTATTCAATAAAACAATTGTTTTACTCCAAATATTCACTATTGGTTCAATCTTCCAAAATAGCCTCCATGATTACAGTTCAAAGCATTTAACTTGAAATATTTAAACCCACAAACGTTACTCAAATTCATGACGTAACAAGAATAAAGACAATATATTTCCAACAGGTCAGCTTCCAACAAAAAATAAACACTGAAATGAAGAGAGAAACATAAATCACGCAGTTTACCATATTTGTGACTATGTATATCAATCAGCACCAGACGAAATTAAGCGTTTTTTGGCGAAAAGTGGATGTATTTGGCGTTAATCCAAAGCAGCAGTAACTCTAACCAATCACGACTCCGGAATACCGCTGACGACATCGAAACAGCAAATCTTGCCAGTTTCCTAGGATTGGCGAATTATCTTTGCCACCATATAACACATTTGAACCCTAATTTTATCCGTTTTCAATGGCGTTTGGCAAAGAAATGGAAAGTGAAACAAAAACTCAAGTTGTTATTGTTCTATTCTTCACTCATTTAATTATTTAGTATAATTGATCTGTTTGCTTGTAACTGGAAAATTTATTTCAACTATGTTTTTATATGTTCTCAAGAACATTTGGTTATTGGGTTAAAATGTATTACACATGGTAGCAAAGATAATTCGCCAATCTTGGGAAACTGGCAAGATTTGTTATTTCGATGTTGTCGTTATTGGTTAGAATTACTGCTGTTCATCGATTAATGCCAAATACATCCTCTTTTCTCCAAAACACGCTTAATTTAGTCTGATGCCGGTTAATATAGTTACAAATGTGCCAAACAGTGCGAGCTATGTTTTCCTCTTCATTTTAGTGTTTATCGTTTGTTTAAAGCTAAAACCAGCTGAAGAACAATTGGTTTTGCTCTGGTTAAATCATAAATTTGAGTTATGTATGAGTATTTTTAGCGGAAATGCAGAAATCATGTTTTAAAGGCTAGATTTTTAACTTTGACAGTTCTTTTTAAATATTTGAGATTACTTGCGTTGAACTGCTCGCATATCAAAGAAAATAATCTTTTGTTACCTTGGAAATTTTACCCGGGATAAATTCTTAGAATTTTATTCGCTGCTGATCACGTATCAGCGTGGAATGTCTTGTTACTCCCTAGTAGTCTGTCCTGATCAGACTGTACCCAACTGAAGTTTCGTTCATGCTGGAATTACCTGAAACTATGTTTTAAAAACACAAGCTTCCAGTTAGCCTTATGAAGGAAAGGAAGGCAAGATGTATCTATTATTTATGTCACGTGACAAACATTAATTTGTTTCTTCAGTTAATTACAGCATGAACGAAAACTCTTATCGGGTACATTCTGATCAGGACAGACTACTGGGGAGTAACAAGACATTCCGCACTGATACGTGATAGGCAGTGAATGTGTTAGCGTATAACCCTCTGGGAGAATGGATGGAAGATTTAGGTGTGTATCTCTAGTAAACTTAACTTTTTATTTATAGCGTTTGTGATATTGGAACTGCAACCATATCCCAATAAAAATCAAAACTATATTTTATGAAATATGAGTTTTAGGATGTGTACACCTGACTTTTTAGAGTTTTACAGTACCAAGTAATTAAAAAAAAAGATTTTGGGGTGAGATGCCACAAACGACTGCCCAAAATAGGTAAGGGTATTTTTTTTAGGTTCAATTGGCCGTAAGGCAAAGGAAATAGGTTGAACTTTTTCCTTTTAGAGTGTGGAGCGTGCTCGCACCTTACTTTTTAGAGTTTTTAGCTAATGATTAAAAATAGAAATATTATGGAAGGGGTTAAATATGTGTAATTAATGTAAAAGTTTATTGAAACTCCCCCATATAAATTATTTGAAATTAAATTATAATTGCTTAATTTATTCATTTAAAGTTAAAGTTTTTTTTTTTTTTTTTCAATTATTGTTTGCAACTTCATTGCCTTTGAATTTTCGGTGATATCGAATAAACTTGCGCATCTCATTTTAATTTCTTCCCGAGATGTGCGTCTTTAACATAAATGTAATTGAGATCAAAAGCGAAAACACTTAATCTTTCTACTACTTGCATCACAACCATAGCTTAACGACTTTGGCAGTGAACTTCAACCTTCCTAAACCACTAATCGTAGAGCAGGTTGAATTCTCAATTTTTAATTTTCTGCAGTTGCTTTGGGTTTGCCAATCAATTTGGAATCACTGCGTTTTTCGCAGTTAATACTAGCCTCTCGCTCCTAGCCAGTGGCCATCTTAAATGTCTTACCTTCTCTAAAGGCAAGAAAAATTACACTCTTTGCCCAAAGTGCCACCAACACCAGGCCTCAGTCAGACACATCCTGGACTGTTTGGGTCTCCTTTGGGAGGAATTTTTTTTTTTCTCCCCTTGTCATAGATTTTTTGCATGTCATATGTGTTCTTCTTGAGTGGACTGTAAGTTTTGTGGTTATTTTGTGTGCTTTAGAAGAATGCAAGACTAATTGTCTTTCGGTTCAGGTTTATTGCACTCGGAACGTCTTGTTCCTATCGTGGCTAAACATCCTTCTCTCAGTTTTTACAAGTGTTTTACAAGTCGCCCACAGAGGGTGTTGGTTTTGCATTATTCTTTACAAACATCTTCAGCCGCCTGGAACACCATAGACTTTTGTATGATTTGGTGTGACTCCGTCAGATTGGGTTGGAGATTAGAAACAACAACAGAGCTGGAATGGAAAGAGACACAAAAACTCAAGTTGTTATTGCCTTGTTTTAAATTAATTTAATAGTAAAACTTTGGGCTGCAAAGTTTATCAGTTTCTTTATTATTTACACATTTATTTTTAAAACTAAGTCATTTTTAAAAGTTCGTTGAAATTCCTAGTCCCATCGGACTGTCAAAACCATCCAATTGTCTGAAGCAATTTGTATTCCAGTTTTATTTCTGTTTATAAGTAGACTCCTTCAAGAGAGAGAAATTTTATCTCCTCTTGCATTCGTATGCAAGTGCTTGTACTAAATTAAATAAGTTTATTCTATTTTAGGGTTTGTATTTTATTAAATGAGTGTGCATAGAAAAAAGTGTAGTGTTTTTGTGTCAGGTAAGAAGGCTGAAGTTTCTTAATCTGCTAATACTCGAATATCAACACATCTCTTAGAATACAATACGTTATTATTTATTATAAAACACGTTCGGATTTAACTCTATACTTGAGTGAATGAATTGCTATGTATTACGATTGATTGAGTAAATGTTAAAATGGTTAAATTAGTTTCATTGGCATCAGTGGTGTAGTGTAAAATAAAAAGGTATGGGAACGCTATGTCGCATCGTTATAAACGTATACTTTTGTTTTTTTCTGTGTGTGGGGGGGGGGGGGGAGTGAAAATTGCAACTAAGAATAAATAACTTTCTTAATTTTACTTTAATAATCTCAAAACAGATAATGAGCTCCTCAAAATTGAAAAGAAAAACATCATGTGTGTTTAGGCTTTTTTATTTAAATATCTTTTTAAAACTATTAAATCATCTGGATTTTTTAACAATTGGCTTTGCACAACCCATTTTAACAGATTATTTGATACTTTATAAATGGATTAGAAGATCTTTTCAAACATATTATTGACACAAATTTTTAAATAGATTTTTTGCAACAATTTTTAAACAAATTATGTACAATTTATTTTAAACCGATTATTTACATGATTTCTTAAACAATTATCATTCAGAAAAATGTCCATAAGAGATCGAGTTTCGATTTTTCGAATGGCTATATGTGTGGGTTGCCGTGCCTCTTTCAAGTGTTTGCAAATTCTTGAACTTGCTTGCTCAGCTCTGAAGTTGCATATCGAAAACGGCAGCATAGTTCTCACGAAAGAACCGTTTCGTTTTCTTTCTTGACTGTGTGTTTAATGTCACGTAATAAAATTTAAAAAAAAAAAAAAAAATTAGGTGAGGGAACGCCGTTCCGCCTTCTAAAAAGGTAAAGGATCGCCGTTCCCACGCGTTCCCGCTCCACTACACCCCTGATTGGCATATAATTTCAATTTTGTTTTTAAGCTAAGATGTTCCAAATGTAATCCAGTTGATCAATTTTATTTTACAAGAAACCCCAATTTTTATTTAATTAATGTAATAAATTAAAATCTTTTTTTTTAATAATTGCATTTGTATTTAAATATTTTGCAGCTTCCCATTCTCTCGACCAGAAGTACTTCAGAAATGGGTGATTTCTGTACGCCGAGTCAATTTTAAGCCTACAAAGTTTAGTAGACTGTGTAGCGACCATTTCACAGATGATTCTTACCAGCTGCGACCTGGCTCTGCTATAAGGCGACTTAAAGAAGATGCTGTTCCCACAATTTTTAATTATCCATCTATCATGCAACAGTCTGTAACGAAAGGAAGAGTTTTACTACCTCGCATTCCAGTTGTTGATACTATAAAGGTAAGATACTACCTAAAAATGTGTAGAACCTTTTGGAACATCTCAACATTCACACATAATACTTTAAAATTTAAAGAAGACATTAATTATAAATATACAAGGTTTCTGTGCATATGGAAAGTCATGAATTTGGGCATTAGGTAAATTTTGTCATGGAAAGTCATGATTTTGAGCAAAAAAATGACTGTAAGTCATTGATTGAACATTGAATTTCGTGGATTTCTAAACATTTTGAGTTAAATCACTTAACTGTGATGTCATAAAAGCCATGATCGCTATTCAGCTCATCGGAAATTCATCTATGTTTTTATTTACGTTTTGACGGAAACAACGATCACAGTTGAAATACTCTATGAAAACACTTTTGAACTCCAAATTTGTGACATCACACAAGTAAGGTCTCGCAGGTGAAAAAAAATTCGTAATATAGGAACTGAAATGAACAATTTTGATAAGCTTGTGTTTATATTTTTTACTTTTTTTTTATAGTCTTCTTTCTTCTGTTTTGCATTGTTGATATCAAAACATTTGATTTTTGATGGTATAATTTATTATTATTAACTCTATCTTGTTTTAAATATTTCTTTATTATTTGAATTTGATTATCTTTTTTAACACTGCAACAATATTAAAGAATGGAAAATCATTTTCCCCTTTTTCTTGTGATTTGGAAGTTACTGAAACAAGGTTCTTTTTTTACTTAATTTAAAATAAAACTTTATAAAAATCATTTTATGTTACACTCATTTACTTACTATGTTCGTGTTAGTAAAATTCATATAGGTTGTTATTATTATTTTGTAATTTGATTTCTTGAGTCATGGAAAATTATTTACTTCAGTTTTGAAAAGTCATGGATGTGTGACATTTTATTTTGGCAGAAACCCTGAATACACAAACTTTTTTACAAAATCTTATTTTGCATTCTATTAACTTGACACTTTTTCCAACAGGTTGAACAATATAGTGAAAACGAGGATTCCAATGAGCCATACATTTCCACTCAGAATTGTGAAACAGTTTACGCCATTGATGTACCAAAGCCAAACAATCAAACTGAGGATTCTAATAAGCCATCCGTTTCCACTCGGAATTGTCCAACAGTCCATGTCATTGATGTGCAAAAGCTAAACAGTCTAACTGAGGATTCCAATGAGCCATCCGTTTCCACTCATTATGGTCAAACAGCCCACTCCATTGATGTACGAAAGCCAAATAATGAAACTGAGGATTCCAATGAGCCATCCGTTTCCATTCAGAATTGTCCAACAGTCCACGCCATTGATCTACAAAAGCTAAACAGTCTAACTGAGGATTCCAATGAGTCATCCGTTTCCACTCAAAATTGTCCAACAGTCCACGCCATTGATGTGCAAAAGCTAAACAGTCTAACTGAGGATTCCAATGAGTCATCCGTTTCCACTCAAAATTGTCCAACAGTCCACGCCATTGATCTACAAAAGCTAAACAGTCTAACTGATGATTCCAATGAGTCATCTGTTTTCACTCAGAATTTTCAAACTGCCCACACCATTGATGTGCCAAAGCCAAACTGTTCAACTAAGGCCATGCTAAGACAAAAAATCAAGAACCTCCAAGGTCAGCTACGAAGAAGAAATCAAAAAATTTCCAGCATGAAAGGCTTGATATCAGATCTTAAAAAAAAAGTATATAATTCGAATAATTTGTATCAAGTTCTTGAAACCCATTTTGATGGTTTTCCATTAGAGATGGTAATCAATCAGTATAAAAATGATAATAAGTCAAAAAGCCGAAAGTGTTATACACCAGCAATGAAACAGTTTGCACTTACATTATACTTCTATTCTCCCAAGGCATATAGTTACGTTCGAAGTCTATTGCATCTTCCACATCAATCTAGGATAAAAAACTGGATTTCTTCTGCTAAAGGTGAACCTGGATTCCTACCAGAAGTGAAAAAAATTGATCCTTAAAAAATTGCTGTCTGATTTTTTACTCAATGTCAATTCGGAAACAACTTTTTTGGAATCCTAATATGAGAAAACATAGTCATTATGTTGACTGTGGAGGAATAACCTAATATGAATATGAAAAATAGCTAAAGAGGCTTTGGTTTTGCAAGTTGTTTCATTGACAGATAGTTTCAAATGTGCTATAGGTAACTTCTTAAATAACAGCCACCTTGCAATCTTGCCTTAACACATTGTGTGACATTGGAGTAATTGTTCATTCCGTTACTTGCTATGGAACAAGTGCTAACTCTCGCACATTGACAGATTTAGGATGTAATTATAAAGTAGGGAACGATTTCAAAGTACTACTTCGTGGCAAACTGGCTCGCACCTCCTCTCTCTTCTAACCTCCTTGTTCACAACCGAACTACTCCCCACTAGTCTGATTTTTTTTTATGTATATTTTTTAACTATTACTATCTTCAAAATCTGGCAATTAAAAGATAGAGAAGAAGTGTCTGGATTTGTACAAAATATTACATTATTGAAAATTGTAAACTATATTTGTGATGTATCACAAAAATTAAAACTTATTCTCCAACAAAAACCTATTTTTGGGAGATTGGGGGCTAACCTTATTGGGCAGGGGGGAAACAGCTCTGCTATTGACGTCACCTCTACATTTGTATAAATTTCTTTCTACATATAAAGCAGAAGCTAAATTAATATTTGAAAATCACTACATTTAGTTTTCAAAACTTCTTTTAAACATCCTGCTTCTGAGGCCAAGATGGATTTAAAATGTCCAATTTAGATATTGTAAAATGGGATTATATTGCTAAACTAAATAATTTGCAAAGGAAAGAACAACTTAAATTTGCTAATTCTCTTTATGGGGCTCTCATAATGTATAAGAAAATGAATTAGCTGCAGAAACCTTAAGCAGTAGGGTTGCTGACGCAATCAAGCATTTGTCAAAAAAATTATCCTAATTCCACTGTTCATTTCACAAAATTAATTAACTGTCTCCTCGATTGTTTAAACTGTCGTAACCGGTTTAGCTTGAGTTTTAAATAACCTTTAAGGGGACTTTGTACCCTTTGTTTTCACAAAAAATTATAAAAATATAGATTTTCTGTTTCTTGCATATTTGTAATCTTTGAAACCTTCTCTCCACTCTGACAAGTTTTGTAGCTGATTCAATAACTGCAATTTCATAAAAATTATATTTTTATGAAGAATTTTGCATAGCTCCTTTGATGTTTTGAAACCATATTTCTCAGTTTGTGTTTTTTGAAATTCCCACTTTACTCAAAATGCTAAAACCCCAGCAAATATAAATGAAATTATTTAATTATTATTTTTGCATCATCCTAAAGATCTATTTAACAAAAATAAGCATAGATTTTTGAATAAAATATAAACTTTTTTTTATTTTTTTACAAATTGAAATGTTGAAAAATATCCTTTTTATACTGTAGGTATAGTATATTGTTTTTCTTCTATTAACAACTATTCTATGGGAAAAAATTTCAGACAAAACTGTGCTATACTTCTTCTTTAGAGATAACGAACCAACCTGAAGCTATGCCAACGTTAAATTTTTGGAATGCCAAAAGCACAACACTTGACCTCTAAAAAAAAAAAACTACTTTTATCTGTCAATTATATTTTATGTGTATGTTCAAATTTTTATAAATCAAGACTAAACCACCCTGGTACTACTGATTTAACGTTAAAGGATTTACTATCAGACAAAGCACATACGAATTTGTTTTTGTTTCTGCATAACATTGGTATTAATAACCTAATGTGACTTATTTCTTTTTGAATAAATACTGCTAAAAAATTTTATAGTTTTCTAAACCAAAATATGATTGGCGCAGCTTAGCCAATCTTGGCTGGTGTGCCATTAAAATCTATACAACCAACAAAACTACCATCAGACATAAATTAAATAAGTTGGTCTATTTCAACAATGTTTACGGCTGGGTTAACTACTAAATGCTTTTTTTTTAAAAGTCTGATTACTTTTTTTTTTAAATTTCCTCCTTTTCAACTTTTTTCAATTAAAGTAGTATGTATTTTATTTGATTTTTAACTTGGTTCTGACTCTGTCTTAACTGCTCAAAAACAACTTTCTGCAATATAATTATGAATAATTCCTGAAATTATTTAATTTTGTTTTAAGTTTTCTAAATTTTTAGCACTTCAGAATTAATGGATCAAAAATATGTTATAGACTTGAAATAAACAATGAGGGGTATGAAAATTAATATAATGGTTTGCCTTTGAATCTTAAATTTTTCTTTGTATTTCATAAGGTATAGAAGCATAAATGAATTTGTAATGTACAGTCTTAAATGTTAAGCTCATGTTTACTTATTATTACATATATGCTACTGGTTTACTGTATTTCTTGAATTATCTTTAATTTCTGCTTCTAAAATAAATATATTTATAAAATATATATTTTTGAAGTCTCTTTTCATTTGTTTATTGTATTCTCATCACTAATAGATAGTAATAATTTATTTTCAAAACATTTTGTGTAACTTAAAATTTAGCAAATTAAATTCAAATCAATAAAGATAAACCAAGTTTAGAGATATCGACAGTAACTAATCTCAAATATTTTTTTCAAATGCTTTGAATTTCCTATGCTTTGAATTATTTAGATCAGTTATGTATATTTATTGGTTAATCTATTTTCTTCAAATATGGGGTCTAGCATCCTTATTGGTCTCTATATTCTCCCTGAAAAGCGCGCTCATGCTGAAGAGATTAAAAAAATTTGAATTTTTTTTGTAGTATTCTTTTGTAATGAAACTGGAGTTCCAGATAGATGAAACTAACAATTCCGGGGTGCAAACTGAAAAGTTTCATCCCTGTGTAGTCTAAAATGTAAATCACAATGTTTTGAAGGAGGCACTCAACCTTTCCTACTTCCTTTCGAATGCCGAGAATTTAGATAGGCAATTGATCAGGGATCAGATATTGGAGTAGGGGACTGAAAAATTGTAGATAGAATTAAAATTTAATGAAATTTTTAAAAATTGTCAGTGCTCATTAATAATTGAAATCCTAACAAGTGTAAAAATTCTTCAATGAAAATGTGAGTTTTAACTTAAATGTATTATTTCTTAAATAATTTCTAGCTTTTGAATTAAGCAAAAATTTCAGCTCCCTTAACAGTGCATTATTTTATTACAAATACAATGAACACAAATTGAAGTGGAATTCTTTATTTTGGTAGCTTCTTTTACATTTGTTTTAGAACAAATAATATTTTAGTATTTATAAAAATATTAGTTTAAATACATTCAAAATAATTTAGAAAAACATGTTTTAAACATAACAAACATCATATATTAAATTCAGATATTTCTAACCATGGAAAAATCATCTATACACAAAATTCATCCACATATAATATTGTGAATTTTCTTTAAACATCATGATCAAACATCAGTCGCTTTGCAATAACATTTGGGTCACTTGTATCTATCCTTCTTTTCTGGGTTTCAGCTTTTTTTAAATCTTCAGAGCTTACAGTGTTACCAGTAGGCATGGGCAACTGTGCACTGGGCGTTGGAGCTGGGTAGTTACTGAAGTATGTCATCTTGAGTGCCTCTTTGCAAGTGCATCGCTTTAGGGGATTCAAGGCCAGCATCCTAGAAATAACCTCAATGAGGTCGTCGCTAGCCGCCGTGAATATATCGCGAAACGGGATGGCAAGTGCTGGTTTGAATGCAACATAATGAGGTAGAGTTGAGACATGAGGCCAATCTTCCTCAGATGGAGATCCGAGGACCTTGAAAATTTGGCTTAATTGGTCAAGGTCAGTTTCTCCAGGAAGGAAAGGTACTCGTAGCAGAAGTTCTGCCAAAATGCAACCAACTGCCCAGATGTCGATACCCGTGGAGTAGATCTTGGCTCCGAAAATTAGCTCTGGTGCCCTGTACCAACGGGTAACAACTTGGTGAGAGTAGACTTTGTTTGGAGAGCCATAATTTTTGGCCAGGCCAAAATCCCCAAGCTTCAGAATGCCTTCTGCATTGATAAGGAGGTTATTGGGTTTCAGATCTCGGTGTAGAATCCAGTTTGAGTGCAGGTATTCGAGTCCTTGAAGAGTCATGATGGTATAGGCTTTTATATGGCCAGGAGTCAGAACAATTTTGGGATCTTTAATGACAATTTCTAAGTCGGTGTCCATGAAGTCGAACACGAGAGATACATTAGATTTGCTACCAAAGACATCAAGCAGGCTTATGACGTTTGGGTGGTGAAGATCGCGTAGGAATTTTATTTCTCGAATGGCAGTTCGATTGATCCCATCTTTTGCTTCTGTTCGACTACCTACTTTTATCTTTTTCACTGCCACAATTGTGCCGTTGGTGATGTCCCTAGCTTTGTAGACTGTGGCAAACTGACCTTCACCAAGGAAGGAAATCTTTTCATACCGCTTAACTTTATTTTCTGCCATTGTAATTTGCCTGGAAAAATAATTACTTAAATTACTTTCTTAGTTAAGAGTGCGAGATTTTTTATGCAATCACTACTTAGTGTTGTAATGATTGAAAAGATCAATTACCAGTATTTTGTGAAGTTTTTTAGTCGATAAATGTGTGTGTGACTCGACAAAATTAACACTTTGAATCTAAGACTTAGGTTCACAAGGAATTTATAACATAAACTTTTTATTTAAATCTAAATTTTTAATTATTGTTGAAGAAATAAAAAAAAAAAAACTATTTTTTGAAATAAGTTCATATTAAATTGTAGAGGACAATAATGTGCAAACACCATTGAAAAAATTATATTTCATTGCTTCATATGATCCAAGGAAAAATTAAACAAGAACAAATAGCTAGGTGCACTGCTTTATCCCAGCATTAGTTTTACACTCAATATAAAGATACAGGTATTAACTAGTTTAAATCTTATTTGTATAAAGCTACATTATTTTAATGGTTAAAATCCTTAATCAAACACTGTTAACATTGCTGTCTTGTGAAATAAATCTTTTAAAATAGTTGTATGCAGCCTAATACTTTTTAGCAGTGTTTAGAGTTACATGTGGCAACCAAACATTGCAGCTTAAATTTGGAAAATATTTATTACAAAAGATTAAAAAACACTTTCTATGCACCATAGGGGAAAAAATTGACATTTTTAAGTATTGTTCTGTAAATATCAGAATTAAAAAATATATATATTTAACCATTCCTTTGTTTCGAAATTAAATTTTTTATCTGTGCAGAAGAATGTGCAGGAGTTACAATAGCAAATAAAATAGTTACTGGTATGGGCCACAGTATTCCAGATTGACTTAGTAACAAATTAATGAGCAGGGAATTAAAAGTTATACTGTCTCTCTATCACGAGAATAGTTCCTGCCAAATATTCTGAATAATCGTGGTCACAATGGAAACAATGATTTCGAATAGGGGTGTTGCATGCAAGAAATTGGCGTCCAAAATGGTAACAATACAGCAAATGCATATGTCTTCCAGAAATTCCCTGTGGAACATTGGATCAGTCTTATTTCCATGGCAACAGACAACGCTTCTGGCAGGAGCTGTTCTTGATAGACGGATAGTAGCATTTAGATTATTATGAGAAACAATATGGTTTCTTGTCGTAATATAATTATTGTGTTTCAAATTTTAAATCGTGAAACATTAACATCATTGTATGACTGGTTTAAAATTATGAGATGTATTTGATTGTCAAAAGAAATATTTTGATTTCACAGAAATACAATTGAAAACATAAAAAAAAAATATGTTTATCATTCTACACCGTTAAAATTCTTTTCTATAAATTAATATTACTATTGTCGTGCATTTTTTATCAAAATATTATTTGTTTCATTAATACTAACACCATCTTGGTCGGATTTCTTTAAATTTGTAAAAAAAGTAATTTTTACTATTGCTAAAAACTAATATGTTCTATCCTGGATTCGAAAACGTAAAATATTTTTATCAGTAAGCAGTTCCATCTCTAATCATATGTAACATAAATATTTAATTTTAAATGGTTTAATTTTGACAAATTTTTTTGGAAACAGTAAGAACAGTTGTAGTTTCAGAGTATCAGTTGTAGTTTTTAAAAAGAAATTACTGCATGTTTTAATAGTGTTTCAATATGTAGAAGGTTTAGAAAATAGAATTAAAGTTATTGAGACATTTTTATTGCAGTACAACAAAGTATTACAAATCAGAAAATATGACATATAAAACCTTACCTACAGCAGATATAAAATCACAATACCGATTCTATCTTAACTACACCATCTTGTAAAGCACATTACATCATAGTTCTATGTATCCTTAGTAGCAGATGTGTTCTTGAAATATTTAATAGAAACTGTAAATATACATTGCATGTTAAAATCTTTGGAGATGAAAACCATAATCAAAACTATTCAACACTACATTTTATAGTATAAAGTAACGTAAATTAATTCTAAACAATAGAATTTGGTGAAGTTGAATTCATTGGTTTAACAATAATTTAACCCACTGGCAACCAAACTGACTAACCAATGCAGTCTAAACTGACTAACCAATACACGTATATACGAGTCATTTGATCCTCAGTTTTTCCAGCAATACACAACATTTTAAAATTTATATATAAAATTTAAAATAAATATTTTTTAACCCATTGACGGTCATGCACGTATATATATGTCTTAGGATCCCCAGTTTTTCTAGCAATACACAACATTTTTAAGTTTATAAATATAATTTAAAATAAGAAATATTTTAGATATTTTTATTAGGATGATAGTCTATAAACTATCTAAAACAAAACAAATAAAAAAAATTTAAAAAAAATTATGTATTTGAATTAGAAATATGATTTAAAAATTATTGCAGGGAAAACAACTGTAGAATTTTGTCCATTCCCTGAACCGTCAGTGGGTTAAGCATAATATACAGTTGTCAAATGACAACGAAAAAGTTTCTAAACCTGATCTAACACCATAAGTACCAAATTAGAGTAGTACAAATAACTAGTAATTGTAACCTTAGAATTTTGAATCATTAGCCTTAGTAATTTTGAATACCAACTGTGCAAGGCAAAATATAAATTTTACCATTTATACTATACTAAGGTTTTAAACAGTGGCGGTTCGTGGGGTACAGCAAGTAGAGCAGGGCTGCATCTAAATTATTAGTTTAAAATTTACTAATTGCTAGTCAACTTTGATTATTTTACTAATTTTCTTAAATGAAAATTAGAATCGCAAATGAAGATAGAATTTCTACAGTGATTTAAATTAAAAAAATCTCCAATAAATAGCAAAACTGTTGCACAATGCATAATTGAAGAGAAAAAAACCTGCTCAAATCAAATAAATCTGACGATGATCGAGGAAGTACAGCCAGAGAGTAAAAGATCCAAAAGGGCTGCACTGTTGCCACAGAAACAACTGATAGTATGGAATCTTCCGCCAAGCTAAATGTATATGGCGTAGTGTCAAATGTTGCTCTTAAAGGTTTTTGCAACTTCGGCTGTACTTGTAAATTCAATGGATTGATTGGTACGTCGTATGATTGATTGATCGTACGTGCATTTCATAGAATTTCCTCCACCAATCGAAAATATCTTCTGTGATAAGTTCACACATGATAACTTGTTACTTCTAAAACTTATAACTGGAACATTTTGGTTGGTTTGTTTGTACGCTCAATGATCTAATTTTGTGCAACAAAGGCTAATCGGGCGGGACCTACAGCTTAACATGGATTCCGAACCACAACAAACATCCATGGACAAACACCCAGGATTTGAATCCTGAACCATTTTGAAACATGGAGCCCCGTTATAAGTTTGTTAAACTAAGTTATTTTATTCTAGTACCTTTCTCATATCATTTTGTAAGTATTGAAAGGAAACTTTGAGTTTAAGTAATTAAGATTATAAAATTCCCATTCATGAATGAATGTGAGAAGTGGATTGGAGGCGGGGGGGGGGGGGGGGGGGAGAGAGAGATTCCAGCTGCATTAAATTTTTTGACAATTGGTCGCCACTGATTTTTAAACTGTTGTACACTGACCATAAACAAGTCTTGTTCAGTCAAAGATATTACATAAACCATACTATCTTTGTTAATTTGTTATAATATTTCTAGCAAAGAATATTTTTTACACAGAGTATCTATGTCATGTAAATGCATTTTAAATAAACTACAATGGACGACGTACTAAGTCAGATAATCTATGATAGAATAGTTATAACCAGTGGTAAAATAAAGTTTGAACATGGCTGATTTATACACAAGACTTTGAAAATTGCATAAAATTGACTTTTAATCAAAAAACACTATACTGATATAAAACTGTATTATATCTTGAAAATTAAATTCTCAATAAGGATTGACAAGATATTAAGTTACATATATATATGTACAATATTAAAATATCCTTTTTTACAATTGTATATTTGATAATCGTAAAAAGGCGATAGAAAACATATTAAATTTAATTCGAGGAAATCGATTTTACACATCTAAAAAGACGACATTCCTACAGTACACAATATTCAATGTGAAGTGTTAAAAGTTCAAGCTTTAAAATTAGAACACAATACCACCATTCACTAAAAACGCAACTTAGGTATCATATCCCAATATATTCACAAATTTAAACATAATTATTAAATAATAAATACTTAGCATTAAATATTACTTATTTGACTGTCAATTTGCAGTGATATTTTCTAACAAAAGTACATGAAATCATGAATTTTTTAGGATGTACTACTAAGTACTACTTATATACACAGTGCAAAATAAAATTATATATATACAAGTATAATTTAAGAAATGTAGCAGCATTTCAATACGCATGCTAAAATACGTATTTGTTCAAAAATGTATGTATGAAAAAAATGTAGCATCATAATATGCAAGAAAGTTATATTTTTATCATAGTAACTCAGAAAGAGAGATGATAAAAATTCCATGTCCAAAATTAAAATTTTTCTACGTTGCTACACACATATTCACAAATAACTATAATACAACTGCATTTATCACACAACTGGTTAGTACATCAACTTAGTCTGGAATAGAAGATCGGCTATAAAAGCTCCAAAATTAAAACACTTAACTAACATGTATACAACAATGTTATCTACAGGGTTTCTGCCAAAATAAAATGTCACAAATCCATGTCTTTTCTAAACTGAAGCAAATAATTTTCCATGACTCAAGAATTCAAATCACCAAAAAATAATAATATAATAATAATAACCTATATGAATTTTACTAACATGAACATAGTAAGTGAATCAATGTACCATAAAATGATTTTTATAAAGTTTTATTTTAAATTAAGTAAAAAATCCTTGTTTCAGTAACTTCCAAATCAGGAGAAAAAGGAAAAAATAATTTTCCATTCTTTGATATTTCAGTGTTAAAAAAGTTAATCTTAAATAATAATGAAATATTTGAAGAAAGAATAAGTCAATAATAATAAATTACAATACTAAAAAAATCAAATGTTTTGATATCAACAATGCAAAACAGAAGACGGAAAAAAATATATGAATACAAGCTTATCAAAACTGTTAATTTCAGTTCCCATATTATGAAATCTTTTTTCATCTGTGAGACCTTACATGTGTGATGTCAGAAATTTGGTGTTCAAAAATGTTTTCAATGGCCACAGTTTTTTTTAACTTTGACTGTTGTTTTCGTCAAAATTTAAATAAAAACATAGATGAATTTTCAATGAGCTGAATAGTGATCATGTCGTTTATGATGTCACAGTTACATGACTTCACTTAAATGTTTAGAAACCCATGAAATTCACTGTATTTCCATGACTTATGACCATTTCTTTACCAAAATTCATGACTTTCCATGACAAAATTTAAACAATATCTACATCCATGACATTCTATATGTGCAGCAACCCTGTATCTATATAAGCATTCAATTTACTAAAAATACAAAATACTGTTACTAATATCAACAATGCATATAGATAATATCCATCAAGGCACACTAAGAATTTTTAATTCTTGGTATCCAGATTTAAGAAATATAAATAACTGTCAGTCTAAAGATTACGTATACATGCTACCAGTTGAATTATACACAAATTCTTAAAATTTAGAAAAATTACGGTTAACTTGGTTCGGCTTGATTTCAAAGAAAATTTGCAAATATTTTTGCAAGGATCCTTAATATTAAATTGGTCCATAAGGGTTACAAAAAGGTACCCAATTCTTATAAAATAAATATAGTATCTTACAATCCAGGCAGCAGAACTATCTTAAGGGGTTATAACGGTTTACGCACAATCATGGTCTAATATTCAGAAATAGTAAAACATTCTGTTAAATTTCCAAGTACAGTATGGATTCTGTGCAAAGGTAATTTTTGCCAACAAATGGCTGCTGTCAACATTTTTAAAATAACAAGTGAACTGCCTACAGTTTCCATAATATGGCGTTGCCTTATGTAAACAATTCTTGGCTCAGAATCTGTACTATACTTGGAAGTTTTATCAAACATTCATTAGTATAATTTAGTATTAATTCAAATAGAATAGCAATGTCTCTACACTGACTTTACTTAAGGATCAATAAATTTTAGCTTGATATAATGAATACTCAGTTATTCATAATTAGATATAGATATTATATGAATATTTTGTACTTGCATATCACACCATTGAATATTGGCAAGCTTGATCATCAATTTTTGAATTTATTTTCGTTTGCCAACATTTTTTACATTATCTGAATAAACTATTTATTCAAAATAACTTTTTGCCATCCTCATTAAATTTATAAATAGTTCATGGACTGTGGTCTGGTAATTATACTACTTAATTGAGAAAAAAATAGTCAGCTAATTCCTATAGTTCTCGTAGTCGAAATCAACATAAAGTTTTTCAATGGTTGACAGGATAATACTTGTGGACCCATGGTATCATATGTATTATTCAGTTGACCTTTTTTGTTGAATGCAACAAAATGTTTGCCAAACATAATCAACCAATCATACTAACCAAAATATAATCAATGCAATCTTTTAAACAAATCAATATGGTTTAAGGGATGATTTGGAGTTCTATTTCAATTTAATAAAATTAATTTGTTCTATAATGTTACAAAAATCTTTTACAACTTAGAAAACAAACTTTATAAGTAAAGTGTTTCTAAACTTAGAAAACAAACTTTATATCTAAAGTGTTTTTAAACTTAAAACAAACTTTATAACTAAAGTGTTTCTATTCCCATTCTGTGATGTATTCACTTTCCACAACTTCATTACTACAGGTACCCAAAATGTTAAACAAAAAAAATTGTTTGCTTTCTTCTCGATCTTTAAATAAAACCTATGCAAAAATAAATGTAACTTTACAGCCTTTTTGAGTGGGAGAGATGTCATGACCAAAAGCACTTAATAAGTGACATTTATTTTGTCATTTTGGCAACCGGAAAGAGATACAACAATTGGTGAAACTTTTTTAAAGAAATATTGGTTAACCTGAAAATTTGGAAGTACCAAACATTCGCAAGCAATTAGAGATGTGATTGCTTACTTTTCATTAATCAGATGAAAATACATTTCCAAGATAAACTAAAGGGGTCAACTCGAAAATAAATTGCTTGTAATAAGAAATTACACCATTTGAAGTTTTTTTTCCGGTTCAACAATGAAGTACCCCAAGTCTAGTATAAAAAGATAAACCAGAAAAGTATTCTGATTTATCTTTTATGTCATTTATTCTGTTAGAAAACCAACTTTATATCTAAAGTGTTTCTATTCCTCTTTGTGATGTATTCACTTTCCACACTTTAAATATAAAGTTTGTTTTCTAAGATTAGAAACACTTTAGATATAAAGATTGTTTTCTGAGTTGTTTAAATACCATGTTCAAATGTCGCTTATATTACGATTTTTAAGTATGAATGAATGTTTAATATACAAGTGGTGGTTTTTCGTTAAAATAATGTTTTCCAATTCAGTTCACAAGAAGGCCAATAAAGTCATTAGGTTTTGAATATTGAATTGTTCATAGATGAACACAAAATAAATTGTGCCTGAGCTGATAGTAAATTCTTTATATTTTGAGTTATGTCACTAAAACAGAGCTTGAAGCAAAGCAAGCATCAGAAACAAAATCCCCCGACCAATGAATTCCCAAAAGTTCAATCTTTTTTAATTTTCTTTACCAAATTTGTTTATTTTTTTCATTTTTATTCTGGGACTACATAAACTGGATAAGGGAATTGCGTGTGCCAGTTCTTTGCAGCTGCCAAGAACGTAGAACTTCAGTGCTTTTATTTACTTTTCCTGTATTATTTTGGGTGTCAGCCATCTTGGAAGTATTCCTTCTTGGTGCCTTTTTTAGCATTTAAAAAAAATTCACTAAAAAATTCAAGGGCACCCAATTCTGTATTTTTAACGACTATAGCTAAATCTAAACACAAAAAGACATTAATCATCGTCAGAACTGTCATCATTGGCAGCATCTCGAGTATTACGAAGTGCAGAAAGCACAAGACTGTGGTCAGGCAACATCCCATGCTCAAGCAGATAATTCTCTACATCGGAAGTCACAAATTCATCCCCCAACTCATCTGTAACGCGAATAAAATTCCCCATTAAGTTTCCATTTTTATAAATAAGTATTGCAGGAACCCCTCTCTTTTCAAAATGCCTACTCAACCCTGCAATAGACACCTCCACGCAGCAGAATTTAACCTCAGGATACTCCAGCGCAAGCTCTTCAAAGCATCCATACATCATCTTGCAACTCTTTTCACCACCACGGTAGATATAAATAATCACTGTTGTTGTTTTGTCAGCCTGATCGACAGCATCCAGGTATTCTTGCCCCGACTGGATCTTCTGGACAGTACCGTAATGCGACTGTTTAGAGTGCTTCTCCATCAGTTGTTGCATATGCATAATCTTGAACTCCTCCAAGATCTTATCATCGAGGAGTTCTTTAAGTTCAGCATCCAATTCTTCCTGTTGAAGACGTTCCTTCTCTTCATCTTTAGCTGATTGGCAGGTGAGAGAGAGCTTTTTCATAAGGGCCAATCTTTCCCTCTCTTGCTCTTCTCGCCTTTCTGTCTCCAGTTGTTTGTACCTCTGCCAATCTTTTATCACACCTTTGGGTCCAGTGTTGGTGGAGGAACCTTCCCATTTATTTAATTCGGGTTCAGGTATGAAAGTAGCGGTTTCTTTTTTCTCTGGTTGGACTTCATCCGAATCCTCTTCATCCTCATCGCCGCTACTGCAATAGTAGTGTGTTTTCTCGCCTAACAATTTATCGTCCAACGTAGTCATGCTTTAAGAGAAAAAGCTCAGTTTCAGAAAAAGAACCTGACCTAAAAATGACCGATCAGTTTATTATTAAAAAAACAATTGTTTGAATTCACTCACCTTTTCTAATTTTAAGTATGAAAATCTAATAACCGGAAGAGCTTAAAATTAAAAAAAGATTTACAACTTAACTTACATTCATCATTATTCAGTTACAGTGAAAACGAAGTTGTCAATATATAATATAATAGATTTGTGCTTGATGAGGTCACAGTTTTTCCTTAAATGTTAGATACCCTTTCACTCGTAATTCTTGAAAGATAACCCAAAATAATAGTTTTTAAACTGTCGATTTTGATGGTTATGAAGATATTTTTAATGCTAATCGTCATAAGACATCTTAAGTACTTTTTTGGTTTAGTAAAAGTCAAGTTATAGATAATCTCAAACCCAAATCGTTCTGATATTCAGTAATTTCAGATATTTATTTGAGATTTTATAATGAAACACTGTTTAAGAAATTAAAAAAGGAACCTCATTAGTGAAAATAGAGATGATTCTCTACAAAACGGGTATAATTTTTAAGATTGTATGTAATGATGTGATAATAATGCACAAATTAATTAGCTTTGAACCGCCACCGTGTTCGTGTTTATTTTTTCAGCTTTGCTTTTGATTTGTTTACTATACGTGGTTGCTTGAAGAGTGTTGTTTTAGTTTTCGAAATATATAACATTTCTAAAATGGTATGCGTGTAATAATTTTCTTGTGCTTCTTTTCACACACA
Source organism: Linyphia triangularis (assembly GCA_963978545.1). Classification (NCBI taxonomy): domain Eukaryota; kingdom Metazoa; phylum Arthropoda; class Arachnida; order Araneae; family Linyphiidae; genus Linyphia; species Linyphia triangularis. The sequence continues at coordinate 19,614,915 of OZ021726.1, read as the reverse complement.
AAAAAGTGTATTTCAATTTAATAAAATGCATGCTCATCTTTTATTATTTAAAATTTGATATTTAAAGTTATTTATTACCGGTACCTACTTCATACTTATCTGATCTTAACAAAAACTTACTCGGTGTCCTTCAATTTTTATAAAAAACTTATTTAATTTTTTTTAAACATGAAATGTATTTTATCTAGTGAAGTATAGTGTTTATAAAATATGGAAATAACTATCATTAGATATTTCCTGGTAATCTTCAACTTCTCTTAAAAGTAATCCAATATTATTTAAAGCATAGTATAGTTCAGCGGAAACACTAATTTCTGCTTTTTATGACCGAAATTTCAGTGCTTAGCCGTATGTTTCCAATCAATTTCGTGGAAAATGCAATTTAAAAACATTTGTTTAGTATTTTAGAGTTTCTTTTTAGATAAACATTAAATCTCGTTATTTGGTGAAGAATTTATATTTTCTTATGTAAAACAATGTAAAAGTTTTACTACAAAATATATTTAGAGAAAAAAGTAACTAGAATAAAATTGATGAATTGTAACACACATTCCATGCCAAGCCAACCACAGTCACTCAACCTGACCATCTCAAATTTCAATGAAACTTTCAGGTACTATTCGCTCAAATGATAAAATGAGAAAATATTTTAATAATTTTTTTTTATCTCAGTATTTTATTCTCAAGTTTTTAAGGCTTACAGAATTGTTTAACGTCTTATTTTGGCCGATCAAACGGTATAGTGGTTAGCGTGCTAGCTTCTAGACCGCAAGGTTGCGGGTTCGAGTCCCGTGTTAAGCATAGGTGTTTGTAAATGTATGTAGGCTTGTCTAATGACGAATGTTTCGGCACATTATTAGCCCTCGTGTTGCTGACAGCGCCAGATAATCTGAAAACAACCAACCAATGCCTTATTTTGAAGAGAATATTATAAGTTTTCATATGATATGTAACTGGACTCTTCAAGATCTTAAGAATAATTCTTGAAATTTCTTTTTTTATATGATCCGACAAGAAAATTCTGGCCACCTGTGATTAGCAGGCTATTTACTCTTTAAAATTAGCCAATTGCATATCATCACTCCTGATTCATAAGCAATTTAATGTTTTTAACACTAAATTAGCTCCATATCTCAAAGTGTACATCTTTTATGTTTTGTGAAAATTTTACTATCATAACATACAAAAAACACCACAAAATATCTATATAAAATATATAAAACACAAAATATATATATAAAAAAAAAATCCTCTTTACATCGTGTTTTATAATTTAACTTGTTCCCAGGGAAAAACCTGTTTGCTTTGACGCGTACCGAAAGTAAACGGGCTTTTGCCTTTACATTCCATTCCATATTTAAAGTGTGAGTCTATGGTATTGGTTTACATTGACTTTGAGTAATGTTAAAATGTAAGTTGAATATGCTTAGTCTAACTCAAAAAGTTGATCAATGAAACTGAACAAAATCTGCAATGTAAGAAGAAAGACGTTGCTATATGTTACAGAATTCCTCCGAATACTCTTTCAACCATTTTGAAAAACATAGATGATTTTGAGAAGACATGCATCGAAACTCGATCCATCGTGTAAATGAGTGAAGGTATGTGCCTTTCTTGGTGTCGAAGCTGCTCTATTAAAATGGTTTGAGACGTATCGAAACCATAGTTCCAAAATCCCTCTTAGTGGGATGATATTAAAAGAAAGGGCGAAGGACTTTACTCGTTTACTAAAAGTGAAGGATTTATAGCAAGTGCAGATGGCCAGAAAAGATTAAAGCAAGACGCAATATTGTCTTCCGGACTCCACATGAACAAGCAAAAGATGTCTGGTGAAATATGCCTTGAATAGAATATAACTTTCGAGTGACTTCTGATAACATGAAGAATTTGGCCATTCCCTTGAACTTCGAGTTTTTACGAGTTGACTGTATATATATATATATATTAATCTTAAATAGACATTAATATTAAAAAATATCATTTTTTTCCTTTCCTGAATTAGTTGAGTTATAAATCAAATAAAAACTTATATTATGCTCTGGTATGCATTATAGAACTTGAAAAATTCAAGATTGAAAATGTTAATACAAGCAAAAAACAATAATTTTAAAAAATTTATTGCATAAAAACTCAAGGAGATAAAAAAAAAATTTTAAATTATATTCTTATTTGTATGTTATTAAAGAGAATGATTCCTGAAAGTTTCATTGAAATCTGAGATGGTCAGATCCAACATTTCTTGTTGGTTTTTTATGAAATGATCCATAATTTTATTTTTTACATACAGGAAATTAGCATTATATTAGAATTTAATGAATTACAACAGCCTCTTCATTTTTTATCAATATATATATCTGATATGTATTAAGTGATTTGCACAGATGTATGTTTTCATGAAATGCAGTTTACCTTGTCTTTATTTTAAAGATAAATATTTTCCATTGTAGCTCTTTAATTTCAATCGATAAATAATTTTGTAGTGGCCATAATTATGTTAATCTACTTTAGCATTAAACAGAGCAGCTAAAAATTGCTAGATTCTTATAGTGCATCTGTAACATATAATAAAGCCACTATGAAATAGTTTGAATATTTATTAAACCTAGGTGCCTTGAACTGTTATATATTTTTTAGGTATTAAAATGTGCTGAAAATTTTTTACCCAAAGATTCATCTTGCTAAGTAATCTATGGGAGAACCAGATTCATTTTATTCATCTAGTAAGTAATTCTCTTAATTTATTACTTTAAAAAATTAAAATTTTAAAAGTCAGAATTAGTAATTTCATAACAATTAAAATACTTATATTCAATAAGAAATTCATTTCCAGATAATAAGATGAATATAATAATGTAATTCTGTGAATAATTCTTTAAAATGTAATATTTCCCCTTATATAGATATATATCTAAAAAAAGTTGTATTGTAAATATATAGTACCAATGACAGAAACTAAGAAGAGAAAATGTTTGAAAGAAAAATAAAGTGTAGCTTTTGTGTTGATTATCGAAGAATATTGTATTATTGCTGTATTTTTTATTTTTTTAAATTAAAGTTCAGTTCATCAGAAACGCTGATTTTAGATTTTTTTTTTTGTTAAAATTTCAGTACTTTGAATATAGTTTAAATAATTAGATTACTTTATTGAATTAGATTTACTTGTTTGTCAAAATAGTATAATTGTTTCAAGTTGCTTGACTTCTGAAATTTAAAAAAAAATATGTATGTTTTTTATTGATTTTCATTGCTTTTGTATGAAGTTCAGCTTTTTTGCTTGGCAGATGTACCAATGTATGTATATATATGCTATTGAAATTTCCAGCATTGCTTTTACCATATGCTGCAAAAAATATGCAAGATTTTAAGTTATATTCCAGAAGATCTTTTATTTGACGTAATATTTTTTCGAAAGATCCATAGTCTGGGAAAATAGTGAATCTCATTCAAATTTTTTCTTTGTGTTCTTACATTTTCTAGGTGAAAAAAATCATATCTATCTTGAATTAAAAATGTGTTTTGTGACTGTGTCTTTTATAGTCATTTCATGATTTACTTATTTTTTTTGTAACTCCATGATTAACATATTTCTTCATATAAATGTTACTTTTTATTTTGTAGATCCTATTTTCATTGTGATAATGAGAAATTCACGTGGCAAACTCTTTGTCTACATAGCTGTGCTAGGTGTCTTGTGTTTTATAGTCTTCCTGTTGAGTAGCACACATACGAGTTTAAAAGAACTTGAAGGAGTTAATGAAAAATGTCAGCAACAAAGAGATTCTCTTTCTGCACAATTGCAAGGTATTTAATTCATTTTGGCTTATTCATTTTTGTTAATGATGCTCTCTTTAAATTATAATTTTAAATCGATATAATTTTAATAATTATTCAGAATGTTTGAACAAATTATTTTTACTTTGTCAAATTAACATATTACGTTATGATCAGAAAGCACTTCTAACTTCATATTTTACAAGATAAACTTTTTAGAGTCCTTAATTTTTTCAGTTTACACCTACAGTATTTTAGAAATTTTAATTATATATGTATTGTAATTTAATTATCACACTATTATTTAAAACTCCTATATATTTTTTAAACCCTAAACAACACAAGGGTATATGTCGTTTGCATACAGGGATGAAAGTCTTTCTGCTCATTTTTACTGTTTTTCCCCCTGATAATAAACTAATAATGCTATTTACTAAGTTTGGACACTCAACCACAATAAAGAAACTGTATTTTCCAAATATTATAGTTTAGTTTGCATGGTTCAGCTGTCTATTTATGCCACTATAAAGTGCTTATGACAGCCAAGTATGCCTCGTAATTTTATATGATGGAATTACAAGGTTAAAACCTTATCACATATACCTCTCCCTCCAACCTCACCACACTAACGAGGTGTGTATGATGACACACCAGTATTCAACCGACAGGACCAAATCCATGATTGCTTGGGTGCTCGATGCCTTTCCGCAGCAGGTCGCTGGAACCCACATTTTATATTTTACGATTTGCAAAGTTTAGTTACTTATACTAATTTTTTAATTCTATAATATCCCACTATTAGTTTTATAACATTTTAGAAAAAATATGTTTCAAATTTTGCCACTTATTGTTTTATACTAGATGATCTTTGAGGATATTGCTTTGTATCTTAATTCTTGTAAATTTAAGTTTTTATTCTAATATGGCTATTTTTAACTGTTTATCTCTAGTGAATTTTTCTGAGAAGGGGATTTTTGATGTTGCCAGTTCAATTAAATATTTCTTCTGGTCAATGATAGATATTTTATAAGGCTTGTCTATTTTGATGTATGTTTATTATATCAGTTTTTCCATTTTTCAAATCTTAATATTTCTGTATTGGGATCTATTTGTAGTTGTTTACGAGCACAAAAATAGATTAGAAAAATCTTTACAGCAAGAAAAAACTGACCATAAACACACAAAAGAAGGTATTTTATAATTCCATTATATATTTGCATACTTTTTTTCAAAAAAATTGTAATTTCCTAATAACGTTTATACATGACATTTAAATATAACTTCTTAAAAACAACTTATTTCTAAGCTCAAATATTTTATTTAATTCCATTTCAGCCAATGAAAAGCAAGTTTTGGATATAGAAAGCAAATTCCTGAAAGAAAAAGTAATTTTATTAATCTTTAAATTCCAAATTGTGTAAATTTGCCTTTTCGATTAAAGCATAATTGCTTTATGGTTGACTGTTTTAAAATTATTTTCTAGTTTAAAAGAATGTTCAATACATTTTGAACTGCACTTTTAAATACAATAAAAAATAATTAGAAATCTAATAAGGTTTCTGAATCTAGTGTTTAATACACTTGTTATCAAATTGTTTATTTTTGTTTTAAATTAAATTAAAAAGTCTTTCATTTGAAAATTATTGATATATTTTTTATCAATTTCACTATTTAGTATGAATTTTTATTGGTAAATGGAAATTATATATATTTTTTTTACGAAATTCAGAAATTGTTTTAAGCTATATTGTACGTCAATTATTTTTTCATACTACAGTAAATATATCAAAATTGCATTTTTAGATTAAAATATATTTAAGACTCAGCATAAATGTTATTATTTTTTGCAGGATGAGAAACAAAAGATTGAATCTAAACTTACACAGTTAAAAAAGAGTTATTCTGAATTAGAAGATGACAAAACACAATCTGTAAATGATTTGAAGCAGCAATTAAAAAGTGTTCAGCTTCAAAAAGATGGAGAAATTAAGAAGCTTCAAGGTTTCCTATTGTTTTCTACTCTTTTATATATATCATATTAATATATTCATTAAAGACAAGTTTAAAAAATGGATGAAACAATATTTATATAAATCATCTAATTTACAAGGACTTAAAAAAAAATTGGATTTATGTATTAGTTGGCTTATAACAAGGAATGCAAACAATTGAATTGAGACAGTTCCTATTAATAACAACTGCTCTCACATTTGTTATTTTATGCCACTATCTATTATAGTTGTGGCGAGTTGTCATTCTTCTTCAATAATGGATATGTGTATGTGAAAATTTTGATACCTAAATTTTTATATCTATAAACATTTTTTGCTAGTTTTTCTTTGAAAAGAACCTAAATGTTTTCAGTATGTCTGCCTCAAGTGATTTTTTAATTTTGATTTAAAATGCTTAGAAATTTTTCGATTTTCATCTTAAGAATTCTTGTATAAGCATGAAGATGTTCATGGTTTAAAACCCTAAGTGTAACCACAATCGCAATTTATAAGCAAAGAAACAAATTAAAATTTCAATTGGCAAGTTTTCTTGCCAACCATCTTTAATGGGTTAATAAATACAATTTTTATGTCCACAGTAAATACAAGTGAAATTCATTTTTTATTGTGTGTTTTTTTTAGGTATTTGTAACCTGGAAAAATATCCTATTCTTTTTTTAAAATTAAGTAATTTAATTTCAAGGGCCTTAAAACATCCTTAAAAATTGCTTCATTCAGTTTCTGATAAAGAACATGAACCCTGAAACCAACTATTAATGTGATAAATTTTTTCTGCTAAAAATACTTTTTGATATCACTTTTACTTTTTGAACTTGGTGGTCATATTGATTGACCTTTTAATATGTCTAAAGAATTTAGACTTATTGTTTCTACTGTTTGGCATGACTAATACAATAATCACAATCTGAATATATTCAATTTATTGTTTTTATTATATTAATGGTTTCAGTTAAAAGTTTACTCTATTTTACAGCACACATAAGCGATTTGCTTACGGAGAAGGAGAAACTGGAAGCCTCTAATAATGCATTTGCTTGGAAACTTGAACAGCATGTTGTGAGTTGAATATTTAGTTTACTAACTTGATAATATCTGTATTTGTCTGAACCTCACATTTTGTCTTTTTTAATAAAATGCAGTTAAACTTAGTCCCGAGTTCTACCTATGTATTTATACCTTAGCTGTTATAATTCCACTTATGTTATTAATTAGATTTATTGAATTTAAGTATTACAAATTATGTATGTAAGAAAAGAAAATTATTTTTTAATACTTTCTATTGTACTATGAAAATTAAGTTGATTTTATATTTTAACTTTTTTTATTTATTTATTTTTTCAGAAAAAAAGTCTAGTAAGTAAATTATTAACTTTACATTAGACAAATCCATTTTCTTAATGTTTTTAGTATTTTAATCAATTTATTTTCCATTGCTTTATAATTATATTTGCTATTATATCTTATATATGTTATTTCAGTAAATACATTTCTCATACTTTCAATGTTATAACTTATTTATACAGCTTTAAATAATCAAATTTTTTTATTTTTGGAAATTAATTGTGGAAAAACGAATTAGTCATGTTTTTTAATTATAATTTTTATATTGGTACTTAAAATCAACTAGTCACATTATAGGACAATATAGATGGATGTCTTGTTTACTGTTTACACATAATTTTGTTGAGTAAAAGGCCAAATTTAATTTAAAGAGCTTCGATTTGAATGAAGTGACTAAGTAATAGCTGCTTACATGAAACAACTCTTAAAACATAGATATCTTTTAAATTATGTTTTAATTAGAAACAAATAAATCATACTGATCTTAAGTTTACTGAGTTTTCTATAAACATAATTAAAAGTATATCAGTTATGATAAATAAACGACACATATTGCAACTCGCACCAAAACACCTATTTATCCATTTTTATTAAAACATTTCCGTAATTGTTCTGTTTCAACAATCTTGCCATGTGTGAAAAAAATCTAAAAAGTCTTGGAGATTTGGCAACTTTAATGTATTTATCATTTTGACTTTTTTCTGTTAATTGCTTCGTAAAGGTAAATATAATAAGCTGCATCGGGAAATTTTACTCGTTCTGTGCATGAAATATTTTGTTCTTAAAATTATTCTATTTTGATTGTTTCAAAAGTGACGTATTGTTCTAAATTATCTTTTTTTCTTATAATATCTTCTTCAAAAAGGCTTTATGCTGGAAGAATTTTAATTTTTTATTTTTACTTTAAAAACCTCAAAACTTTCAAACCTCAATGTACCAACCATTGAATATCTTGCAACCTGTGGCAGATGAGGGCTACAGGGATGGGATTCTAATTGCTGTCTAAAACTTAGAAAAAGAGCTGGCTTAACTGCTATTGCACTCGTAATGACAACATTCAGACTGCTTTTTGTTGTCAGTGTAAAAAGTGGTCTGAATGTTCTATGCATACTAAGAAAAGGCTGTTGTGTACACATTTAAGTAATCTTTTTAAGATTGTGTTGTTTTCTTGTGGATTTTGTTGAATTTTTCTGGATGGGGGCCTTATTAATGTAAATGTATTCTGTTGTCTTTTCAGAGTGAGATTAATTTATGTCACCTTCAGCTGCAGCAAGCAAAAGCAGAATTGCACACTTGCCAGGAACAAATGAAGACACACAATGCAGACGCCAATTTAATTGAACAACCTCTCATTAATGGCAAGGTTCCTTTAAAGGTAGAGGAGCAGCCACATGACCAGCTAGTCCCACAAAATGAAAATCAAGTGCAACCTATTAAGACACCTAATCTGCCCGGAGAAAATGACATAGTGCCTCTAGAAAATCAGGTAACAGTGTGAATCAGGGTTGACATAGTTTAAACTAAATGGGGTTTTTTCTCAAAAAAATAAATAAAAAATAATAATAATAATAATAATTTAAAGAATAATTTAAAATTGTATTTTTTATTTATTTATAATTAGATTTTCTAATTATCTAATGTTTTACATGACTTCTATTTATAACTGAGCAACTCAACTTTTCTTTCTATTATTTTTTAAGAAAATAATTCAGTAAATGAAATTTTTTTATGGATCGAATAAGTTCTAATATTAATATTCTAATAATAATTCTAATATTTTTTATAAGTGTATCTACAATAAGTTTTTATATTAAACTAAGAGATATATAAATGTTCTATAATAATTAAAAACTGTTAATTAAACTTAAATTATAGGCTGCATTTTAAATTTGTTTCTAAAATAGAGGTTTTGGGTTTTAACAACTTATTCCTAAACATTAAAAATATCATTTTGAACAGCTTATCACGATTACTGATGAATCTAAGAGTAATATTCAATGTATTATGTAGTAAACAATTACTATTGTATTATATTGTACTATACATTAAATTTAAAAAGTAGTATCTCTGAAAAAAATATTAAAATTTAATATGTTCTAAATGTTCACATAAGTAGAACAATTGTTTATTTACTTAGTTTAAATTATTTTCAAAATAAATGTTAATTGTTATTTGAACTCTAATTATTCTAATTTATGTCAAATTTTATTTATAAATATGTATACATGTAATTAGAAAAAGATTTTTGAAAAAACATGGTTTTTAACCCCCCCCCCCCCCCCCCCCCCCTACAAAAAAAAAAAAACTAGTTTAAACAAAAAACAAAAACATTCTTTTGGTTTTTTCCAATCCTGGTGTGAAACATTTCTAATCTTATGTGATGGAAATTCCAGCTTACAGATGGTGTGCTATTAAGTTGAACTTTTTTACTCAAGCTGAGATCGTCACCTGTCATTTCTTATTTTTCTAAAATAGTTTGACATGTTTAAAAACTTCTGTTTCTATTAGTGTAGTAAAATAATAGAATTTTCTGGTAACACTAATAAAATATAACTTTTAAAGAGTAATAATGAGAATCTGTACTTTTGTTTTTACTACAAATTAGTTTATTAGTTCCTAAAGTTATAATATGTGTATTTTGGAACACCATTTTTGTATATATCGTGATTGGAAAATTATTGCATAGCAGTATGGTGTTAAAAGACTTACCTATCATGCTTACAGGTAACCATTTTTGCATATTTTAATTAAATTAAAATTAGTTTTTAAAGTTTTGTTTGTAAAAAAAATTCATTCTCTAAACATGCTTGTGTTTGGTTTGTATACCTTTTCTTCAGGAAAATTTTCATTTTACAAAAGTACAATGCTGCTGCTGTAATTTAATTAGTAATTTAATTGTAATTTATTGTAATTTAAATAGAAAACTGCTTTGAACTAACACCTTTATTCTTGAGAAAATATTTATTTTACAGGAACTTAAAGTTGTTCAAGAAAACGCTGTCAACATTACAGTTTCCCCACCACACGAGAAAGTATCTGTTCTTGACAAGCCTCGAGTGATGCCAGCCAATCACAATGGTGAGGGGGTTCTTCCAAAGCCCATGAGCCTCAAACCAGAAGAACAAATCAAGGACCTTGATGCAGCTGCTGAAGTTGACGAATCAAACAAACACCAGAAGGATCCTTTGGTAAACAATATTGTTGACCAATATGCAGATATGAAAAATCATTTATTGCATGGGTATAGGAAACTTAATCCTGCTTTTGATACTGCACCTGTTGGTGCTAATTTGCAACTTAAGGATCAGGAAAATCATCCGCAGGTTGCCCCACCTAATTTCGAAAATGTAGAAGAAAAGGATGATCACGCTGCGGAAAGAGATGTTGACGGTAATATGGTGAGTGGATTTGCATTGTAAGGCCTAATTTTTCAAACCGTAATTTGTATCTTTTGATTGAATAATTTATACAACACAACCATACCCGAGTTATTCAATTCCAAAACTCGTTATGTCCACACAATTTTTTTTTTTTTAATTTTTTTTGTTTTTCATGAATTGTTAGCCATATGCACACATTACAAAAGTCAAACAGTTCCAAAAGACAATGGCCAGGAACACATACCTGCGGAATATGCTGGTGAAATATCTTTAAACATGGTTCGCACGTTTTTAAAAAACCTCGAAAAGTGCTTGAAAAAAAATCTTTCATTTTCAAGTGCTTGTAAACCTTGCATTCTGTAAAAATAACTTTAAAGTGCTTGAATTTCATTTTATTTTCTAAAAATATCAATTCAAGCTGATTAGAAAAGCCAAAATATAATATTGAAGCCTATGTGCTAGATTCACACTTTGCTCCATGTACTTTGTGTGTCAAAGATGTCATGATGTGAGAAAGTGCTTTAAAAATGCCAAAATTGCATATTATACAGTTTTTTTAATCAAGCCTTCAAAGTAGATTGGACAGTTTAATCAATAAGACTTTTGTATTATTATTTGAGACAATTAAATGGATGTTCACATACAATATTGGCGTAGTTACCGAGTGAGTACTAGCTACTTTACTTCTATTTTTATGGGACATAGTACTGCTTCTGATACATTGGAAGGTTTTTTTTGCATTAGAACCTTAAAATTTTCTTTTAGGTGAAATCTAAAAAACATTTTCCCCCCTATATACTCGATTTGAACATACACTGTTTGCCAATAAAAAAAAAATTATTGTTTAAAAAGTATTTGTGTTGATAACACCATCCTTGAAAAGTGTTTAAAAAGTCCTTGAATTTTTTCTCCTTTAAGTGTACGAACCATGTTAAAAGAGGAAAATATTTTGGAAGCAATTTTTAAAAGTTGTATTGCTTTTTTAAAAGTTAATAAAAGAAATTCTGAATGCAAAACCGTAATTTTCTTTTAACTGTTCTTTTGGCATAGGTGCATTTTTTGCGATAATATTAAATTTTGCTAAATTTTTGCCTTTAGTTACTTGAGTTTGTATTATCGCTGAATATGAGTATAAGAACGTGTTCCAAAATTTATTCTTCGGTTGCAATATTTATTTTGGCCGACATATTTTTTTATTTTGTAAATAAATAAAACTAATATTTTTGCCAGTTGTCATATAAAATTATAAAAAAGGACCTAAAAATAAAATAATAATTAATACTTACGTTTGCAGAGTTGTAAGTAGTTTTTCATTTCTTGAAACATTTCAGTCATAACGACTTTTGGAATTGGGTAACTCCTCTGGAATATTATTTAGTGGAACATTTTTTTAACTCAGTATTTTTGCTGCAATGAAACCTAAAGTGTTCCACTACAATGTTACATATACTTTTCTCTTTTAAATTTGTTGTGCCAAAAATTTTAAGGTACCTAATTGAAAAGTATGGTACCTGTGCATTATCTTGCTAACCATGAAACTTCGTTCTGATCCTAACAGCATTTTGACACCTAAAAGAATATATTGCACTTATTTCCCCAAAACAAAATTATCAAACCATATTTTAATTAATTACTTATGAAACATCAATTTTACGCACCATTTTATTTTACATAACCTACAGAGCCATAATTTAAGTAACTTATCGTAAATATGAACCATAAAAGAACTCGGATATGAGTGGTGTTGCATCTTTTTTATTTCAAATTGCATTTATCTATTATTGGCAATAAATCACAATAGTTGGTGTTACATTTGGCCAAATATGGTGATAGGGATATAATTCATCTACATATTCTACAATTTTTTAAGACAAAAATTCACCTTTTCTTGCATGGCAAAGCTGTCAATTTTCTTAACATTGTTAGAATTACTCTCTCCCCCCCCCCCCCCTCCCATCTCCTATTTTTTTTTTTTTTTTTTGCACCCTTTGAATTTGTGATATAGGTGGCAAACCAGTTCTAAAATTTTAATGTCATATTTAACAAAGCTTAGTGTTATATAATATCTTTTACAAATTTAATTATGCTTATCAATTGACAAATAACATTTTTGTTTTAGACAAGGCGTGGAGTAAGTAACTTTTATAGTTGTTTATCAACTTTTATCAATCATATAACTTTAAACCACAGTGTACTACTTTACATTTTGTACAGTTCAGCGTTCAATGCTCTAAATTTTTATTCAGTGGTAACAATTTTATAATTCAAATCAGTTCAACAAAATAAATATTTAAGTACACTTAATAGAAATCCTGCAGTTTGGCTTCCTTACTAATATCATACATAGGTAGTGCAACAACTTTTACAGAAATACTTCGATTTTTAACTACACAAAAGAAATAAGAACATTTATATTAAGATATTATTAAAAAAATATATTTTAGTTGTTGTATTTAATTAACTTAAAAAAAAATTGTGCTGTTATTATAAAGTATTTTTATATAAATTAAAGAAAATAAATTTTTTGATGACAATGACACACAAGGCCATTGTAAACTCAAACAGAAATTACTGTTTTGTGGTTTATTTAATATTTTCTCAATAAGTTTGTATTTCTTAGGGTATTTTCATTTTATGTTAGTGATTGTTAGCTATTTATAATTGCAAAACTTCTATTTGTAAACTTAAATTAATTTATATTTTTAAGTTTGTACATGCTGTTTGAACGTTAGGCCTAAAATTTCAAAACTAATGATTTCAGGATTTTGCATATTTTTTGAGATTCATACTATTCTGCTTCTTCTAACATATAATTCTGTTGTATTCCTTATATTTCTTAAGAAAAATTAATTTTAAAAACATAATAAAAATTAAATGTGTTTGCCATGCCATAATTTCACGTATTGCATTTTTCTCAAAATGTTGTTTTTCAAACTTCGATGTATCTTTTTGAAAATTGACTTGTAGCTTATTTATGATATTTTTACCATACATTTGCCTTATATCATAGATTAATTTAAAGTTAACTTTTTAACAAATTTTTTATTCATTTAAAAAAAAAATCCTTTAAAAAGTCTTATCAAAGATTTTTGGTGTTTTCCTTTTAAAATTATAATTTCAAAAGAAAAAAACAGCCAGTGTACTCTACAATTATTAATGTCAGATTTCTGAAATAGGTGTATAAAAAGTTCAGAAAAAAAAATTAACTGTGCTTTAATTACTTAAAAAAAGGTACATAGAATATTGTCCTTTTGGGTCTTTTTATGGTAACTTATTTTACATTTGGACACTTTCAGTTAACTGTTTCTATAAAAACAACAAAAAGTAATTTAAAGCAAAGTACTCTTTTGATTTCTTAAATTAACCAATAGAAACCTAAATTTTAATGGAAATGATAGTATTTTAATATTTTTAAAATTTATAAAATTAATTTAAGTGTGGTAACTTGCGTTACACCGAAAAGGAATAGAGTAAAAAGTTCTTTTAGTTTGTAATAAAATTCTGTTCTTTTTAATATTCTGGTGTTTAAAAGTTATATACAGTCCCTTCTATAATCTTTAATAATTGCAGTTATGCAATTTTAAATTGTTTTCATGAAATATTTTTATGTAAATTTAATTTTTCAAGTAGTAAGTTTTATTCTTCCAATTTATAATTCCCACTTACTACATATTGTTTGATTTTATGAATCAAATCTTTCTTTTTATAAAAAATTTCATCTAGATGGTTGGGTATTTCCAGTTTGAATTAAATCTTTCATTTCAATTTTGAGTTTTGAAATAAAATGCTGAAACCATCTCACTGCCTTTAAAATCGTCACCTTTCATGACAGTTATTATATTTGGATACAGTGAATTGTCATAATGACCCATAATAACAAATCATTCACTTTCAAGATTCTATGTTTTATTCTTACGAAGCTTTATACGAAATTCAATGGCTTTTCCATCACAAAACTTTTAAATGGAGATTTTAATATTCTGCAATGGGTAAGCTATGAAAAATAGGTTTGCCAGTTTTGACTTGGAATTTCTTTCACCAGTGGTGATTTGTAATTTTTGGTTGTGAATCTTAATGACTGATTTTGAGCTGCCAGCGCAAAATTTTCAGCTTCATTAACAATTTTTTTTCTTATTAGCACTTAGCACTTTTACAATTCTTTTAAGAGCTGCATTTCAATAAAATAGTAATATCAAAATGTAGAAATTAATATTAGTACATAATATAATATCAAATATTTCTAAATCAATATGCTTAGACTTTATTAGAGATTGTTTAGTCATTATAACATTGCAATTAAACTGAACCTGAGGTAGTTCCTAAAAACAAAATATTCATTCAAATTATTTATATTTACTGTGGACAGTTTTGAAACCAGTTAATAAATATTATATTTTTTTTATGGAAAGTTTATGTATTCTAAGTATTTTATGGAAAATTCTCCATCAATACCTCAAGTTCTATCCTTTTGGTAACTTACATTACAAATTTTAATTATTGCATAGTCAATTATAAAAAATATATAAGAAATAACAGTATAGATTTCTGTTGAGTTCATATCTAAACCTAAGAAAAATGTATATTAACAAATCTGTTTGGTGTTTTTTTTTAACATCATATGAAAGTAAACAAATGTTTGGTATGTTACGTAAAACAATCCATTTTAAAATTAGTGAAATACAAGAATTTAAGCATTAAACCGTTTTTACTATCATTTAAGGTAATGTAATTTATTTAAAAACCCTTAGTATAATTATTGATAAAAATATCAATTATTTTATTCACTTTTTAAATCACACTACCCACTTCCATCAAAACAGAAGGAACTGGACCATAATTGGAGAGTGTTTTCAACTTTAAAAAATTAATGTATTAAAAGAAACGAACTACTAAGAATGAACTTTGAATCTCTTTGTACCCAAAATTCTATAAAAAAATATGTTATTAAAACTTTAATTTTTACATATTTTTCCTTCTTTACAGGGAATGACCCTTTTAACATTAACAGTACAGGGCCTATCAAATACCCGTAATTGTTTTCTTACCTTCATATTTTACTGCAATAAAAATATGAAGATAACTATTTTATTCAGAGTGGCTACAGAACCGGGAAAACCTGGAAATCAGGGAAATGTCAGGGAGCTTTCTGGTTCTGGAAAAAATCAGGGAAATGTCAGGGAAATTTTGTATTGTTTAAGGAACTTTCATCCATATTTTGGCGCTATTTACATGGAGATTTGTAGTGGTAAGCCATTAGAAGTTTAATGTTACGGAATAATTTAAACTTTTCATTATCAGCAAAACTATTTTTTTAAAAATTGCATATTATCTCTTTAGCATACATGTTCTATTTTATCAGGGTGTCTAGACATCTGGAAAACATACGAAAATTGGGGAAATTTGAAAAAAAAGTTTACCCTAAAATCAGGGAATTTTTTAGGAATCTGTCAGGGAACTGCTTTTCCTGAATTTTGTGGCCACCCTGTTATTGTAAATAGTATTAATTACATCCTTTTAATTACCAATTATTGAATACAATGTTCAATAAAACATCACAACTCTATTAAATAACTCAACATAATTATCATATTTTGTTTTTGTTTCAAAAGTAGTTTCCACTAAGTAATATATTGTAAAATTATTATTATTATTTTAGTTTTATTAATATTAAAAAACATATTTTTGCAGTATAACCCAGATGCAAAGCCCCAAGTCGAAGAACCTGTCTTAGGAAGACAAAATCAACCACCTAAAGATTTGTTCCCAGTAAATGCGCAAGAGAACAATGACATTGCTGCACAAATGAATGACATGATGAACAAATCTCCGGGCAACATTAATAATGCACAAGAACAAAACGTTTTGAAGGTGCCACCACATCTCGAAGCACAGAATCCTAAGAATCAACATGAATTTAAGAATGAAGTGGCTTTCATGCATCGAGGGGCAGATGCCCATCGAGTAATGGACGATAAAAATTACGAAGAAGGTCTGTATTTGTTTTGTGCTTTAAATGTTTTATGTATAATATAAGGATGCTTAAAACAATGAAATATCAGGGAAATGGGTTGTTCTGGAGTGACATGGAAATTTTAATTCGAAAGTTAAAAAAAAATTCCGTGTGAGAAGACTAAATTTTTCCATTCTTGTTATTCTGGTTTTTTTTATCATATAAATAATTCAATTTAGTCATATGATTTTGATGAATCATTTATTTTTTGCTCATATTTGATCAATTATTTAAAAACTTTGTAATATTTAATTATTAATTCTTATGTAATTTTCTTTAAATTTAGTTTTTAACTGTTTACATTTCATTATTCCATAAGTATGGGTAAGTGGTAATTTTAATTCTTATGTAACTTTCTTTAAATTTATCTTTTAGCCGTTTACATTTTATTATTGCAAAAGTATGATGGGTAAGTCGTAATTGTCAGAGAAATTCAATTTTTTTTCCAACTTTAAAAAAACCTAATGTTACAAAAATGAATAACGTTAAGTGCTATAGGCTTAGTGTAAATGAAAGACTATTTAAATTTTCATATTTACATGAGTTCAAATGTATCAGTTTTTCATTATGATTTCGCTGTATAAAGTGATAACTGAAATTAATAAAAACTAAAGTATCCCAACACAAAATAATCAGACTTGTGCTTCTAAACTTGCATTTTGTTTCTAAACTTACTTGTGCTTCTAAACTTGCATTTTCCATGTTCATCCGTGTTCTGGTGCAATATTTTCAGAAAATTATGGTAGTAATTGCTAGAAATTTCCTGTTTCGGAATAATTTAAGCTTTTCATTACCTCCAAAATTATTTTTAAAAAAATTGGCATATTATCTCTTTGGCATACATGTTCTATTTGATCAATGTGTTTACACATCTGGAAATGTTGGCGACATTTGAAAAAAAGTAGCTGTAAAATCAGGAAATTTTTTAGAAATCTCTCAGGGAATTGTCAGGGAACTTTTTTCCTGAATTTTGTGGCCAATCTGAATTAAAACCAAAGATATAGCTATCGTTCGGATTTTTTTATTTTATTTTAATTTTATATTTAAAATCGGTTTTTATCACCTTAACTGGAGTTTACCATTTATTTATTTTATTGTGTATATTTAAAAGTTGTTTTTGATTGGATTAATCTTTATTTTTTATTATTATTATTTGCTCAACTAGGTATTTTTCCCCCTTAACTTTTGGTGTGCCATATCCCTTGTGTAGCCCTTGCTCAAAGAAAATCCAATAAAACAACAAATCTACATAAAACTAAATCTGGTTTCTTAAAAAGTAAATAGAATTGTAGCTTTAAATGTCTTCTTTTTTTTAAAAAAAAAAATTTAAAACATTAATAAGTTTTTATGATTCCCTAATTTAAGAAAAACTGTATATAAAATTATCATTTTACACACAAAATGTTATAGGGCCAGCTTTTAATTACTATTTGCAAGGCATAATTATGATTAACAAAGACAATCTCTTGTCTTTGTAATTTACTCTTAGAAAGCTGTATCTATTTATTATTAACCTGTTAAAAAACTATTTCAAGGGGCACGACAAAATATTTTGTCTGGACAAAAGACTTAAATGGGCAGCATGATATTTTTTGTCATGGAGATTAACCATGTTGTTGATTGCATTACATTTTATGTAGTTCTTTGCTATTGAATCTGAGCGGGGGTTCTATTGAAACGCGTTCAATGATAGTTTATTCCTTTGTTAACAGATAAAGAAGTTATTCTGAAACTGCAATTTTATTTAAATATTTGAATCTTGTTATTAAATCAATACATTTTCTGTCTTAACTTTATATATTTAAAAGAAATATTTTTATGCAAAAAAAGATTACACTGGCAGAAGTAATAAAATATGTTTTTCTTATTTCTCAACTTCCTAATATCAGCCTTTACTCTCACCTTTTAGATGATGATGATAGAGAAAATGACGATGAACCACTGAATGGACTCGCACCTGCTATGAAAGGAGTTAATAATATATTGCAAGATAATGATTTTGATGATCAGGTTAGAAAAACGAGGCATTTTAATTATTATCCATAGTTTATCCAAATAACATTCTTTGAAACAAATAAAATATTAGTTTTTTCATTAAGGGTCTATACTATTACATTTTGAGTTTATAAAAAAAAAATTCATCTTTTTCTTTAGTATTAAATAAGTAAGTTGATTTTAGTTTTATTCATTTTATATTTAATATAGTTTTATACCCTCTTCCTGAAAGTTTATAGATGTTAAGCTATGTCTTGAACTCTCCTCAACATAGTAGTCACTATTATTTTAATTACAGTAACATTATATAATTTGTAGACTACATTTTAATGAATTATATTGAATTGTAAATGTTACGAAAATTATTTATGCATCATAATTAATATACAGTTAAACAATTACTCAGATCACTTTGAGAAAAAAAAGGAAATCAACAATTGCTACACTCTAAAAGTTTCTTATAGGGGAACGATAAAAAAAAAGTATGCTGGTATAACTTTAGTGGACTCACAAATGATGAGTCACCAGTCTTGTTACTTTTAGTGTGGTTTTATCCATCCGGAAATGAGTAAATACAGAATAATGACAGTCCAACTGGCTTGTTCATGTAATAATACATTTTAGTGCAACATAATAAAGAAAAAGTGGTTTTCATAGATTTTTTTTAACAGTGATACAAAGTGTCAATTTTGTTTGTATAACTGCCTGTCTATCTAAAAAGTTCACTTATCCTACATTTCAAGATATATTCAGTTTGGAATTCTTAGTTCAGTATCCTCATTATAAGTTGATTAACACTCAATTAACTAAAGATGTGAAAGAAGCTCTTTTCTGTTGCTAACTACTATTTTAAATTTAAATAATTATTGAAAATAAAAAAAAATTCTTCAGAATGCTTAATTACATCATAGACTGATATAGTCATTTCAACTTTGCTTAAGGACATTTATGTGAAATAAAAAAGAGAATGACTCCAGAAATGTTATGACTACCTCTCATATATATGCACAGTGTCATTTAATCTGTCATTAGTCCTTTTTTCTTTTTTTTGTAATCAAAGCAAATTAATCATAAGCAAAGGATTAAAAGTTTTAATACCAGTGTAAATGAATATTGCAAATGCTATGTATAAAAAAAGTATTTGGAAATATCGATAGTTGTCTTGCAGAAATTTAACTAAACAAGGGTGTTAGATTTCATGACTAGTCAATGCTTCATTTCCAACCAATTTTTGTCAAGATATTTTAATGAAATCTATGGGGATATAAGTATTTATAGTTATTCTGAATAAGGCCATAATTACTTGGATACTTGCAGTGAATAATTTAATTCATTTAAACTGGAATCAAATTTAATTCTTTAGTGCATTAAACAAACATAAATAAAAAAGAAATATGTTATCTTTCCAATTTGATGTAAGTAAAGAGTGGAAATCGGGGTCAGGGAACTATCTGATTCTGGAAAAAATCAGGGAAATGTCAAGGAATTTTTTTTTAATTCCACTAAAATCAGGAAAATTTTCAGACACGTTTTCCCCTTTCTTCCGTATTTTGGTGTCATTTACCCAGAGATTTGTGGTGGTAATCGTTAAAAGTTTTAATGTTACAAAATAATTTAGACTTTTCATAACCACCAAAACTATTTTTTAAACATAAGCATAGCTCTTCAGCATACATGCTCCATTTGATCAGGGTGTCTACACATCTGGAAAAATTAGAGAAAATTGAAAAATGATTGCTCAGGGAATCGGGAAAAATTTCTGAATTTTGTGGCCACCCTGAAATAGCTTTATTCTTTTTAAAAAAACTTTTAGTTATTATTAAATTCTATAATTTTTTGCGTTCAAAAATAATACCATAGTACTGTGCAATTTCTTGGTGAATTTACCCCGTACTTTTTCACACATTTTGAATATAACTCTTATTTCAGCAAGCAGTTGTAATTATTAGTTACTACATGATTCATCAAAATAAAAAATATATATTGAAAAATTAGAGCAAACAGAGAACAAATATTATATAAAACTAATGAGAAATGTTATAATTATCAAACTTTCTTAATTTTGATTGAGATGATTACTCAGTTTGAACTCTTTTCTAGGAGAATCAGGATAATGCTGACAATGCTAAAGAAGAGGAAGGCGTTGTTGTAGCACCCAAATAAAACTGATATAAATTTTTCCTGTAAATCGTTGCAATGAGAGGTGCAGGGAAACGCACTTTCAGGACTTCTGGTTTAAGTACCTGCACAAGTTTCATGCACAGCTATGAGTGCCTAGAAACTAAGTGTTACTATTTATGTGAAAAAGATTGTTCTACATATACGCAAAGCAGTTGAATTGCAATGTTTAAGTAACACCAAAAGGACACACTGTTTTCTTACAAATGTTTCTTTCAGGTAATAGTAATTTTATTCCAAGTAACTGAACTTTTAAGTGTATTGATTTTGGGGATGTGTTTCTCTTTTCTTTTATAATGGTATTTTAAAGTATTCAATTTTTGCACTGATATTTTCCCCCACACAGAGTAATAAATATAATTTATCCTCTGATATCAATCAACAAAAACATTGTATTTATTAAGTTTTAAAATTTAGATCAAAATTGCAAAGTCTCATGTGCTATGATGTTATTATTTTTATTTTATTTCCAAATAATTTTTAGATTCATATTATTTGAATAATTTGTGGGCATTTTAATCTGCACTATTTAGTTAAATAATTTCAATACTAATTTGTATTGTAGGATTTCTTTTGTATTTGAGTCGCAATTTATTTCAAACTGCCTGTTTGCTAATTTTATAATACTATCATTTTAAGGTAAAAACCTTTTTCTACCTATAAAAACTAAGTATTAAGTTTGTCTAAATTATTCCTAGTATACTGTAAGTGCTTAAGAATTTAAACATATATTAAATATCTTTAAACTTATTCAAATAGTATATATTAGTATATTATTATTTTGCTAAAAGGTTGGTTATGTCATACAAGGGCTTTCTTGTAATATTGCATTCTTACAATATTAAAGGAATTGTGTGGACTTATATTCCTGAAATTGTGTGTATTTGCTAACTTAACTTTATTTGATAAACATTAATAACATATTTAATATTTTTAAAACAAGCATGCACAAGTATTAGCATCTGCCTTTTTTCATAAATTAAAAATGTACATTATCTGTATCAATTATGTATTTTAAAAAATGCCATTAAATTTGTTGGAATAGTCTTTTAGATCTGTAAATATGTTGTGAGTTTTAAATTGAAGTTTTTTAATTGCAGTTCAATCAAATATTCTTTAATTTTCTGTAAATAAGAAAAAAACACAAAAAGAAAATACTATTAGAAGTTTTTCTCAACCTTTATTTAACCTTTAACAAATTGAAGAAATGTATTTTGACATATTTTCTAAAAGACGTCCATGTGTTCCTCTGAAGAGAAAATCTTCAAAGCATAAGTAATTAAGTTTAGATATTAAAATGAATTTTTAAAGAATACAAATGCATTTATACTAACGATATTTGATTAATATCATTTAATGGTTATCAGGAATCTCAACATAATTGACCCAAACAAGAATCACAAGGTTACATAAATATTATTGTTTCAAATGCATTTATATAAAATTTGACATATCCTGTTGATGACTTATTCCAAAATGTACTTGTTCAGTGCCCTCTCTATACAAAACAGTTTTAAAATGGCTTACTTTTTTGGTTAAGAAATTAAATAAATGCAAACTTATTTCATGTGTAAACATTTTAAATAATTGCAATTTACTTTTGAATGATGTAAAATTTTAAGTAAAGTAAAAAAAAGTATGTGATTTTTTTTTTTTTTTTTTTTTTTTTTTACCTTTTGTATATATTAAACTCTTATGTGAACAGTGTCCACTTGAATTGAGACATTGAACGCCAGTATAGACCATCCCATAATTGGATTTTTGTTGCTTCAACCCTGTGTTTTCAAAACCATTCATTCATGGCCAACTAAGTTAATAATTAGATAAACCACATTTGGTTCATTCTGGTATGAATGATTTTGACAAAATGGGGTAAAAACAGAAAAAATCAAATTGTGGGATGATCTGTTCTGATGCTCAATGCCTTAATCAATCTCTAACAGGGTTCCGACGGTCATTGAAAATCATTAAAAGTGCTTAATATTTTTGAACTTCTTTTCAGGCCATGAAGTGCTTGAAAATGCTTAGAGGTGCTTAAAAGTCCTTGAAAATACTTAGAGGTCCTTAAAAGTCCTTAATTTTTACAGATGTTGTCCAACTGCAATATTTATAAAAATACATCTCGGACTTGCTATCCCCGAGTGACCTCCTATCTGCACCATATCAGAATTTTCCGACATACTTGTATTTTGCATCCACCAACTTGTAACTTTTTTGGTAGAATATACTTTATTAAAAATTTAAATATAGACATGATGCCTGAAAACGAATTTTCATAGGTCCTTAAAAACATTAATTAGGTCCTTAAAAGTCATTGATTTTCATTCTGGGATTTGAGTAGGAACCCTGTCTAATCATGACGGCTCAACTGTTTTGTTTCTTTTGAAGTTCAACAATGTTTGCATGAAGTAAAGTGTAGTGCAATAACGAGACCTTTGTTAGTTAAAAAGTATCTTTTTAATCATTTACAAGGCTTCACACTTCTGATGTATTTTATGAATAAATTTCAGCCATGAGTACTTTGCCATATAGAGATTGAATTTCTTCTTTTCTTGTGTATGATATGTTGACATATATTTTTGATGCTTTGTGATTTTTTAAGTGTTGTTTTTCTGGTAGATTGTGAATGGTTTTTATATGGTTTTTGTTTATATTTGTAAAGACACCCATTATTTTTCAATGTTTCAAATGTGTACATTGGGATATAAAAAAGTTGTATAATAAAATTAATATTACTATTTTTTGCTTTTATATTCATTATATATACAGTAGAACAGCTCTTAACTGGCCTCCGTTTAACCGGAACTTTTTTAACCTGTTAAAAAAAACATTTAATCGGCCAAGATTTTTTTATGTACGAAATGTAAAAAAAATTTATAAATTAAAAAAATTTCAAAAATTAATATTTTTTCTCTAATACTGTTATGCTATTATACATGCTTTTCAATTCAGTTATTCCACAAACCTTTAGGAAGATTCTATTCTACATAAAACTTTGTATCAGCATTTAAAAATCTTAGTGCATACAGATTCATCAATGTAAAGGTGTGGATCAGTGGCTGCATTTTGACAAGCATCTCCAGTAACAGAATTTGTTGTATGACAGCATCATTAAAGCTAAAACCGATGTGGTTCAAGATGGTTACGACAACAACATCGAGGACCATGTCGCATCCTATATCACCCACAGATGGGTTAAAAGCAAGTTTCCTTTGAATGATATGTATTATATATTATCAAATTTGTTGAAATAGTAATTTGGTGCATTTGTTAAACTTTTCATGTAATTTTCGGTAAAACAAACATCCCCTTCCAATTAACTTTCTGTTTTTTGAATTCTCCACTTTAACCAGATTCTCTCTTAACCGACTTTTTCTCTGTTCCAGTGCTTATAAGAGGGAATCTAATATATATTACAAATTGTATAGAAACCTCATTGTCGAAAAAATTTTAGATCCTCCATATATTGCACTATTTTTTTTTAATAAAAACAAAATTAGGATCAGGCTTTTTTAGACAGTTAATAGTCTCAACTTTTATACTTATATAATCTTCATATAACCAGGAAAATAAATAGAATATGAAGTATTTCTTTCAACTGTTTTTTTTTTTTTTTTTAACTATTTATATCGAAATTTTTTTAAACTAATGAGATACTCAAAAAATAGACATTTCATAGTACATAAATAATTTATTTACAAGATATAATACAAATTTAAATACATTTTCAATGTTATGATTAATACTGATCTATATTTTCCTAAAACTCTTTATAAGATAGTGTTTAATTATTCTGGATCATCCAGTTAAAATCAAAATAAAATCTATAATCTAAATATCATTTCCTTACAAACTAAAATTTTCAGTCCATGATTACTTTTGTGCTTAAAAAATTAAAAGTTTATTCCTGCAAATTTTTAAAGCATTTCTTTCATAAAATTACATAAAAAATACCATCTTAAGTTAATACTAATTTCTGAACAGAAAATTACTACACAATATACTGATTGCATTTAAATACTTTTGAAGAATGGTCTATGAAATTTATATCAGGTGAGAACTGCAAGTTTATGATTTTTTTTTTTCTCACCTTTCTTGTATCCAATCCTTTTTTTAATTATTAATTTTTTTACTTTTTAGATATATCCAATACATTCTACTTATACTGTTACAAAACATTTTAAATACTTTATACAATTCGAAAATGCACACATTGGTTCGGAAATGCTAACCAATAGGTTAAATGAACACATAGAAATAGAAATCCTTCAACCATCAAGGGAAAGGCTTTTTTACTTTCTACATTTGTATAAATACTGAGCTCTCTTTTCATCCATGTATTAAGTAGTTGACAATTATCAAATGGAAAATGTCACTAGATTGTCGCCCAGTCCATCCATATGATATGTAGATAAATGACAAATAGATTTAAAGTGGATTCTAAACCACTAACAATATGTAATGTGTATGATAACGCAAGAGGTTCAACCACTTATTGTAGGATCCTACCAATTCTGAGAACAGACCAGCAGCCCAACAGTTACTCTTCAGAAAGCAAATGATAGCCAACAAGGAAAAAGTTCCTCTACAATTAAGCTTCAGATAACAGTCATCCAAGAAGAAAGTCATTTTACCAGTAAATTACCATAAACTTATTCTCTGGACAGTAGCTGACAGCCCAATAAATCCAGTCTTCAGGCAACCGATAGTCGTCAAGAACTTTAGATATTCTACAACAATAAACTCATTCTTCGGGTAATAGAAAACAATCATCAACAACGAAGTTCTCCAGGATGATTTTCTCTATTTTAGCCATGGCAGAAGATCCATTCCGAACCAGGAATACCACTCCTTTGGCCGCGACATCTTCAGCAAATATGTTCGATTTACCACCACTCATCGTGACATCGCAACTGAAGTGGACCCTCACCATCTTCTCAATCCGACCATTGTTTTTGACCACTGTGGCCAGTTCTTCATCGGTGGAAAGTGTCGGATGGTTGACTACTGCCCTGCCGATCTGGCCAGTACTGTTCAGAACTAAGAAGGCGTCTTGTTGCATCAAGGTCTGAAGCGTGAACCCTAAACCGTGGACTCGACTGTCTGACCAGAAATAGTTTGTGTTGTCGTTTAGGGTGTCTCCTTTGAAGGTAATTCGCTTGCCGTATCCTAGGCCGATGCTCTCTAAAGGAAGAGCTTTGCCATTGAACAGGTGTTCTTCGCTTAGGTTCTGCCTCACCTTGTATCGAAAGCCAGGCGTGATGAGTTTATCGACGTAGGTTCCTGAAAAGAATATTTAAAATTATTAAAAGAATAATAATTAAAATTGGCTATCGAGTATGTGTTACAATTTTTCGCATAATACTTAACTGCGAAATTATGAAACGACATTTCATAAGAATAGCATCATGTACCGAATTTATGAGATGAGATTTGTGTTTTTGGTTTTCTGTGACCGTTTTAAATAATTCTTAAGGTCTTATTATGTAGAAATTGTGTGATTGGCAAAGAGTTCCATAATTCATCACGGGAAATGATTTGAGGGATAAAACGAAAGATTTTTATGGGCTGATAACAACGTTAGTGAATTTCGAATGTATTTAAACTTCAATGGCACCATAAATTCCAATTGATAATTCGTGATTTTGCTGTTTATTTGATTTATAGTTTTTAACAATAATATGTCTATATTTTTATCGTATTTCGACAAATATCCTGTCATTGTCCCTCACAGTAGTGACAATGCCTACTAGTGATTGACTGCAGTTTTTGTACTCTACTACACAGAACGCTGTGGAAAAGGCATCAATATTAAAAGCTATTTATGTTTGTTTTTCATACACGAAATCTCAACTATAATTGCATATACTGCATTGCATTATGTCCAGGTCGCTATTTTCTCATTAAACATGTGCAAATGAAAATTTATTTAGTGATGGTCTATAAATAAAAATTTATAATTTATTACAACAATCCAAATGTTTTATACCATATTTACTGCCATGTTTTAATTTTGAAGTATCCTTTCAATACGATTTTTTTTAATGATATTTAAGGTTAAAAAAGCAATGTGATTAATATCAATGCATTCAATACAAAATGAGAGAGTTATTATTGAAAAGAAATCTAATTTACATAGTAATGAAGTAAAGAAGAGATTAATAGCTCACCAATTGCAATTAGTTCATGAGGTTTGAACCCACTAATGATATAAGATGTGGGTATGTCTTTGATTGATTCTCCTTTCACCATTGTTAGCTCCTTTGGATTACAACTTTCCTACAAAAATAGACATTACATTTAACATACTGTCTATTTTAAAACAAGATGTAATTGTGTGAAAATAGTCTTTCTTAGCCACAGCCCAGTTGATATTCAACAGACTTTTTTTTTATTATTATTGAAGGAGTGTGCTTTTCTCCAATATATAAGTAAATATTTATTTCGATATAATATTTTCATGTTAATCTTTTGAAAATCTATGAATTCAAACACGAAAATACCGTCTTTATAGAACTATCTATGAATGCTTTTTTTTTAGTATACTAAGTTGTAAGAAAATTTATGTTTTAAACTCAATATAATAGAGCATTTAATGTGCATTTAACAGTTTAAACGTGATGTTTCTTATAATCTAAAATTTAAACATTAAAACATAAATGACGAACTGTTCTTAAGAATTGTATGTCAAATCGATGTTTTATTTTATTCTTTTTTCGGTAGAAATTATCTTATTTTGTGGACCAGATTAAATAGTAAAGTTTTCTTTCAATAAATAGTGCTTTAAAGCACGGAAACATTGGTTTCAATCAATAAACATTTCCTCTTTGGCTTTCTTTTAAGTAAGAGCAAATCCTATAAAATTTAATAATGCTTTTAAAGGCTAATATTGTTTTGATTTTTAATAATGATTAAATTATCGCTTGATGAAAGCTTGCAGGATGACTTTCCTGTTACAACCTCGAAAAATCTCTCCGTCATTAGTAGATCAGTCTTCTATTTTTTTCTGACGGATAGTATGCATGAAATTTGGTGTCCTATAATGCCAGCAACCAAAAGTCCAGTTCCAAATATACCAAAATGAAACCCACTTAGAGAACAAGAATGAAAGGGAAAAAATCAAATTGCATCAGTGCAACCTATAGAGAGCAGTAAACAGAATTTTACCTCTAATTCATTCTTCGGTGATGGTTCCATCAAGGAGTCATCATTTAAAAGTTTATCCTCCCAACTGTTTGCAATCGGCTTCTGTCCGTCAAAGTCATTCCCCAACCTCAGTTTTTCTTGGTCCCAGAACTGTTCCAACTCCTGGAAATCCCCACATCTGTCTTCCAAGGAACAATGCTGCTCCACAAAAATTTCGCTTCCAACACTGGACGCGATGCACACTGGTTCGCTGTGAGACATTCTGTTGTATTTTGTTTAAAAATTCTCTGCCGCTAAGTTTGTAAATTCAAAGGGTTGTGGTTCGAGAAGGGATGTGGTGGCGGTATTTATAGGATCGATTATCGCTCTTGAGCAATCTGGATTATCTCTTGCAGGGCAGTTGCGTATTTTGTATGAATCACGTCACTGACGAACGTGGAAAAGAAAACGGAGAATGTCTTCTAAGATATTGCTTATCAGTCGCCTGTTTGAAATACGTAATTTCATAATTTTTTTTTTTATCTTATCATTAAAGTACTCCTTCTCTTGTAAGTGGATTCCATTTCTTGAGGTTTTTTCTATGGTAGGGATTTTTTTTTTTTAGATTTTTTATTCTGAATTTTAAATAAATGTATATATTTAAATATATACATATAAAATAATATAAAAATATATAATATAAAATAAATGTGTAATAATTACATTCAATCTATCGCAATTTACTTGAAAATATGATTGAATACTTTAATATCCTGTTTTGTTTCAATACTTTTTTTTTTTTTTTTTTTTTACTTCAATGAGCAATACTCTATGGTTGACGCATGGTACATTTTGGCTCTTTTTTTCTACTCGTAAACAGATAAGAATTATAAAATTTAGATGAATCTAATAGTTGTGTTTTTATTTTATACAATATTACTTGGTGAGAAAGTTATAGGGGGGGGGGGGGGATTCTTTAACTAGGTCAAATATGAAAGAGACACGGACGTGTCCCGTGCATCATTGGCTTCTAAATGTATATTTGACCTAGTTAAAATAATTATTTTGCAATATTAATTTGTCCCCAACTAGATAAATATGAAACAAAAGCATTATTATATTCATCATAATTTTCGAATTCTAATTTTTTTACGATAAAAAAAAGGATCCAAAATATCTCGTGCGTATACAGCAAAGAATTATTTAAATACTTTAATATTCTTTTTATGTTTCAATATTATTTCTTTTGAAAATAAAAATATGTATTTTACAAATATAACCTTCTATAAATTTTTGGGATTCGCAAATTTAGATTTTTAGATGGAATTTTCTATCCTTTATTGAGAGTTGAAAAGCTTCTAATAATAATGTGTAATTATTATCAAATCGATTTTTTTTTCCATTATCAAACTACTTTATTTGGTAAGCACCTTTCGAAATATGTTATTTGAATAGTTAAATTCGGATTAAATTGTATACTAAATAGGAAAAATAATGTGTTTTTTCTCTTTCTGTAAAGGCGTACGATTTGATTTTTTTTAATTAATCTGATCATGATAGTGTCAAGAGCTTCATTTACTTTCAAATGTCTGAAAAAAATGCCACAAACATGTATATGCAAATACACATTCCATATAACATACATGCGTCACCTTTTTCGTCAAACACGCTGATATAATGAAATAGACATAAGTGACATATTGCATAAATGGGTATTTTAATAATCCAATAAATTGATTTTAATACAAAAGATAGCTGTCAGACAGTGTTCGCCAGTTAAATATTTCCAAAGGGTATCCCTTTCTAAATTTTAAGAGGTATATTTTTAAAATCCAAAGGGTATTTTTTAAATTTAAATTTTTTAAAACTAAAGCAAATCAAGTTTTTTGACAAAAGTAATAACTACAACAATAACAATGATGCGCATGATCACGATTTCGCGTATCCGAGCGGAAATATGCTTTTTTTAAATGCATACTGAAAACACACTTGACGGTTATAAACCTTAAACTAACTCTAACACTCTGCCGTTCGGTGACACCAGTTTGATGTCCCATGAAACTATCGGATATAAGCAGGAGACACCACGAAAACGATCGAGCAAATGCCGGCAACACTATAGGAAAACTATCGTGCAAATGACTGAGAAGTAAAACTTGACAATTTACGATATCTCGAAAAAAAAAAAAAATTATATATATATATATATATATATATATATATATATATATATATATATATATATATATATATATATATATATATATATATATATATATATTCCTATAGACAGAGGAAAATTGATCTAAACTTCTGAACCACTCCTACCGGACGTTTATAAATGACGTTTTTTATGAATTCACGCATGCGGTTAACTTTATTCTCTATTTTATGCAAGAAGGCATGGTAAAAAGCCTGTGAAATGCACTTAATTAAAGAATATATGGAATTACATTTGAAATTGTGGGACTCCCCCTTACAATCCCTCTTACTAATGTCGCATGTGGTATCAGCATCAGAGGGGTGGTCTGTATATTGCTTTCCGTTGGAAAATAAACGAAAATTTTGCCTTTTTTCAGAAAAGGACACTATTTTTAAAGAAAAAAGACAGGGAGGTACCGCTGCCCTTCGAAAAAAGTCTAGGAGGATCTCTGATTTTACAAAATAGAGGATTATTTTTAAAAATGTAACGATGAAGTGCCGATGAGTGAATTTACGCATGAGGTTATTTCTATGGGATGAAATTGATTTTCAGTGCGTGTTCACGCAGATTTCACGCATTTTGGCGAACTCTGTGTCAGAGTGTCACAAATCGATACAAATAACTTGGTTATGTAGTTTGGATTGAAGAAATTGCATACAAATTAATGTTTGAATGAAATTTAAGACAAATCTGGTCGAATTTTACAATTTTTCTTCATTGGCCCAATTTCATTCATATTCTGTGTTGATATCATTTATTGTTTGGCTGTGAAAGTTACAGACCTTTCTATAAGTTTCTGTAAGTATTTTTCAACTTTTAATATATTGGCTTAGACTTATTTATTTGATCCAGGAACGCGGCAGTGTTCCACCGCCAAGTTCCGGCAGTGTTCACCGCTTTGACATCGGTCAAAGCGGCAAATATGCAAATGTATACTAAGTTGACAGAGCTTAGGCCCATTTTCGACCCCTCACAACTTAGCTTTTATTATAGCTAGAACCCTGATTTATTTCCTCATCATGTTGCCCCGTGTCAGTTGATGAAAAATAACAACTTAATTGTTAACATTAAACAAGGGAACATGGTAAAAAAAAAAAAAAAAAAAAAAAATACTTTGAAAATTGTCAAAGTCACCGGATTTATGTTTTCCTTCCTCTTCTTCTTCTGGTTGTAACGAAAATTTAGCCAGGGCTACAGCCAAAACTATTTGATGATTTTACACCATTATTTTTTATTTTTCTTAGCTTGATCTGAGGATGTGTCTTTTGTATGATTTGATGGGTAGAAGGGTCTATAGCCCCTGGAAATGATCCCAATATTTTGGAATTTTCGCCAGGCCTACAACTTAAACGCTTTAATATATTCATACCATTCTTTTTTCCCCCTCTTAGCTTGATTAGAGGAAGTGCTTTTTGTATAAACTAATGAGTACGAGAGACTATATCCCCCAGAAATGATCCCGAAAGTTGGGAAATTTAGCCCTGGTAATGACTGATTAAAACGGGCCAATGGATTTCGGATATTCACCTTTCGCTAACTTTCAAGAAGTGACTTTAATACTCAAGTGAACTATCAAAACGGTGTAATTAGGAAAAGGGGGAAAAAAACTTATTTTTCAATTAAATTGCATGTTTATCAAAACTGTGAAAACACGTCTTTCAACTTGTTACTTAGAAAACCACTTTCAGTTTAAAATAAAACTTCCTACGTGTCTGGCAGGATTTGAACCACGCACCTTCTGATCACTATAGCCTGATATCTTAACGACTCCACCCTTAATTAGGCATGCTGAATTTCTCTTAAAATAATAACAAGTCTTATATTTCAAACTTAAAGTTGCTTTGAGACGCATTTTTTTAATATATTTATTCGTATGTAAAAGCTGGTAATCCTCAATTTCGCATAAAAGCAAGTAATTTGTTTGTATATTTTACTGACTTTGTATTACTTATTTTTTAATATATAATTTGCATGTTTTTGTGTGCAAGTTAAATAATAGATACATATTTTTGATTATGAATTTGTTTTTCTTGTTGTGGTAAGGAAGATTTCCTCTTAAATGAAACGAAATGGATTTGGATTGCAAACCTAAATCTCTCTATAATATTTAATCATGATACTTATTGTCACTCTCAATATAAATAGCAGTACATATGTGAATCTAATGGTGTTGTCGCTTACGCCATTTTTTTCTTAGAGTGACAGTAAGATTATTCACGCTAAAATATCCATTGGCCGTATCTTACTCATTTAGAACATAACAAACGCAACAAACAGAATTTGTTATCTAACGAAAAACAACTAAACGTTGTAAAAAAAGCCCGCCAAGTAAAACAATATCAGTCAGAAAAAGTTGTGAAATCTACTGTTTGCCGCCAAGCGGCAGTGTTTAGATTCTTTGGTGTACTTGTACACAACGAACTAAATTGGGATTATTAGGAGGAATCCCCATAGGCAATCGGAGCAGCCTAGAGTTTTTATGACATTAATCTCAATTCAGCGCAATGGGTGCAAAGTAGCTGAAGCAAATGAAATGAAATTAATCTGAAATAACTCCAGCCTGCCAAGTTCTGATTGCCTTTGGGGATTCCCGCTAATAATCCTAATTAAGTTCATTGTGTACTAACAAGTACCCCAAAGAAACTAAACGCAGCCACTTGGAGGCAAACATTAGATTTCACAACTTTTTTTGACTGATTATTTTACCTGGCGGGCTTTTTTTACAACGTCTAGTTGTTTTTTTGGTAGATAAAATATACACGTATTGGCTTCAAAAGAATAATTTTCACCTTTAAAACAATAAATTTATTTAATCGTCTAGAATGGTTTAAACAATATATCACAGAATCAATATATAAAAACGCCACAAAGAAAATGTTGCTAAACAAGCATGTAAAGTGCACGAGCACAACGTTATAGGGAAGATTAAATTGTTTTATTCTTGCACTATAGATCATTAACATGTGATCATGTGTACTTTATTCGAAGGACGTATCGCTTACACAAGTTGACATGTGAACTATGTAATGTGGAAAATATTATCTCATCAACTTGATGCCACCACCTATCAGCGTGGAGCGTTGATAAAGGTAATTCTGCATATAATACTTTCGTTCGCTTTGTTGTCAGATAGAAGTGTCATAAAATTGGTTGGTTGATTTGTACGCTCAACGACCTCTTTTTACGGAAAATGACGACTAATCAGGCCGGAAACTACAGCTTAAAGTGGATTCCGAACCAGAACGGACATCCATGCCTTACCCGAGATTCGAACCCGGCCACCTCTGGCATGTGAGGTCAGCGCGTTAACCATACAACCATCAAGTGGGCAGTGTCATAAGAAATTAATAACAAGGCTACTAAAATTAAATTGAGTGAGAAGAATTCATTTACTGTAATTATTAGATATATTAATAATGATTAATAAAGAAGTTTTCGCCATTTTAAGAGGGATTCAGAATACATGTAGCTTATACGGAGATAACCGTTAATGTGATAACTGCTTTTATTTCTAATCTCCTGCTATTACTATCTCACCTCAAGAAAGATATTTTTTCATTAGATCGATCGCTTTCCAATTCCATCCACATGAACTAATCATCATAGGTTAGTTGATCAGCTTTATTCTAATTTTAAGTGTATATTTAAAAACTTCAAAAAAGTAATAATAACAATAAAATATCTTGTATGCTTTGCAAATATTTGGAATGGTTTTGCTTGACGTTAGAGATTTAAGCTCAGTTCTCTATTTTCAAATAGAAAATTTTAATATTTACTATTTTTTTTTGTATTCGGTTTAATTTTAAGGTAAAGTAATTAAAGTTTGAAAACAATTTTTCGGCATATATTGTGGTCTGAAAATGAAGCATTAAGTCTCTAGAGATTGGATGGTGTATTTAAAAATAGCCTAAATCAAATCCATTTAACATCACCTGACCAAACAATTTTATCCCCCCCCCCCACGCATCTTTAAAAAAAAAAAAAAAAAAAAAAAAAAAAAAAATAGGAGTTTAAGTCGTATTATGATGAATAAACTATTGAGAACAAGTGCTTATGGATGATAAAAATCAAAAACTAAATTACAAATTAAGAAATTATCATAAAGTGCACTGACACTGTAATAAGTTGCTCCCATTTGAATATTGCACCCTTGCTACAAAAGTGAAACAACTTAAATCACAGACTACATGTGTTTGAAGCTGGAAAAATGGCATAAATAAATTTCAACTTGAACTCAAAGTGTGAAAAATCTTGTACTGTTCAAAAAGTTTGAGAGGCACAAATTTGCCCCTAATTTGCCAAACCTTTTGTAATAGAAATCGGAGGACTAGTGTTTGAGACAGCACAAAAGACTTGGTGTGAAAACATTGGTAAACGACGAGATTTTACGGACATAGAATGTTAAAGGGTTCGGGTCTCGAATTTAAGAAAACTTATTAGCTCCAGTTATTTTGGTTTTCGTCTTTCAAGTACGCTTTTTAATGACTATTTTAAGTAGGGAATTTTTTAAGCTATTTTTTAAAAACATTTTGAGGGGGTTCTTATAAGTTTAAATCCATGAAAACTTTTATAATTCCCCGATATCGATATTCCCTATTTCCACTACATGTAAAAGTCTAAAAGATGATTTCTTGAGATAGGCAAAACTTCTTCGACATTTCAAATACAAAATTCCTTTTGCGTTTTATCAAATCTCGATTAGAAACTCATTGATAACGTTCTATGACGTAAAAGATGGACACACTACGTTGGCTTGCTCAAGTCGTCATGACGTCAGCCTGTCGGTTGATGATCGCCAATGTAAACTTGATAAAGATCAACTTAGGAATATCATACAACTTTCTATTTGATACGCACATTGCATCCTTGTAACTGTAAATTTATTGTACTGGTTATCTGTTTCCAAGACCGTTTATATTTCGAATATGAAAATGGATGAAATTTTGTCTAAATGGTATCAATTGTAGGATTTTGAAGAATTGAAACTTCGACAAATAAAATTTACTAAAAGGAAGTTTTATTGGTATGAATCACTTGTTGATGAGTTAACGAATTAATCATACTTTTGTGTCCCATTTTCAAGGGTTTAGAGTTCAATAAGGGGGACAGAACTTAATAACTTTATATGGCTTAATACGAACTTAATAACTTTATAAGGCTTAATACGAACTTAATGACTTAAATTATATGCAAGAACTTTAAGAGTTCTGCATATAAGCTAATTAAATCACATTTTATATAACTTGGAGAATAGGAAACATTACTTTTACAATAGAGTGATTAGCAAGTGGAATAATCTGTCGGACCTCACCGTAAATTACTCCCAAATCAACAGTTTTAAAAAAGCCAGCTGGATCTACACTGTGGGAGATAGTTCAGAATAGTTCAATCGGACCAACCTAGATGGGCCTTGTGCCTCTAATATTTCGTCATTTTTAGATTTCTAAATAGATGCGTGGCCCCGCATTGCCGAGACCCGTCGTTGGCTTTGCACTTGTGACCGAATTTTTTTTAACTTAGTCGCAAATTTATTCGCATAATATATATTAAATTAACAAATATCCACAACATAGCAAAGTGTATTTGGATTTAACCCTTCATATCTAACAAAAATCATAGTCAATACCTTAGAGGTCAATACCGTCGAGAATCGTATCAGTTTGGTTTCGTTCAATTTAAAAACCTGGTATCGGATTTTGTTCGTCTTTCTAACTTGGTCTTTTAGATGTGAAAGCATTTAGAGACTGGAAAACTCAATTTTCAATTCTCTCCTTGATTATGTTTTTTGTAATTTCGAATAACATAAATTTTAGAAATTCCAAAATTTATTCCTTAACGTTCTCTTTGATTACGTTTTTTGTAGTTTCGAATAACATAAACACAAGCATGTTAAGTAATTTAATCGTTTGAATTGAGAAATAAATAAAATAGTATTCTTTATGTTCCTTATCCCTTCCCAATAAACCTAAGAAAAGCAATCGAACTGAAAAAATGTGTTTAAAAACAACTTGAGGAGCTGTAATATGTATTGAAACAACAATTTTACTTTTGAGCAATTTATTAAAAATAATTTTTTTAAAGTTTAAACAATGTATAATCTATAATTATAAATCAAGCTGTTTGTGTGGCTGCGGATCTATTGAAATCTACTTAAAATAGGCGTGAGTTCTGAAATTTTCAACATAGGTAGTTTTGGTCTTCTAATTGGACTTTAAAATAAAACAACATATTTTAAAAATTTTGATTAGTTTTTTAATTATGTTTTCATTAATTAACAAATGTTTTATCAAATGGTTTCTAATAAGGCTACAGTTCTGAAAATTTCAACATAAGTAGTTTTGGCTTTCTAATTGGACCTTTGAAAAACAAAATGTTAATTTTTTTATTATTATTTTCATATAAGTAGTTTTGACCTCCTAATTTTGCTTTTCACAAACACGGGTTAATATATTCTCCAAGGGATGTGGTATTATTGTATTAACGGGAATTTTTTTAATTTATCGACAGGGAAAGAGTTTTTAATATTAAAAGTATCCATTAATTTTTAGTGGGTGAAGCGAGCTTGTTTAATACGTTGCAATGAACATTTCAGCGAGCGAAGCGAGTACATGCTTACATAGCAATGAACCTTTCAACGAGTAAAATAAGATTGTGCTTATGTGTAAATGAACTTTTCAGCAAGCGAAGTGTGCTGTGCTGTGTTTGTTACAATGAAACTTTTAGCGAGGAAAACGAGCTTAGTTTTAAACAGCAATGAATCTTTCTGCGAGCGTAGCGAGTTTATTCGCGAAGCGCCAAAAGCTGAGACATATACACCAAGTGGCAAAATATTCACAGATCGCGTATTCTGTACCCAAACAGTGAACAATTTTGTGTGTTTGTGTGTGTGGGGAAAAAACTCGATTGTTTTGAAGCATTTCGGTGAAAACAGCGTTTTCCTTTTATTAAATGTTAGTGAATTATTGATTTTTTTAGAACTCCCTGTATGCTCCCCCCCCCCCCACCCACTCTCAAACTGCCTCAGTAGCAAAAATTCCACTAATCAATATTGGCTTGACTCTGATCAATACCGTGTGAACCGTTG
This sequence comes from Linyphia triangularis, assembly GCA_963978545.1. Taxonomy (NCBI): domain Eukaryota; kingdom Metazoa; phylum Arthropoda; class Arachnida; order Araneae; family Linyphiidae; genus Linyphia; species Linyphia triangularis. The sequence continues at coordinate 19,577,816 of OZ021726.1, read as the reverse complement.
TAGATCGGCTTTTGCTACGAATTTTGGCCAATCTCGCAGAGTGCTGGTTAGAATATACTGAAAGTTTTGAAAAAATGATGCAGAGTTTTAAAATTGATAAATAATAATGTTATACGAAAGAGCGGAAGGATAAAAAAAAAGTTTTGTGATGGTTTTAACATGTAATTATTATTTAAGAAAAGAAAAAAAAGAAAAAAAAAAAAAACCGCGTATTTTGGAACGATGCTCGTGATTCTTCATTGACTGGCCTATCTACTCAGAGCCCATTTTTTTGACATTGGCCAATACCGCTATGTTACCTGGGAGCACACTCTAAAATATGTGTTCAGTAAAATGAAATACAAACAGAGGGAGAGTCAGGGGATGTAACTTGCATCCCATAGGTTTATGAAGTATTAAAAAGAAGGAAAAAAAGTGGAAAATAAGCAACAAAATGAACACGAAAGAGAATCATGTGTACCGAGCAACATATATATCAATTTGAAAAGAACATTAAAGTATTAATTAACATTTGGAATATAAAATTTACACAAATCAGGATTACACAAATTTTAGCTGCCTTGCCCTCTTGCGTGCTTTCTGCATCCCCATGGGGAAAAAATTCTGCAATTGCCATGGTGAAATAGCATTGCAACAACTAGTACTTATGAAGTAATAAATATGTAAAACTCATTACACAATACTTAACAGGTAGATATAGAACAATTTGAAAGCAAAAACATTTCTTCTTTTTTTCTGGAAAATGTCATCTTTGAAATACCACTTGTGAGATAAAATGTATAGATAAATTAAGAAAGCTCTCCATGTGTTTCCCCTCAAAATGGAAAGAGAAGGATTTTTAAATCGCACTAGACACTTCAGGTAGCACGTGAAATGCTATCTCTTACTATTTTATTGGTTCAAAACTTTTAGCACACGAGAAATCGTTCTACTTATCTACCGTTCCCGTGTAGAAGCAGTCAATGAAAGTTAAAAATAAACATGGAATTCAGATAATGCTTTTGTTGATAGTATATGAAGATTCTGCAGGAAAAAAGTTTTCGAATTAAAACCAAAATAAACAAAAGCAATAATATTTTAGGTAAACTTGGGATGTTAAGCAGTTCCATATCCGGTTATTTACAGGGTTTTTATAGAGAAATACAGAAGTAAACTTAGTGCTTGACGAAAAATACCTCTTACAGAAATTTTCTGGTTGAGCTCGGTCACTTCAGACCGTTTTACAGGAAACGAATAGCTGTCCCTTCATGGGACAGAATGAGTCGTAAAATACTTTAAAAAGACGTGTAGAAGCTTGATTACATAAAAATACAAAATAATCATACATTTTAGACATACAGGCCGACGTCTCTAACTGACTGTAAAAATAAAGAAGACAAAAATTCGAAGATATTCTTGCACGTTTTAAAAAAAAAAAAAAAAAAAAAAAAAAAAAAAAAAAAACTTGTGGATTTTTTTCTCCTTGAATAATATCTCTATCCGAACACTACAATTATTCACGAAACTTTGAAATCTTTATCCAAATCATATTTCCAATTCCAAAATGCTTGTTTTGTTTCATGATGGCATTTCCCTGCCATGCTTATATGCATTTCGAAAATTATCAGTATCATTTTTTATCCCCTAATTCCGCAATCTTGTGGTAATTTGTTTTTCTCTTCAAAACGATGTGTTTTGGGTTTGAGACAAGGTTATATATCAAGATCAACACACCATATCATTTTGATAATCTTGAGATATTGACCAATCTGAGTTGATCTTTCCATTAACAACCCCTTTCTAGCGGGATTGAATAAATATCTGACGTTTATATTTTTTTATGTGTATAATGTTTTCTTACGAGAAAAAAGTAATAAACATCAAATTAAATTAAAACTTGATTGATATATAAATAAACATGAGGAACTTTGTTTCAGATAAAGAAACGTAGAAAAAGAAATCGCATTTGCGTGGTGAAATCTGGTCTATTTCAAAATTAATTTTAACATTATAATCTATAATAATAAAACAAGCTGTGTGTCTGTCTGTGGATCTATAGAAACCTACTTAAAATTGGAGTAGAGCTCTGAAATTTTCAGCATAAGTAGTTTTGGTCTTCTAATTGTATACATCACAAACAGAATGTTAACATTTTAATTAGTTCTTTTTTAATTAATTAATAAATGTTACAAAACGATATCTAATAGGGCTGTAGGTCTGAAATTTTCAACGTAAGTAGTTTTGGCCTTTTAAAAAACAGAATTTTAATTTTTTATTTTGTTCTTTTTTAATTATTATTTTTAATTAATTAATAAACATTTTACAAAACGATTATTAATAGGGCTACAGCTCTGAATGAACCTTCCTGCGAGCGAAGCGTCAAAAACTGGGTTCTATACACGAATGACAGATTTCGGCAAAGCGAGACCTCACAGCTAGCTAAAATATTGCACATGTTAAAATTTCGTAGCGAAGCACGGGTATTTAGCTAGTAATAAATATAACAACAAACAAATGGAAAATAATTCTCTCGATCAGAAGTGTGACTTATATACAAAAAGGTAAAAATTGAACTTTCGACAAGTTAAAACATACTATTTGTATTGGAAATTCCTAGTATGTTATTAAAAATAATTTTATTGAAATAAACTGTATTGATATTTGAGTTCAACAACACCTTTATTTAAAAATAATAATAAAAAAAATAATATTTCCAAGGTTTTCCTAAAAAATGCACCCAGTTAATTAAGAAACATTTATTTACAAAAGGACTAATATAGTCAGCAACCATCACTAAGGATTTTCTAATTAAATTGCAACTTAAACAATAGGGAACTCATTTCGATGAAATTTCTGATATGGACAAATAATTGTTAAGGAGTTTTGTCATGTACTATTGTAAATATTTCTCTATAGACTTTCCAAAAATATTTATTTTTTAGAAATTCAAATAGTTATTTGCGTTGTATTGTGCGGCATAATTAAAGCATAAGTAATACTTCTTAATAACTTAAATATTAAGCCCCTCTCCCAACTAATTTATAAATTCCCTTAAAAATTTAATACAACCGATATCGTTTTACGTTTTACTTCCTTGAATATCGAAAATCAAATTGAATTTAGTGTTCTTGGGATTTAGAACAAAACGTAAGTGTAAGGAAACCATATAATGGAAAAGTATTCAAAAAGTGCATAGAAGTGGGGGGAGGGGGGGGGGAGGGATAGGTTGCATACCTGGAATAAAAATAGAAAGAGTTTGTCTTTGGCTTTAAAAGGAACTAAATTTCAATACGTGGATAACTCTGAATATTTATTTTAAGCACGAGCAGTAAACGACCTTCAATTTTGCCTTTTTTACATCCAGAATGTTAAAATTTTAAGTATTTTCAGATTTTCATTTAAGTTTTAGTGAAGGAAAAAACACGTGGATTCCTATCCGTTACAGAAATTTCCACCATATGGCCAGCGCTACAATCTTGGACCCCAACTATCCTGCCAAGTTTTTTTTTTTTTTTTGGAAGGCAGTGGGGGGAGGGGGTATAGTAACGGGGAACATTTTTTTGTTTTTGTTTTTACGAAGGAGTGGGTTTGAAGATGAAACTGCCTGGTTCATAAAGCAACAAACACTAGGATCGACGTTAAAAATTTAGTATCTACAGTCTCTGCAACGCTGGGTCAGGCAATGCCGCTCAGGCGCGTAGGCAGGGGGAGGAACATGGGGATATATCCCCTCACGAAATTTTTCTCTTCGCTATTAATCGAAATAAAATGATTTAATTGTTTAAAAAAGTAAATTTATTTAAAATGTTTTTAAATTTTAGAAGATGCGTAGGAAAAATACCTGCTATCTTGATTGTTAAATATATGCGGTATTAATAATAAAAATGATTATGAAGATTTGCTGACTTATAATTTCATATCCCCTCCCGAAAAAAACCTCTGGCTAAGCCCCTGATGCAGCTAGTTTATATTAGAAGCCAGTTTCTTTTTTTTTATAATGGGCTGCTTATATAGTAATGCAGTGTAAAATGTAATATTAAATATTGTACTTATTTTAATCTGAAACCAATGTCAAAAAAGTAAACTTAATAAACACTGATTATAGGGGGTTAAAGACAAGAACATTGAACCAATTTTCCCTCTCTGTAGAGAAAATGCATTTTCACATCTACGAACCGAGTTTGGCTACAATCTTGCCTTGTACCTTTCTGATAGCACACATAATCTACGAGAATACCAAATCAATGCAAAATATTCCTAAGTCCTCTTTTAAAATATTTAAATTTTTTAAAAAGAGATTGTTCACTACACTAGAAACAACTATTGGACGTCAAGAATCTTCCAACAACTTCTCATCAACAAAGTATGTGGTGGTGGGGAAGAGATTTAACAAATGGATTAGTCGAAGTTACTTCCACTCATAATTTTGTAAAAATCTTAATAACAGAGCTTTAGATCACTTAATTAGCTTGGTATCTTTGAAAAACGCTAGATGTCACCACCAGTTAAGGTTATAGTAGGAATGACTAAAAATTAATTATGACACTACTTTAATTCAAAATAAATAACCAATCCAGACTGCGATTGTCTTGAGGTCATGTTGAATAAGGATTTTACAGATTAAATTAAAAAATATTTAGTAAATATATACAGTAGCATTCCAACAGAGAATTTTTTTTCTGCCACAGGCTATGAAAGGACTATTTTATGGAACATCATCACAAAGAAAGGCTTGGAAAAAAATTTAGTCTTTTAAAACCTTTTAAATATTTTAGGTTTTATTACTTATTAATTTTTTATTTTTCCAGTCAAGTTCAGGTTTTTTAGTTGTACGGTAATGTAGGAATAATTTTCCAAGGCATATTTTGATACTTATCGGCAGTGGTAGAAGTGGTGAAAAAAAAGTGGGGGGACGCCCAAAATTTGGTGACAAATGCCCCCCCCCCCCATGATAAATTTTATAATTTCGTAACTTATAATAAAAATATTAACTATTAAAAAAAGAAATTTATATACTTCCTAACATTAACATTAAATGAGGGCTCAAAATTCATTGTTATTTTAATGAATATTCGGCTACTTAGTTGTTTTACTTGGAAGAAATAAAGTTAAGTAATGATGCAATGTTATATACATAACTGTTTATTTGGGTTTAAATAATATTTATAAATGGGGCATACTTTTATGAAATTAAATTAATAGAGAATTCTAAAAAGTTTTTTTTTTTTTTTTTTTTTTTTTTTTTTAAATAGCTTGTCTTTTTATGAAACAAAAATGGAAATGTAACTTACAAGAAAGTTCCTCCAAAGTTAAAAGTTTATCAAATGTAACTGCATTCATTAGTAAAAATACTTATATCTTTAGAGAAAGTCGTACAATACAATTTTATAATATGATATATACACCATAAACAGTTCTAAAGTTTTCAAATATAAAAATAAATCAATTTTTCTCAGTGTCACTACATTTAAATGTTAATGTCATTTTTCATTAGTAGTTTTTAGGTGGATGGAGTGCTTTTAAAAGTGGGGGGATGGATTTCAGTGGTTTTAGAAGTAGGAGGACACATGGGTATTTTCTTGAAAAGTAGGGGGACTCGTCGCCCCGCGTCTACCCACACTTCTAGCACTGCTTATCGGTAATAGGGACAACAAAGCCACACACTGCAACATTTGGCAGCAGCCGAGTAATAGCTACCTCACACTTCAATGTAACACAGTTTATTTTTAAAAGTAAAGTTGATCAATATATTTTGGTACTTATCGGTTATAAAAACCATAAAGCTGTACCACTCATTACATGACAACATACAGCAATAGCTATGTCATGCCTGCCATACTTTTCAATGTAATACAATGTATATATATGTTTTTTCAGTTAATCTAACCCCATTATACTAAAATTTTATCATTGTATTTGTAGTTAATTCATCACAAAGTATAATATTATTAGTGTTTGTTATGACGAAAACTTAGAAAAGCAGTTGTCAGTCAACTATAACTGTCAAGTACCTAATTTACATAATACATGTATAGAATAATAAAGAGCAGAATGCTCTGTTGGAAACAAGAAAATACTGTTAAGGAACAGAACAGTAGCTACTAGATACCAGAGCAACCCTCCCTTCAAAGAGCGCAGGCATGAATTGATGTATATAAGTTTGTGTTCTTAGTGGATAGGGCCTTTTAGAGAAACATTTTATAGAAACTGCTCAAAATTACCAATATTTTCTTACCCATACTTAATCTGCCGCTATTTGTTCAGAAATAAGCATGCTTATTCAAAAAATACTTACAGGCTCAGAAAGGTAAAATGTTGCAAATCTTGAATAATTTCTTAAAAATGTACTTAACTCATTTTGAAACCAAGCACCTAATGTGAAAAAATATTTCAGAGATAAATTTTAAACAAATTTATTTTTGCAAGTCACTCATATAATAGCTTTTTCATTGCGCATTTATACTATGAACAAAAACGGGTACGGTATGCATAGAAAAATCCAAGTACAGGCACTAAGTAAAGTATTTTAAGTAACGAAACAAAAACGAATAATACATTGTTAATTCATTTTGAAGTTTTTTTTTTTCCACAAATGTGTACAATATCATACAACTTCGAAAAATGGAATGAAACTTCAATAAGAGATTAAGACAATCCCATAAAATTATTCCACATATGCACTTAGAATAATAAAAGTTGGAATACTAAGTTTTATAAATTTTTAAAAAATAGTTAGGAAATTAAGTGATGACAATTAAATGACTGACTAATGTTAAAATGAAACTTTTACTCATACGTGGTAAAATAATTAACATATTTGATTAGCTTTGTTTCAAACAATAACTGGCTGGAGACCACATAAAAATAATATACAACTTTTGGATTAAAATTTTTTAATCTTTAATAAAATATATATTTTTAAATTATAAACAGAAGTCTTTTTTATACCCCATTATATTCTCTACCTAGTCAAAAACTCATACAGATATATTTTCCCTACTATTCTGTCTTCTGGGTGGCAAATTATTAGCAAATATGTAAAAACTTCATATAATGGGAAACATATGTATTCAAGCTTATGTGTTTGGTCATTCATTTCACCCACCTTCAAACCGTGCATCTCAAAATTGATACAAACCACATAAATGGTTTTGTTCATATATAGGAGTGTTTTTAAAGATACGTTAAACAAAATTTGAATTCAGGGAAAATTAAGTATTTTATGCTCAAAGACGTAGTGAAAAAAAAAGGGTATTGCATAGAATTTCCCAATACACCTTGCTTGCTTGTTTTCAGATTATCTGGCGCCGTCAGCAACACAAGGGCTATAATGCGCCGAAACTTTCTTCATTAGACAAGCCAACATACATTTACAAACATCTATGCCTAACACGGGACTCGAACCCGCAACCTCGCGGTCTAGAAGCTAGCACGCTAACCACTATACCGTTTGGTCGGCTTATACACCTTGAGATTAATTTTTATACAGAACAAAAGTAAACTATAAACAATAAGGCATACGAATGAAAATAAGTTTTTATAACAACCATGATTTGCTGAAGAGATTTTGACTGTCAAGTTCCAGACTTGGCAGCACGTTTCCCATTTAGATTTGGCATGATAAAAGAAGTTGGTAACAATGATGTGAAATATCTTTACTGTGTGACAGGTTTCCTACTGCTAGTGAAGTGTTCTAAAATGTACAGGGGCATTTTCAATAGGTATAAGCATATGACATATTTAATAATTTAGTTAAAACCTAAAACATTGATGTTATAAAATTATTTAGAGTAATAATAGAAGGGTTAAAAAATAAAATGTTCATCTCTTAAATACAATTGCTATAAATCACTGGGTACCTACAGTGTAGCCGTATCAAACTTTGACTATAAATTTAAGTGAGTGCTGTTTCTTTTGTTGTTTAAAAAAGTTTAATGGATCATTATAGTTAGAAAACGTTTTGTTAGAATCGTACTAAAAATTATTGATTTACAAAGTTCCTAAAAAAGTAGCATAGAGCTTTTTTTAAAAAAGCAATTCCTTTTTTTAGCCTTGGGAAAACAAAGGTAAGTGATAAATATACTATAATTACTTGATATTTGTAATTATTTTTAATTCCAAAATAACAAGATTTTAACGAAGACGAAAACATTACGGAAACTTATTTTGAAAGCCGTTAAGATATCGTAACAATATTGTCAATCATTGTAGTCAAAATATGGTCCTGAACTGTGTTTTGTTTATTATAATTTGCTTGATGGTCTTGAGCATCGACCTGTTCACTTCTTTTCAATGCCTGATATTATTATATCCTACCCATTTTGCTTAATATTTTTATTTAATTAAATAAATCCCTCTAACAAAATTTTTATGTAAATATGTAAGCTAAAATATATTTATAATTATTTTATTTTTTAAACCCCATGTCATTTGAAATCTTTTTTTTTTGGTAAACGCTGCTCACTATGTCACTACATGTTCTTCTTATGCGCAAGCGCAGATTGGACGTTTGTCATTATTTTCGCGCGCATTTCAGTTCGGCGGGGCCCCGCGAAATTGGTAAGGCATGTTTGTCCTCTTTAAAGTTTTTTTTATTATTGTGTCATCAAAAAAATACTACTTATTTGTTATCAATAAGGACACAAATAACCAGCTACTCGTTTTTATTTTCATGAAAACTTTAATTTACATTTTGTTGTATTTTCGTTTTAGAGCGAAATGGATCGAACCACCTGCTTGAATTCAGATGCATGGGAACCCTCTCCCGGAAAGGTTTATGCACCTTTCAAAACACCAAATGAGCGTATCATGTTGCCTTCGGTATCAGCGTTAAATTTACTAAATAATCGAGTCATTGTTTCGCATTTTCCAAGTAAACAAATTACCAGAAGAAAATTGACGTTTTCTCGAGCAAACACATATCTGGAGCAGTCAGAGGGACCATCAGTTCAATCAGTAATAAACAAACCTCTACGAGGAAGGCCCAGTGCCAAAGACTTAATTGAATTGCATCGGTTTGGAGCTGTCTGTAAATTTAAGTGCAATGAGTGTCCCATGGGGTTCCAGCGAAAGAAATCTCTTGCAACGCATATGTTGACACATTGTGGTAGGTATTTTTTGCTTTTAGTGTTTTGTTGTGTCATAATATTCCAAAACTTAAGGTAATTTCTGACTTATCTTTTTATATAAAATAGTTTTACCTAAATATTTATTATATATTTTTTTACGCAAATGATCCTGCTGCAATATTTCGATAATGCAAATCTTACCAGTTTCCTAGAATTGGCGAATTATCTTTGCCACCATGTAACACATTTGAACCGTTAGAACCTCACATTTAACTTGAAAGTTGATCTGCAATCTTGATTTTTTTTAAATTCTCATAATGTGACTTTCAATATCAAGAAGAAAGCAATTCTAGTATGTGGAACTCTACCGAGTGAATAATAAATGGAAAATATTGCATGCCCAGCTTAGCATGTAGTAACAAATAGTGCATGGCTGATTAGAATTTTAACATGCCCTGTGCACGTCAGGTAATTGATTTATCCAATGGTAATTTCTTTCTTGGAGAATAATAATAGGCCCGTATTAAGAAAACAATAAAGCCTGAAATCCCAACAAAGTCCTACATTTTCCAATCGGAATATGTTTCCTGTAAGTAGGAATTGACCCCTATTCTTTGCACTTATTAAACATATAAAAAAAAATAAGCACCCTCTATTCTCCTTTGGGTTTTAACTCATCCGGGTTTCGGCATATGTTTATATTCTCTGTACAGCATGCAGATTATATATTATACAACATACAGATTCTGATTGAAAATAATACATTGATTTCCTTTTAGTTTAGCATAAAAAGTTGAGAATAAAATTCAAATTTTTCACTCATCACAGGAAGAAAACAATGATTACATTGACTTTTTATTGCTTTTTTGGTATCGTACGTAACGTAACTAGCAAAGAGTAAATACATAACTGTACTTATTCTTTGTTAGTTAAGCTATATAATCTGTTTTATACAACTGTGGCAAATGATTTTATGTTGATTATTAAATTTTTCACTTGGGAATTGTATAATCTAAGAATCTTTGTTAGTGATCTCCATTATGCATCAAAGTATGACATCTCTCACTAATTTCTCCAAATAATTATTTTTACACTTTGATGCTCAAACATAACGGAAAAAGTACTGATTTTTATGACTTAAAAACCTACATGATGTGACTCCCCATCCCCTTTATGTTCCACTTGTCTCTTTCTAAGTGTCTATGGGGTTTCTGGAGAAATTTATTGGTGCAAGATAAGAGATCCAGAAAACTAAATACCTTGGAAAAGTCTAACAGTATCATATAAACATACTTTCGAAGTCGAGAAACTTGACATCCGAATCGCAACTGTCCTACACCTTATTCTCTAAGTGGTGGTACTTGCTAAAGTCATTCTGGATTTAATACTGCTTAGTGCTTATACCACATTTATACAAACCAATCTCCAATTACTTCAAAGAGATAGATGGCTTCTTTAAACAGTTTCCAGAACAGTCTGTAGGACATGAAGCTTCATTTTAACAAGTCGTATTTCCAATTAATATACATCTTTTAATTTTCAGCTGAGAAAAAACATGATTGCAGCTATCCAGAATGCACAAAACGCTTCAAACAGTATAGTCACCTCACAACGCATTGGAGGGTACACACCCGTGAAAAGCCATTCATCTGTACCACAAATGGTGTGTTATTGCTTTATTTATTTTCATCTAATTGTTTGTAAAATATAGTTCAAACATGAATTTACTATTAACCTGATGATCATGCATGGTAATTTTTATGTAATAGCAAGGTCAGATAAAATGGATGTACATGCATACGGTGTATGCAGGAAATTGCCAGATCTTGCAGAAAATTGAAATGAAATATAGTCAAACCCCATTAACGTGAAATCATTTAACGTGAAGTAAAACCAGTTCTCCGAACTTAAAACTTAATGTTAATTTATTCTTTAACGCGAACAATTTTGCCGGCTCCATCGACTTCCCGTTAAGGAGGTTTGGCTGTAGTTTTTTTATGGGGGGGGAGTTGGAAGAAGTGCCCAAAAGTGGAGCTTTTCATCAAAAGGGACATCGTTCTGCGGGGTTGCTTTTCCCCTTAAAAGAGAAATTCTGATATCTCGGGGATAGGGAAGGTTGAGAGAAGGTGGCTTCCACACCTCTACTTTTACTACTTTTAAGAAGAAGAAATTCCGGTATATTTGAAGGGGGAGATGGAGAGCAGGGGGGAGGACTTCATTTGCTATTGGATTTGGATTATGAACCTGAGAAAACATATAGTTTTTACTTTTTCAATCTGTGCATCTTTGCCGATTTCACACTTGGAAGTTTTTTTCTTCCTTCTTGATTTGATATTTTTTTCATAGTAATTTAATTTTTTAATGAAAAAGAGGTTTACAAGCATGGCAAAAAAATAAAATGCTGTATGCGTAAAGGAGAAATGCTAGAGCAAAATTATTCTGCCCATTTCATTCAAAAGCATAAAGGTGCAAATGGTAGTTAAGAAAGGAGATATACTGGATGACCATCAAAATTTGCTTTGATTCCCTAAGAACAATTAACTGCAGTCTATGAAGTATCTTTAGTAAACCTAAAATTAAGTTTATGTGGAAATGTTGGTCTCGCTCTGTCCCATAGACTTAATGTTTTTTTATCACAACTTAAATTTCTGCTGGAGCATATATGAAGTTTTATAACAGACATGACGTCAGCATGACTAAAAATAATAAAATTGAAGAAAAAACAGACCAAACTTGCATAAAACACCCCTCCGAAAATATTTCTGACCTCGCCACTGTTCTGTACGCACATTAACACAATTATATTCTTATTTAATTATTTTTGTTGTTCAAAATAACGCTGCATATATTTTTCGCTTTTTTACATGTTGACTGTTTTCACACCTGTAGAAAGAATATGCCTTTGTTAGGAGCTTATGTCCACCAGCATTAAGAGAAAAAAATATCTCTAAAATTTTTAGGAACTACTCCTAAAATTAGTACCTAAATTTTTTTTGAAAACTCACTATGTGCCTATATATCACAGAAGCTTCTTTTTCTCCATTATTCTTTCTATTAAGTACAGTTTTACCACCTTGGAGGTTCATATTTTCCACCTTGAAATTAAGTAGGGGTCTAGAAATTTGTAAAGCTTGTATAATTCTTCAACCTTTAATGATAGTAGTTATGTAGTTTTGTTTTATTTAATAGGTCCTTTTTTTTATTGCTACCCATCATGTTTTATTTATGAGTGTCAATATATTGCCTAAATTTTTTATTTAAAATGAACTTTTACAATGGTAATTTTTCTCCAATGTGATCTTTAAATATTAGCTTTTTAATTATCTAGAAATTACTAAAGCACAGTATAAATTTAATATGTTCATGGTAAACAAAATATTGCGAGTAATTACCCCCCCCCCCTTTTTTGTTAAACATAATAAAAGAAAAAATGGCTTACTTCTCAATTAATGTTGGATGTTTTGAGATTTTAAATATTTTAAGATCATGTATAATTGGGAAAGCGATAAACTGTCACCAAGCCCACTTTTTATAAAAGAAAACATTTTCTTTCCTTACCTTTTTGTGAGGCATAGTAAGAACTTTCCCTTCTTCATGTCTGAGATTGGAAATTTATAATTTTTATTTACAAAACCGTGCTTGAAAAATGATGCAAAAAAATACCATTGCCAATTTTTTTTTGTCCGAGATTTTAATTTCATTCAATATTGTAGTCTAGCAATAAGATCTATACCTTTTGGATTACTAATGAACTGTAAATATATTTCCAAGACTTTTTGTATTTTGATCTCCGTATTAATTTCTTTATTTAGATTGTATCAGTCGCTCTACTTTTAAACGTGGGAAGTGTTTGCACCACCCAGGCAGCTCATTTATCAGGCAAGATGAAACCACTGAAAAAATAATGGAGAACCTCACAAGTAATCAAGAAAATATGTCAGAAGCTGAAGTAACTTGGATAATTGAGTTAGTTGAAGTGTTGATAATATTTCATTTAAAAGTGTTTTAATTTAATCTTTTATGTTTACTTTATAATGCAGAGGCAGCCAAAAAATTAATGAATTTTTCCAAGTTAATCTGTTCCAATCCACTTTCACCTTACAGGCATTTTTCAATGATACTTATTTGTATCACTTTAGCCAATGTAACAAAGCTATATGTTTTTGTCAAAAAATTTCACATTTTTAACATTCTCTCTTAACACTTTACTAAGTGTTATAAGTTTATTGTCTTTTTATTCCAATGTAAATTCGTTGCAACTTTAAATTAAAATAATAAATGTGTTACAGTATTGCTTTAATCCAAAATTGCATTCAAGCATCTTTGTAATTATTTATAAATTCAATAATATAATTATTAAATATTTTATTTATAAATTTAATTTTAATATCTTAAAAACTATAAACAAATTTCTGATGAAAAGAGAAGAAAATTACATTTTTAAAATTACCCTATTCTTAACTTAATTAGCTTATTTTTTGTAATTAGTCGTGTGCACTAACATCAACAACTTTTTTAGATACACCAATAATTGGCTTGTGAATATTGAATGAGAAGTATATATACAGGGTTTCCGCACATATGGAAAGTCAGGAAATGTCATGGAAAGTCGTGATTTTGAGCAGAAAAATGTCCATAAGTCATAAAAATACAGTGAATTTCATGGATTTCTAAACATTTTAAGTAAAATCACGTAACTGTCAAAACATGACGCCATGATCTCTATTCAGCTCATCGAAAATTCATTTATATTTTTGTTTACGTTTTGACAGAAACAACGGCCACAGTTAAAAACCACGGCCAATGGAAACATTTCTGAACTCCAAATTTGTGACATCACACGAGTAAGGTCTCATAGGTGGAAAAAAAGTTTCATAATATGAAAACTAAAATGAACAGTTTTGATAAGCTTGCATTTACTTTTTTTTTAACTTTCTATTTTACATTGTTGATATCACAACATTTGATTTTTGATATTATTTATCATTTTGAATTATTCTTTCTTCAAATATTTCTTGATTATTAAAGATTGATTTGCTTTTTTAACATTGAAATATCAAAGAATGAAAAATTATTTTTCCCTTTTTCTTCTGATTTAAGAGTTACTGAAACAAGGATATCTTGCTTAATTTAAAATAAAACTTTATAAAAATCACTTTATGGTACATTGATTTACTTACTATGTTTGTGTTAGTAAAATTCATAAAGGTTATTATTATTATTTGTGATTTCATTTCTTGAGTCATAGAAAATTATTTGCTTCAGTCTTTGAAAGTCATGGATTTGTGACATTTTATTGTGACAGAAACCCTGTATATATTTGTTAATATAAAGAATTCAGCTCAGAACTACATTTCTTCAACTTTAAAATTAATCTTGTGTTTGTTAACCTAGCAACAAAATAACTTAGTTTATATATTAACACATTCGCTGGCGCGTCAGCATGGCGCTACCTCCCATGCCGCCGACGCTCTGGGACGACGATCGAATATGATAAGTAAACTGCTTTATTTTTAGTTCGGATTTGGAGGTTGAACGATGAGGTTTTTGAGGCACGTTAGTGAAGCATTATTTTTATATTTTTAGGAAATAAAAGGTTTTTCCTTTTTTCTGGTTTTACTATTAAAATATAAGGAACGTTTTTAATCATTGAAACACTTTTTTTAAATTCGGCTTCTGAGGATGGATATATAAATTTTGGTGGCAGCGAATGTGTTAATATATCCTCTCAAAGATCTACTAAAATAATCCTTCAGTTTATTTAAACCTATGCTTTTAACAAAGGCTAAGTTAGTGTGTAGCACAATCTATAATCAAAATTACTCCTAATAAATTCAACTGTCAGTAAGCAGCTATTCGTATTCGAATTACTTATTCAAATGTTTAAATCAGTATTATGGATGGTAATATTGTATAAATGCATTGTTATTGTTAATATTTCTTTTTCTATATAAGGGCTATGTTATAAACATGAGTATCTCATAACCAGGGATTTCAGCTTTAGTTTTTATTTTATTAATTTATTTCTTCTAACCAATTTTAATACTGGTAATTAAAATGATTTCTCTCCTGCACTTTTATTTATAAAAAAAATGTATACTAATCACTAGAAAAATGTACTTTTTTTTTACATGAAGTAATTTTTTTCCCTACGAAAATATATGGTAGTATTTAGAAAAGACTTAATATCATATACTGTCAATCCCCGTTAACGCAAAGTCGATGGGGCCGCCGAAATTGTTCACATTAACCTAATTTCGTGTCAAACGAATAAATTACATTAAGTTTTAAGTACAGAGAACTGCTTTTACTTCGCGTTTAAATGGGATTCCATGTTAAGCGATTTTGCATTAACGGGGTTTGACTGTAGTTCTTAAATTATTGATGATTTTTAAAGTAATTTTTTTTTAAAGGTATGATAGTATAGGACTAATTTTGTTTCATTTTCTTAGGCACATCAGTAAAAGGCGGGACAGTATTGACAATCATCAGTATCCACCAGATGTTTTAATTGGTGCAAAAAACCTTTTATTCTACATAAATAACTATCATTTAAAGGTGCGAAATGATGCAGTTAATTTCTAACGAACCTGTTGTAAATTATTCCATTGTAAATAAACATTATTCTTTATTTCTTTATGGTTGGTACAATTTCCTATTTGGATACACTTTTTTTTTTTTTTTTGCCAAGATAATACAAACTCAAGTTTCAATATTTTTTTTAATAATTTAAGAAATCATGAGAGATATTAGATATAGAAAGCCTTTCTTGTGATTAAATTTTATTAAAATATTTTTTATTCAGTTTTTTGTTAGTAGTCTAATATATATTTAACTAGTGTCATAGATGTTCCTTAAAGCCAAATGGTATAATTCAACTATCTGTTAATTTTACTTTTTAATTCAATATATTTTGAAAAGTGTTTTATTGCTGGAGACATCATTTGATGGTTTCTGTTGTGTCGTCTCATATTAATAGTGGTAGTAGACAAAGAAAATGCTGTAAAAAAGAAAGTAATTGACATAAATCGTTTTTTTTTTATGAAAGAATTTCATATTCTCTATAGCTGACTTCTTATCAAGTTGGTTGGGGTATTTACAAAAAATTTAGTGCATTAAAAGTACATTTTATCATACATATATTTGCAAATCCTTTGTACAGGTTAAAAGAACTTAATATAGAAAGCCAGGGGGTTGAAATTTGCGGTTGCCTGTGTGCCGGAGACAGCCAAATTATTAAAAGAGCAACTCAAAAAAACATTTCAGCTGTCCTTTGGGCAACCAAAAATTTAATTTTTATTTCATAAATGCATGTTTTGATTAGGATAAAGCTAATCAATTGTATTTCAAGAACATGCTTTATGTAGACATTAACAGATTTGAGTCCCGATGAAAAGCAGAAAATGTATCTGACAATCACATGAATTTAAAAGTTCTGCATTTTGGCTAGTAGCATATTTACAGAAGTAAAGGTATAGATCCACATTCTGAAACTTCATTTTTTCCCCTTACGGCTGACTAAATGTTTATTTTCTGTAACGTTGAAAAATTTGAGGGTAACAAACTTTACTTTAGCGCAACCAATATCACTTCAGTGGTTGCCCTTAAGGCTACTATAAAAATTGCAAGATTTGACCCTTGCAATATCCCTGATATCTCCAGAATTAAAACCCTCAACAAATCAGTTACTTCTAGTTGTTTGTTGAACTTCTTTTGATAAATTTTGAAAACGCTTGACCAAAAAAAAAATCGAATTTTTTTCTTATTTTCCTGTCAAAAATGCTTGAAATTATACTTATTGTTATGGGGAGCTGTTCGAAATTTTATGTTTTCAAAAACGAAGATAATTGCATTGATCGTTGCATTTTTTTTTTTTTTTTTATTGAATTCAAGTCCATTTAATGGGAAACTATATTTATAAATGGCAAATTAGGAAGTTTAAAAATCAAAGTATTTCAATGTCAAGGTTATCTCAAATAATTTTTCAGAAATTGTAGTGGCGCCATCTACAAGACATAAATTGAACTACAAGTGAACCCGACACTTGGAACACCTTATAAAATCAGCCCCATAATTTATCCGAGAAAAATTAAAAAAGAAATCCTTCAACAATTTTTCACGTAATTTTTTAAGGGCTGAAACTGCTCACATGAGCCAATATAGATGCGTATGAGACGTACGTTTTCAGAACAAAATTCTTAGATTCGAAGTTTCTTAACGTATTTCCTTTTAGTTTTAAATCTAGTTATCGAATTCATAAAAATATATAAGCTCAACAATTTTAAGCATTAGACATAGGAATCTTTATACGTTTGAGCGTTTCACCTAAATATAACCTTTTCCACACAGGTTTGCTTTTTGATTAAAAAATTCAGTCCCCTTTAAGGATCTTATCTGATGCTAATGAAGAAATCGAATAGAGGTACGTAAAGATATTTATTACGGCAAATTTAACAATTATAATTTTTTAAAACTTTTTAAATTTCCAATTCTTGTTTTCTTCCTTAGTTTTTTTTTTTTTTTTTTTTTTTTTTTTTTTTTTTTTTTTTTTTTTTTTTTTTTTAGAACACTGTTAAATGGTGATAAGCAATAGTTTTGGAACAGAAATTGGTTGTTTTGTTTATCTGTTAATGATTGAATGTTTTAAAATGTTCTGCAAAAAAAAATCATTTTAAACAAATATGAGGAGTAAAATTGTTATGTTCCATATACCATCACCAGTGATCAATTTCTTAGTTTTTGTTTCTGGTCTTCTTGCAAACATTTAAATGTGTGGTGAGAAATAATGTTATCATTAAATAAGTATTATTTTTTACCATTAAATAGCCTATTCAACATGTCATTTCAACAATTATCAGAAGTGAAAGTGTTATTTTTCAATTACCAGTGGTATATTTTATTAGTTTCACAATTTTTTTTAAAGCAAACATTTGAAAAGTGATGGGAAATAGTTTTGTAATGTAATTAAGTTGCTTTCCTTTTGTTAGTAATTAAACTGTCGTAAAATGTTCCCCAATTGAAGCATTTTAGTTAAACAACAGATTTTATTAAAGAGAATGCTTGTAAAATATTTGTAAATCTAATTTTATCTTGCATTTATAATTTTTAACCTTAGATCAGTTGACCATCTATTTTATATCTGTGATTTATAATGATTTTGTAAAATTATGTATATACTTAAAAATACTTTTACTATTATGGTTCTCCTACATATGTTATGTAAAAATTGCAAGTATCTCAATAAATAAGTGTATACTTTTGAATAAGTTACATTTTTGCCTCTTAACAACTCACGCATGGTTTTTTTTTTTTTTTTTTTCATAGATTATTTGTTAATTTAGAAAGTAAAATATTTGAAGTCTTCTCTCAGTATGCTATGTGTCAGCAAGTGTTTTCTCGAATATAAATGAACTTGCATTAGAAATTTATTAAAAAATTATTGTAGTGCAATTGTATTGTTGGAAAAACCTCAATAATTAAAAACTAAATACGATTTTTAAAAAACTCAATCATTAAACGGTTTTTTAATAATTTTGATTTTTTTCTTGTGTCATTATATAACTTAATAAATAGACTAAATTTGAGAATGTGAATTTTTTTCTAAAATATTTCATGTGTTTGTGATATATTTTATGAATAAACAGGATAATTTCAAACATAAAGGTCGACTTAAGAAACCCAAAAGTTAGAGTTGAGTATAAGGGGTAATAATTTTTATTTGTTGTTCAACATTTTCTAAAAAAAAAAAGGGGAGATGGGGGGGCGGGGGGTCTATTATTTAATATTTTCATTTACTTATGAGAGATGGGATAAAATGTATATAATTAGGCCCAGTAAAATTTGGAATATTCTACTTGTTAATATGAGGAGGGAGGGGGGGGGGGGAGAGATAATACTTTATTTAGCTATTCTAAGAAAGATATAACTAGAAGAACTTATTTACTCAGGAAGCTTTTTGACTCGGCAAAGACAAGTTGAATGAATCCAATAGAAACTACCAAACGATGGTTATGTCTTGTATTCTAAGTTATGAAATAAAAAATAGAAGAGTACATTTGTAATTAGTAAAAGATTTTTAATAATTATACTTTTTTACGAAGGTGGTCATCTACGTATTAAAACTAAACTTTAAAAATTCCAATGCCCATCCCATAATAGTAAACCATAAACAACCACCCATAATAAAACCCATAGGCCCGTTTAAATACCAAACTTTATAATTTTCAAATAAGTGTTTTCTAAATTTAATGATGACAAATTTATGTTGAAAAGAAAAAATGTTTTTTAAATAATTAATGTATTTCATTTATTTATATTTGTTAGAAACCAATTGCAACTAGTATGCAACTTTTGCATTAAATTGTTTTTTAATAACTAATTATTTATTAATAAACAAACTTTATATATAAACAACATATATATATATATATATATATATATATATATATATATATATATATATATATATATATATATATATATATATATATATATATATATATATATATATATATATATATATATATTTTCTTTCACCAGATTTATCGACCGATTATGTTTCAAATGCCATAACCAGAATATTTTTCTTTTCTATTTCGCCTTTTGATTATCATTTTAATAAAAATGTAAAAAAAGCTTACTTTAATAGATCGTATACTAGATTACATTTAGAATTAATAAATGCGTAATTGGAGGGGAAGTAAAAATATATTTCAATGTAAAAATTAAGTATTCATTTTATTTTTACAAAGTTTTGGGAGTGCGTAGGTAGTAAAATTAACAATTTATATTTTTAGTAATATACCTTCAAATCGTCAATAACGCACAATTAAAGTTCAACTTTCTGACAACTATATAAAAAAATATATATACTAGTTAGAATGCACTCAGTATATACTAGAAGAAGGAGGAAACTTTATGGCATAAAGAAGGGGAGGGAAGAAAAAAAAAATACTAATTCCAACAATTTATTTTCTTATAATTTCCCACTTTTCCATTGCGAAGCTTTTCCCATTAGATACTGAAATACAAAAAGTTCATTTGAAAGACATTTCCATAAGCTATTCTCCTTCTATATATAAAACTAATATCAATACTCTAAGTATTAGATTGTTTTGGTGAGGTAAACCTTTCGTTTAGATCTTTTTGCGCAAGAAAAAAAGCAATGCAAACCAACACGTATCCGAAACCATAATACATTTACAAAAATTGAGAGTCATGGGTCATCGGGAAACTTATGAACATTTCAGAAAGGCGTGAAGATACGCACGTTAGACAATTATTACATAGATTACAACCTGAAGTAAAAAATATATCGAATGACCATAAGGATGAGACTGAATTTACACAAAACGTTTCATTAATATCAGATAATATAGTGATTTTGCAATTTTGTATTCTTGCGCAACATTCCACTAATTTGAAAATCTACACAAATTTTCAAATTTAAGTTTAAAAATTATTCAGCCTACCTTCATTAGATTAGTGACTTGGCACGTATAAAGTTTTTTTCAGATTATCTGGCGCTGTCAGCAACACGAGGGTTATAATGCGCCAAAACATTCGTCATTAGACAAGCCAACATACATTTACAAACACCCATGCCTAACACGGGACTCGAACCCGCAACCTCTCGGTTTAACTAAGCACGTATAAAAAGTAAGCGTAATATAAAATAAGATATGCTAGTATTGTCAGATGATACTATAGTAACCCAACAATTTTGTATTGATAGATAAGGATTATATTTAAAAAATATATTCAAAATTGAAAACAATTTTTATTATTTGTTAAATGTCAGACGGCAACTTTTCTGAAAGTTATTGCCAAAAGTTATAATAAGGATAATACGAGACGGTTAGATACAAATTTTCTTGATTTCTAAAAAACAGATAGACACGGATGTTAAAAATTAATTACATTACATTTAATAAACAATTACAAATTAAATTACATTTAATAAACAATTACAAATTAAATTACATTTAGTAAACAATTACAAATTAAGTTACATTTAATAAACAATTACAAGTTAAATTACATTTAATAAACAATTACAAATTAAATTATATTTAATAAACAATTTCAACTTTCCTATTACATTTGTGTTTATAGTGTAACGTTCCTGTACTTTTTCTTACGAAACTAAAGTAGATACATACTCAAATCTAATATCTATGTGTTTGGGAACATTTCTTCATTTACTGAAGGTGAGATTTAATATTTAAAAGTTTCTAAATAATATTTATTGTCACTATACATAAAAAATTAATGATAATTTATTATATTTCATTAGTTTTTTTTTTTTTTTTTCTTTTTTTTTTTCCGTATGTATTGACAATAAATTATTTTTTACAAACATTTAATTATTAAATATAGCCTTCAGTATATGAGGAAGTGTTCTACAATCACACAGATACAATATGAGTCAGCAAATATTTCTTAAAATGTATTAAATAAATTAATTTGCACTAGAATTACATTAAAAAAAACTATTGTATTTTAATATGATTTAATTTAGTAAAAATTTGTGTAAATGAATTCTAAACACAATTTTAACCGATTTTAATTAATACTTTTAATAAATTTTATCACTAAACAATTTTTTTTTTTTATCTTTTCATGTGCCAGGCATTAAAAACAGAGACCAATTTTTTTTTTCTAAAAAATTAGTTTGTGTGTTTATGGTTTTCAGGGGCTGACATGGAAGTTAACTTTACGCAGGCTACAACTTGACAAGTTGTCAATGACCATAAGAAAACAAATACGATTTGATATATATAGGTGCTCACCCGGAGAAAGCATTGAAATGGCTATATCACAAAATTCCTTCTGCATCGAAATGATTTGATAACCCCCTTTTATTTTTATTTGTTCTTTTTTTTTTTTTTACACTTTTACCTTATCCTGTTCCAGAGAGGTGGTTCTCTCACACATGTACGCGGAGGCAGGTGCTAGTTCACAAAATCCTTCCTTTCCACTCCCAGCCGGGAGTTCATCCCACCGACCAACCAATCAAATACGATTTTGAATATCGATCTACTCTATATATGTTTGCTTGACAATCTTATAGAGTTTGCAATACAACAATCAATAGGTCATAAAGCTTTATTTACCTAGAGCTGAGATTATGGAAAAATGATACCTAAAAATGAAAATATTTTTTTAATTAATGGCAATTATAATGTAACTAAAATTATTGCGAATATCGCTTCAAAGAAAAATTATATAGTCTAATTCTATGATGCTCAAAGGAATTGATTATGACGTCATCATGCGCCGCTAAACATTAACATGCTTTAGAAGAAAGAGAGATCTGAAAGGAAGTCATTATTTACTCCATAGAGCAAAGAATAGGAGCAGAGGCGGCGTTTACCATTGACCTTCATTGGAGAAAAATATTGCATGTTTTGAGGCATCATGTGTAACATACATTCAAAAGAAACAGCAAACGCCTTGCGTACTGTGTTAAATTTCGCATTTTAAAAATAGCGTTTTATCTACTAATATGTGAATAAATCTTATAAAAAAAATTCACATATTTCCCCTAGAATGTATACATTATGCTGCATTAACCTGTTCAGGACCGGCGAAAGGAGAAAGAAGCGCTTCCCCAGGCCCGCGCGCTCAAAGAGACTACGCACGCACGGGACCGGGCATTTTTCCCCGTTAAGCATTTTGCCCCGTTAAATTCAAATAAAACGTTCCAATCTGAAATCACGTCTGTGTGATGATGGGCCGGCTGGCACGGAAACACTGATCACAAATACGATATCGCGGGCCGTGAGGGAAGAATCGTCTGATCACATATACGCGATCACGGTCCTGAACAGGTTAAGAAGAAAGTTGAGGATAATTTTATTAAATTTCACTTCAAGAAGTTCACTTATTTGGCCGCCGACGGGAAAGTGTGGGGGTTCATCCAACACATTCTTCCCGCATCCGTGACGGATTGTGGCCGCATCGTTCGCAATACAATTACAGGTGATTTTATAAATTTGAATAAAGGAAAAAGTTTCGGCACAACAGGTTTATTTATTTCTAACTGTTCATTAAAATATATAATAAAGAATCCTAATTTTATGTTTTTATATAACATTTAAGAAATTCAAAAAGTGGTAGCATTACAAAATATTCTTTATAAAATTCTTTAAAAAAACAAAGCAATGGCAACAAAACACAAAAAATATTATCTCGATTTGTCTTTATGATGAAGACAAACGTATCATATTTTTTTTTTTTTAGATATTTTAAAAAATATTTAGTTTAGTTATGAAAGAACAAATAATCCATTAGCAAGAATGTACACTGTCTATTAAAAAGAACTTTACCATCTTTAAAATGTTATTTTACAGGCGAACATATTCTTACAAAGTTCACCTTTCAATAATTACAAATAAATAAAACTATTTATTACTAGATAATGAAAAATGGAAAAATATTTAATAATGAAAATCTCATTATTTAAGTATCATAATGCTTATTCAAATAATCGGTTTAACATTTTTTTTAAATCTTCCTTCCAAGACCAAATTTGTGTGTTTGAAGCTTACTTTAAAAAAGTGTAAAGAAAAACGTCATCTCTTATTTTGAATACGACTAAAATTAATGATAATTGATAAAAATTGATAAGAGCAATTTCATAAAACGGAAATCCCATTTAACAATTAACAAATGTTCAAGAAATTAAATTTTTTCATTCTCTTTCCAAAAATTTAATATATTGTTAATGCATAATATTTAGCACATAATTTTAATGTATGTTATAATAACTATATTGTAGGAATTGGACAGATGTATAACATAATTACACATTCACAATTAACATAGCTGACAAATTTTGTATTGTTAAGTAATATATACACATAACTTTCGGTTTAATTTTTTGTCTTATGGGAAACTAATCCTTTTACACAACGAATTCTTTATGAACTGTGACTTTTATTTATTGAATGCATTGCATCATCATTGACTGGTTTCTTAACATTGAAACCAAATTAGAGAATCAACTATGTTTCTCCATTTCCGGAGAGAAGAGCACACCATGCTTTCGTTTGAAACCTAAACACCTAACGTGACTCATCCTTCCTCTCCAGAAAAGACTGACTTCACGAAAACAATTCTTAAAAATTCAGACACCTCAATTGCCTCTTCTAAAGAAGTAGTTATTAATTAATTATTAAATGGCACACTAGGCTAATTGAAATTTAATCGAAAATTCCGTGATACACTCAATAATCAAGGGAAACGAAACGGTTACCCAAACGAAACTACATACTTTCATTTTGAAGTCATTCAAACACAAATAAATAGTTTTAGAAACTAAAATCAATGCAAAGTATAATTAGACAGTGTTAGAAAAGAACTTACCTATGAAATGAAATTTTTGGAGCAGTAGGTACTATTTTTGACGGGCGACTTGTACATCCAAATGCGGAGCAAGCAGCCATTGTCTATACAAAATGCGTTTATATTTTGAATAAATGTGCCCCACAATTCTTCGCGCGTTTTAGCGATCATGGATTTGGAGGTTTATGATCAGTCTGCTTTATTCTTTGGTCTATGGTTTTGGCAACTCGATTCGATGTTTCATTATTTTCGATATCGGCTTGAGACACCGCGCTAAACATCATGGCGCAAATTATCATTAAACCAGAATTGAAGGAAACACGTTTCAACAATTTTGAATTGAACGACAGCGTTCTCGAAGCCATTGCTCACTTAAAATGGAAAGAGCCAACTTTCATCCAAGAAAAAGCCATACCATTAATGTTAGAAGGCAAACATATTCTGGCGCTTTCTGGTAACAGTAATGGGAAGACAGGAGCATTTCTGATACCTATTATTCATGAAATTTTGGAAAGAAAGAAATATTATTCATCTCAAGAAACTACCGCCTTGATAATTGCCCCGAATGAAGATCTTTGCAAACAAATTTTTAAAAATGTTTTGCAACTGAGCTGTTTCTGTTCAAACAGCGTCAAATGTTTGCACGTATCATCAGAAGTAGATTTACAAAAACAACGTGATTTTGTGTTGAAAAGTCCCGATATCATCATTGGCATGCCTGCTCGTATTTTAGCTCACTTGGCTCAAAATAGTCTGAATATTGATTCTTTGAAAACACTTGTTATTGATGAATCTGATCTTCTGATTACATCAGGACACGAAAAAGATGTATCAACAATTCTTCAACATGTACCCTCCTCTTCTCAACTGTTCATAGTATCCAGTTCTTTAACCCAAGTTGTGAAACATTTTAAATATTTATCTTATCAAAACCTTGTTATCCTCCAAGAGCCTGAACCTAATTCAAGTAAATGCCCAATGTTGGGCTACATTCAATGTGAAGATGAAGATAAGTTTCTGTTTCTGTATGGTTTGCTAACATTGAAGCACATGCAAGGAAAAGTTATAATTTTTGTTAAATCAGTGGATCGTATTTATCTCCTTCAACTCTATTTTGAAAAGCTTGGTATTGAAAGTTGTGTGATAAACAAAGGTAATCCTACCTCTTGGTCATTAATCACCAATTACATGAACATCGACGTTAAAGTTTTTATCGCTTTGAATGAAAACGTTTCGGACAAACTTGGTATAAGCAATGTTCAAAGCCAGTCAAACAACATTGAAAACGATAGAACAGAACACAATTTCGAAAATTGTAACTCTTCTTTCAATATAATTCATTTTGACTTTCCAAGTGTTCATTCATTCATTTATTATGTTAAGTGCTTTATTAAATCAAAAAATGAAGGCACATTTTTGTCTTTTGTAAGTAACGATGAAGTGGTATTATTGAAGCATTCTGAGCAAAACTTGCCTGCCAAGTTTAATGAAAGTTCATCTCTTTTTCAACCATATAAATTTAAGATGGAAGACCTTGATGGCTTGAAAACCAAATCCATGGATGCTTATCAAGCTGTAACTAAGGTTTCGATAAAGAATGCGAGAATCAAAGATCGTCAGAACCAATCGTGGAATTTTGAGTCTTTAATTAATGAAAACAGGCTACTTGTATCAGATGGCAACCCTCCACTTACGATAAAGTGCGAACCTAATCAAGATATCTTAGACTATGAATCATCCATAATTGGCACTACAGAATCTCCAAGTTTATATGACAACTTTCAACACAAGGTAAAGTGTGAAGTTGTTCAAGACCCATTGAGATGTCAATCTTCTGTAGTTGACCGTACAGAGTCTTCAATGTCAGATGATGGCTCTCAAGCTAAGATAAAGAGTGAACCTGTTCAAGATCCCATGGACTGTAAATCTTCTATAGCTGTCCATACAGAGTCTCCAATGTCTGATGACAACTTTCAACATAAGATAAAGCGTGAACCTGTTCAAGACCCCTTGAACTTTGAATCTTCTGTAGCTGATCATACAGAGGCTTTAATGTCGGATGATAGCTCTCAACTTGAGATAAAGCGTGAGCCTGCTCAAAATCCTTTAGACTCAGCATCTTCTGTAGTTGACTGTACGGAGTCTCCTAGATCAGATAACTTTCAACCTGAAATAAAGTGTGAACCTGATGAAGAAAAGCAAAAGTCTATTAATTCGTTAGCTGATGGTAAAGAATTTTCAACATCTGGTGCCAGAAATTTTCTCAAGAGGAAATGTGAATCTGATCAAGAAGAACAAGAATCTTTCAGCAATGAACCTTGTGCAGATAATAAGGAGCATTCAAAATCTGAATATGACTGTCAAACTAAAATAAAAAAGGAATCGGATCAGCAAGTCAAAGATGAATCGAATGCTTCTGCAACAGCAAGAAACTCTATTAAACGTAGACTATCTTGCAGAGCAAATCAAGACTCAATGCATGATCCTTGTAGAAAATCGACCCCGATTGAGTGTGATTTTGTGCTTAAAAGTGGGCCCTTCATTGAGTTAGATCATACGGTGATATCTGAACCAGATGTGCAAAATTCTAATATTAGAATAAGTGTTCATGATAGACTTGGAACAAGACCAAAAATAACTTTAGTGAATAAAGATAATTCTAAAGAACAAACTGAAGTAAATCCTAGTGCAGTGAAGTCTGAACCCCATTCACTAAATGTTCTCAATACCAGAAAAAGTGTCCACGATAGGCTTGGAAGTAGATCAGAGATGTCTTTAATGGATGGAGTTGCACCTAATGGGCAGTTTGAGGTTGGTCTCAATCGTAACACAGTGAAATCTGAACCTGATGTTAAAGATGTTTGTAATGGCAGAAATAGATTTAGAAGTAAACAAGACAACCCTTTATTGAAAACAGATATGCTTAAAGAACAGCCTCAGGTTAATCCAGGCCTATTGCTCAATACAGTGAAGTCTGAATCCGAAGAGGAATGTGCTTCCAACAGCAGTGTTTCTAATGAAAGAAAAAGTGTTCATGATAGACTTGGAAGCAGATCATTCAAAAAGTCATCTGAAGTGAATCCTAATGCTTTGCAGCTTACAGTGAAATCTGAACCAGAGGAGCGAAATGCTTCGAATTATCTTATTAAAAATATAAGTGTTCATGAGAGACTTGGAAGTAGGCCAGAGAAGTGTTTCGGGAAAACAAGCATGCAAATGCCTAGGGTATCTGGAGATGATAAAAGATTTAATCGCGAAAATTTCAAAATACAATGCAAGTTTGAAACTCCAGAACGTCCAGGAAATCCTCGATCTAGTTCAAGACCTCGCGGAATGGCATACAATACATCCAGTGATAATTTACCAAGCTCTTCTAATTACAATATGCCATCAGGGAAAAGAAACTCTGTTAAGCGGCCGTTCGGCAGGTATTTTGATGAACCTAACTTAGATGACACTAGCCAAACTTCAAGGTCCGATGGTATTGACAGTGGATTTTATAGCAGGTCATTTAAGCGCCAGAAAGTTGATCCAGTTACAATTGGACAAAGCAGCACAAATAATCGTGAATGGTTGACTTCCGATTATGAAGCTGATGCGCTTGAGTGTGAGTCGCATGCAACGCCACACAACAAAAACCGGAACCAAACTCCTGTAATAGGCATAGATAAAAAAGAAAAATATGAAATGGATCCGGCTGTGCTGGCACGTCGGCAAAAGCAAATAGATTATGGAAAGAACACAAGGGGATATGCGGAGTATGTAAAAGCTGTTCCAAAAAACATGCGAACGAAAGATGATATACATACGCCAAAGAAGAAATTAAAGTATAGTCGCAGATCTTGGGATGCTCAGATAAAAATTTGGAGAAAGAAACTTCACGAGTGGGATCCTATAAAAGATGAAGTTGAGGC
Source organism: Linyphia triangularis (assembly GCA_963978545.1). Lineage (NCBI taxonomy): Eukaryota > Metazoa > Arthropoda > Arachnida > Araneae > Linyphiidae > Linyphia > Linyphia triangularis. Next base: position 19,549,507 of record OZ021726.1, on the reverse strand, counting down.
TGAAGATGTTGATCTTTCTGAAATGGCTGCCATGGTTACTGATTGAAAAGAAAATGCTAAATTTTACTGTGACTAGTCGGAAATTGTATTTTTTGCAATGAGATATATGAATAGAACATATTATGCAAAATGATCTTGGACTATTTCTTACTTGTAAATGAAATCATTATTTCATCTATATTGTTATACTTCTTGGTTTGTCCATTTCCTACAGATGATGTTTCTCCTTTTTTAAACCTGCTATGGAAATGTTTATTATTCATGATATGTTACTTTTTTTAAATCCATTCTGCTATGGTTTTGCATGTGCTACAAATACATCCAATTCTAATCACAATCTTATCGTTTATTATTATAACGTATATTCTTGTTAGCTGTTGAATATTACAAATTTCATTTCTTACGAACCTGTTATGACATTATTAATTTTAATTTTGTGTCACTTGCTACCTTTTATCTATTCTGTTATGATTATGCAGGGTTCCCACGGTCCTGGAAAGTCCTTGAATTTTTTTTGATGAAATTTGGTCCTTGAAAAAAGGATACTGTCCTTGAAAAAAGGATACGGTCCTTGAAAGTCCTTGAATTTTTAAGTGACCACTGATAATCTCCGTTTTGTATTTTTGTGTCTAAAGTATGCAATTTTCTGGTCCTTGATTTTTCCTACAGGGTGTCCACAGATCGGAAAAAGTCAGGGAATTCAGAATTTCTGGAATTATCAGGGATTTTGTCAAAAAGTTTAAAGGAATCGGAATTTTCCGAAATTAAACTGAGTCTTTTAATTTTGTTAATTGAAGATACACTGCTATCAAAAATACCAAAAACAATTTGTAAACAAATTAGAAAAAAATTTAAAAACGAAAAAACGGCAGAATTGCCAATGGGATGACTACTTTCCCCCTCATTTTTCTCTTATGTTATGGCCTCTATCGGCATTATTTATGTTGGTATCTGGTCATTTTTCTGAACGTTACGGTAATGAAAGGGCCGATATTTTCGTGATTATTAGAGAGCGCTATGACCGTGAATTGCGTGCTGCTCATTTTCATGGTGATCAAAGATTGCACCTATTAGCCATGGTACAGTTCTGCTGAAGCATGCATTTCAGCTCTTTTTTGGCTGAAATTTTGATCATTCCTGACACCAATACAAACCTGCATTACAATGTTATTGGGTTTACTTACTTGTCTGACAACCAGTGAACCTGCATACGTTCAGACTTCCTCAAACTTCAGATGTACTGACTTTCACTTTTTTTGCAGATTGCCAGCATCTATCTCTGTTATTTATGTTGGTGTGTGGTGGCTAGTTTCTTCGAACTTTACTCTGGTGTCGGTGCTATTATTGTTGAGATTTACGCTGCTAAGACGGGAGCTATCACCGAGATTTACATAGTTGTGATGTTCATTTTAGTCCCTAATTGGTCACTATTCCGATGGTTTGAACCTCAAAATTTGTTGCTAACGGCGAGATTTGCTGTTGTGATTGTAAATTTCATAGATTGTGACGTCGATATAATTGACTCTGTTTCAGCGATACCAACGATATATTGGGTACTAACGTTGATATTTAAGTTGGTGTGATGGTCATTTTTGCCGATTGTTGCCTTAATGCAGGTATGTGATTTCTTCAGCCGATCTGCGGAAAGAATCAAGGAAGGAAGAATTTTTTTTTAATTTCATATTTGTCCACTTTTTTGAATTTTTCTTATTTTTCTGCTTATCAAATTATTCCTACAATTTTCCCATTGATCTCGCGGAGATTAAAATTTACTGACAATAATGGAACCTGCATACGTTCTGACTTCCCCTATTACTATTCTCCCCCTCATTTTCTGTAATGTTTTAGCCTCTATCGGAATTATTTACATTGACATGTGATAGCCATTTTACTGAGCGTTATGCTGATGAAATGGCCGTTATTCCTGTGAATAATACCATCGTTATCACCATTATTACGTTGCTGTGTGATGCTCATTTTCGCAGGCCTTACTCCGATATAATAATTACTTACGTTATTGTAGAGATTTGCACCTGTCGGACGTAGTACAGTTCAGCTAAAACACGGTTTCAACTCTTTTTCTTTTATTTGAAATTTCTATAATTCCTGAGATCGATACAAATCTGCATTACGATTTTGTTGGGCTTGCCTTCAAATTTGACAATCATGGAACCTGCTTACTGTGCATGTTTGCTCTATAAAGATGTAAAGATAAACAGCACATGATTCATAAATACGTTTATGATGGTGAGTTTGAATGTTCTTTTATTTGAAAGTTATAGTATATGCATATTTTGTTGATGAATTAATCGGGGGAAAATTGGATGTTACAGGGAAATATCAGGGGATTTCAAAATAACTTTTTTGCGGACACTCTATTCCAAAAAAGGTCCTTGAATTTTCTTAAAAAGGTCCTTGAAAGTCCTTGAATTTTTTTTTCAATAAAAGTGGGAACCCTGTTATGTCTGTGCTGCAGATTTATCAATTTTTAATTGCCATCTTTTAATTAATTGAGCATTACATTGTATTTTCTCATTAACTGTTAATATTTACATATTTGGAATTGTATTTGAAATCTCATGTTTCACATTTGCATATTTTACTGTTTTATTTTCTTATGTAAATTTTTTAAAAGTTCAGATTTGGTTAAAATAAATTCTACCACATATTTTGCTTTTCTATTGCAACTTTCTCTCTATTAGTATTTTTACCACATTTTGTTACGATAGACTATACTTATAAAAATATTCATTTAGATTAATTAATCACAAAAATATATTGATCTTAATTCAATTGTTAAATTGTAATTACCTGCTCAAATTTAATCAACCACAGTTAATCTTTTGAAATCAAAAACTTATATCAAGCGTGTAAAATGTGGCTGGGTTTGATTTAAGGTGAAATGATTTAAGTTTTCAAATTGTGAGCAAAATTATTGCTCTTTTTAATGATATACATGGGTGGAAGTTTTTAGTATTTTTACAGATTTTGGTAATTTTTTTTATTTTCAATTGTGGACATTTACAAAAAGGTCTTGGTGAGGAAAAGTTGCACTTGAGTTCATGTTTTTCAATAGCTAACAAAAAATTCAAAACGAAACCTGCATATGTTTAGACTTTCCCAAACCAAAATTAGTATTTTTCCATTGTATTTTTTTTCGAAGTCTTAGCCTCCATCGGTATTATAAGTTGGTATGTGATGGCCAATTTGCTGAGTGTTAGTGATGAAATGGCCGCTATTCCCTTGATTATGGTGGACGCTATCGCAGAGAATTGCATTTTTGCATGATCACTTTCTTCGGATGTATTTTTTTAATTTCTAAAATTAGCATAACTAGGTGATAGTATACTATGGTGATAATTAATTGGTCGTAGGAAGGGTCCCTAAAAATTTTTGGAATGAGCCTCAAATATGCTTTAATTTTTATCAGAAAGTTTTCTGGACACTGTTATTACAAATTCTTTTTTCAGCAAAAGTTTAACTGATTTGATCAGTGTAAGTCTAATTGATTTTATGAATTGGTTAGTCGCTGAAATGGTAGATGTGTAACTTTGTGCGTAATTAACACATTAAATCAAGCCTTTGTTTTCTTGATTACTATTTACCTTTTATTACCAGCTCTCTAAAAATAAATCTTCAATAATTCCCCCCCCCGCAAGATTTCACCCATGATGATATATATTGTTATCTATTGTATAACTTTAAAAGTTTTCTTTCAAATCTACTCAAAAGTAGGGTGGACTACAGTAATGAATGCTGCGTGATTCCATTGTGTATCTGGTTTGGATTATTGATTGTTTTATATTACTAACTTTTATTTGGAACATGTAATTAAATAATTTTTTAAGTGCTGTATGTTTAAGGCCCATTTCACAGGGGCTATTTGGACAATGTAAGTGATCCATGCCTTCCTCAATTTTTAACCCTTTGACATATAAATAAAATTGCCTGGTGCCGAAACATAACTTCAGATTAGATCATGATTCGACCTAACCAGAACCTATGGTCAGCATGGATTTATTGTAAACAAATAATTAATTTCCTGTCTTTTATCGTGATTGTCTTCTGTCTTCAAATAAATCAAGAAAATGCAGTATGGCGATGTTCTCATTCATAGTTTTAAGTTTGTGCAGTGAATATACACGGATTATTTCAGAGATTCTGTTTACGTGTTTGCTGATGTGATTTTTTTTTAATCGGTACTGTTGAGAGGGGGAAAGCATCTTCAAAAGTCGAAACAAAACAGCATCAATGCAGGACCGAAACAGATGATCTAATAATATACTGCCTAGTGTTCACCGAAGACAGTTCTTGACATCTTAGAGGTGTCATTCTATGTCAAGGGGTTAAAGACTAGTATTTTTATGAAATAAAAATAGTTTGATTTTTATTGAAGGGATCTTTAGCTTTTATTTTTTATATTTAAGTCCTATCTAACTTGAATTTTTTATAATTGACCTAATGTTATATACAACATGAGATGTCATTTGTGCCGAATTGCATTTTCTGCTCCATAATACTCAATTTTAGTCAAATTGCACCATGATAGCTTCATTTTAAAAATTAGCCATGGAAATAAATAAAAAATAAAAACATTTAATTCAAGCAATATTTTGAAAGCAAAGTTGGCGAGTTGTGTGGTAAATAATTTGATTTTTTACTAACTTTCCAAAATAGGAATGATATATATAATAAGTTGTTTTAAAAACTAATAAACTGTTCTGTAAATTAATTACTTTGTTCCGAATTTATCAAGCATTGATTGAATTTGATTGTTCCGTCTGTTCCAAAATGTCCAATTTGTCTTCACCAAAAACACTTTATAGCACTCTACTTTTTTGCCTTTGAAACCTTGAAGCCAGAAACATTTCTGAAATTACATATCAATATATATTGATTTAAAACAGACAATAAGTATTGGTAGACAAGTTTATTTCTCATGAGGTTGGGCATAATAGACAGTAGAAACTACTGATGTCAGTGCCCTGATGGTTCTTTTGCAAATTATTATTGTACTAATTTGACTTTTTGCAGCAAATAATAATTCTCTTGTTTCATGTGTATTCAATTGATAAAGCGTGTCTCAAATGGTATTATCCAAATTGCTATCTACCATTCCACTAATTTTTTTTATATTTTTAAATTACCATACATAAAAAATATATCGCAACAGGGAGAGGGAGTCCTAATAAAATGGGGGGTTTTGTTGCAAGGAACTTTTCGGCGAATGGTATGAGCCTTGGTGCTGTGCCATTTACTCAAAAAAAAATAAAAAAAAAAAAATGAACAACTCTAAATTACTACAAATGGTTTTATGTTGACTGGTTAGCAGATCTCAAAATGAGGTATTCTTGAAATAAGACTTGCTAACTATAGCCCTTTTGGTAAATAAATTTAAAGATATTTCAAGTTTTGATTTGGATTGTACACTTTTTACTATTGTCGCGTATTCTAATTGAAATATGTTAGCTTTATTTATTTGAGGAATATGTATATCTTGGTAGCATATACTTTTCAAGAAGTGTTTTTTATACTGGTTTGATAATTATTGAAGATCTCTTTGGACCACATTACGGGTAAATTCTTTTATTTGTAACATTTATATTGGGATTAAATTTCAACATTTATGCAAATTTAACAAAAGGGGCATGTACACTGTATTGAAGTTTCCAAATTGGGTGAAAAATCAATTTTCTTTTGTTAATTGTCGCATTTTATTTCTGAAAAAAAAAAGAAAAAGAAAAGCCTTCCATTATTTCTTAGGTTTAATTTGTGTTCCAATAGTTTTTATCACCATTCATAATTTGCTTCTTGAGGTTTATTTATAATTTTAATAGTTGTGAATTAGGTCAATGTTGATTTAATGCGTTATTTAAATTAAATTTTTTGTCCCAATGATTCGATGCCAAGTCGATTTTCAACAATATGATTGTCGCTTCAGTATTGTGTTAGTTGTCCAATATTAAAATTGAGTTAACTTTTAAATTCAGTATTTGTAGAAAAAAATTCATTTTAAAATGATTTTTTGAATAATCATTCTTAAATTTTATAATTCGTTCTGAGTAACTGTTGAAGGAAAATAGTTTAAGGGTATGACATGAACTAGATACTCGTATGATGGTTTTTGCCTTACATGAAGATGACTAAAAAGCACGATTGTTTTAATTAAATTGTTCGAATTAAAATTGTTTATTAAATTAGTACAGATGAACTATAAAGATCTGGAGATTTGTTGTAACCTGCCTTGGCTTAATTTAAACAATAAACATTTTGAAATTGTACCCGTTTCTAAACCGTTTAATAGCAACCCCTAATTTGTGTTCAACTGTTTCATTTTAGCTCCTGAGTTTCAAAAACTCATCAGGTCTTTATAGTGAATATGTATTATTATATTAGTTAAATTATCACATACAGTAATGTTTTGAGAAAAAAAATCTCGAGGAATTATATATAGCATTAGCAGTAAACGAAAGAGATAAAAAAAAAAAAAAAAAAAAACCCATCAGTCTTAAAAATTAGTTATTATTTATATATATAGATGGCAGCATGTGTTTTCCTAAATAATCCCAAGCTTTCCTGATAGTTATTTTTATGATTATATTATCTTTTGTTGATGTAGTTTTATGTAATAAATAATAATAATAAAAAAATATGGAAGCCCCTGAAATTTGAAGTTAAATCATTCGATTGAGAATAATAAAACATATCCTTACGTAATTGCACGAACGTTTTAATTAGAAAGGAAAATTTCACCATAACGCATTTCATCCACCAAGAAAAATTGAAAAATTATTCTCTCATTCCAGAAGTCTTTACAGGTGCAATTATGATTGCCTGGCTTCAAAATATGAAAATTTCGTTTCGTTTTAATATTGAAATCTAATGATAATTGTTTAAAAGAGGGAGGGTTAAATTAAGTAGAACATGCAAAGAGGTACAGATATTTGGAAGAAAAGGCGATAAAGAAAATCAAGAGTAAATATATATTCCATGTAACTTAAATGTATTATGACCCTAGATTCTATTAATTAATCGCCCATGGTGCGTTCTGATTGATTCTATTAACTTATTCATGTATGACAAGTTTTTTTTTTTTAAATTTACACAGCTTTTTAATTAATGTTGATCCTTTTTAATTAATATACTATTTATATTTATATAAACCTATATAAATATATACTATTTATATATATATATATAGGTTTCATTATTTTCAATACTATTTTTATAGGGTATCCCAAAAGGGCTATGTAGAGCTTAACGACATTAGTGTAAATTGTAAAAATGTTAAAAAATAAGGAAAGGAATGTATAGCTAATTTTAAATGTTACTGAATTTTAATTATCATGTTGCACTTGGGTGGAAGAGGTCAAATCACATTAAAGCCTTTTAATAAGTTAGCACAGTCTTCAGAATAAACAGAAATAGAACGTATGCAGAAAGGTGACATTCACCATTAAAATAACCAATTTGTTAAAAATGCCTTTTGTAAAATTGTATATTTGATTGCTTTCTATTTCAATTAATTTGAAAGATAGCTTTGAATTTTATTTTTATTTTGGCATCTATGCGCTTTGATCTCAAGAAATTTTTTATAATTTGCCATTTTAGTCTACGGTGAATTTATGGAATTAAAATAATGTTCATTGAAAAAACTTACTGCCACGAAATCTTTATCGTTTTCTAGTGATTTCGCGGAAAATTTTCAGCATTCAAAGACCTCTTTCAAATCGCAAATTCTAGAAACGAATAATTTTGTATTTGATTTCAGAAATTGTGGTTATTTGTGAAATAGTATTTTATTGCATAGTATCTACAAGTAAAGTATCTATAATTTAAAGAAAATTCTATTTAATAAGAAAAGAAGTCGGTCTGTGTGAAAATTAAGCCCTCTTGTCTTAAATCTCGCTTCAAGAAGCTCATTTAATGTCTGGGAAATATAAAGTATATGCATTAGGGGAGTTTATAAGACTAATTTAAATAGACTTCGGGATATCTGATGAAAAAAATGAAATAAAAATTTGTGATTGGCTATGCAATTTGAAAATAAGAATTTATTTTTAAAGGTGTATTGTGATTGGTCACATGCTTTGACAGACGTAAAAACTTCTCAACATGGCAAATAAAATGAAACTAATCGTTACGCTTCAAGTGTTTATAAAAGTTATTTGAAGTCTTTGCACAAATAAAGTTTTTTCAAACCAGGAAATGTGACTAAATTTTAAAATGTACCATTATTGGCTGTAAAATGGTGTCTGTATTCCAGTTCGACAGTGTGTTTTTTTTTTTTTTTTTTTTTTTTTTTTTTTTTTTTTTCACAATTTGATAAGTAGGATGTTACAATTTTAAGTAGCTACCGCAATTTCAAGCAATAAAATGAAATAACACCCAAGAAATGTAGGAGCAAAAACTTTATACGATTCCACGGACTCGACCTGGGAGTTTGGAATGCAGAACCATTCGTCAAAAGCTAGCTCAGAAAAAAAATTGGTTCTGCTCATAACACAAGGTCACGGAAAACACCACCAAAATAAAATAACGAAGACAACAATTTTGCCAAGTTTATGTAATACTTAAAATTATAAATATTTCATTGTATTTTATGTTTTAATTACTAAAACCCATAAAATGTCCCATATGCTTTTCTACTGGCTTTATGTTGGAACTAATTATAACTTCAAATTAAAAAAAATATATATTTTTGGAACATTATCGTTTTATTTATCTTTTAAGTACAATGCTTACTCATTATGTTAATGTTTTTCAGAAAGTAAAATAATAACTGCAAAACTGTTTCATTGTTGACACTTAATGTTTAATTAAAATAAGCATACATTCTAAATATAAAAAATATTTTACTGTGAAGTCTTCCACAGCTTACATCCACTTGTTGGCTGTATGGTTAACGCTCTAGACTTGCATTCCAAAGGTGCCGGGTTAGTCATGGATGTTTGTTGTGGTTCGGAATCCACGTTAAGTTGTAAGTACCAGCCTGATTAACCGTCATTGCGAATTAAAATATGTAGCATATCGTACAAACCAACCAACTTTCCTCTGCTTACCCATTGTGTCCTCAACCCCTCCCCTCTCACTCAGTATATCAAGGTCGGAACTTATGTCCTTTCAATTCATTTGAATACTAAACATGAAGTTTATACATCAATTATAAAATTCAAAAGCCAATAAAATTCCATAGCCTATGTTGCGATAAAATAATCGGAAATTAATTTTCTATAAGGCTATTTAAGAGGAAAAATAAAGGACAATTTAAAAATTCCCAACTGAAATGTACCAATATTTAGCAAAAGTTTTCGCAACTTAATTTTGTACATTGACACTCTAAAAATTCGTAAATTAATATCTAAAACGTACTAAAGAGTTTTTAGTCGCTTAGACAGGTGGCAGTTTAACTGCTTTTAATAGAAAAACAAACCAAAAGAATTGGAATGACCGTGTTATTCAAATAGAATGAGTTCTATTAAAAACCGCTGTGCAATCGTCTGGTAAATCATACGAAAAACCGTTCATGCGCATGTCCTAAAAACATTTTCCCAAAACGTAATTTTTGTACATTTTTCATTTTCTTCAAAATAAGTTAAATATCTCAGTAACCAAAATTAAAACTGAAGGATATTGTTCTTTATCCTGTTCTTGTGCTTCCATTTGTAAAAACTGATTACATTTTTAATGATCCCGAATTTTTAAATCCAGTTATCCCGGAAACAGGAGAGGTTAAAATTTTGGAAATGAAGTGCACGTGGTATCACAAAACTGGTTACTTGCTACATATGCTTTTTCATCTATACGCGTTGCATGTTAAGGCAACTGCATTTCCTACTGCTTATTTCCCGGCCATAGAAAGAGCAGCGCGGAGAAACAACTTGTAAGGCATCCATTCGTTGAATTACCATTCATTAGCAGTACTTATGAATATCAGTGCGTTATTTTAACATTTTGAAGTTGCTTTCAACGTTGTTTATAAATTCTTATTTTTTTGTTGTTGAAAATATGATTAATACTTAAATTTATTATTAATACTATGAAAATCAGATATGTATGTAAGTAAAGCAATTTTTAAAATGTGTCGGATCATATATCGGATATGTGATAAGGAAAAGCCAGTAATAAAAAAAAAAAAAAAAAAAAAAAAAAAAAATCGGTTTTGAACTTGAGAAAGTAATCAAATGCCGAGTGTTCTGTGTCTGTTCTATAAACACCTAAATAGTTAATACTATAATAACACTACATGAAATTAGGTTCTCTTTCAGTATTATTATTATTATTTTGAAAAATTAGTTATTTATTGTAAAAGTGATCGGGGTGTTTGTAGACGTGAATGTTAAACTTAATTAATTATTATTTATTAATGAATTAAGTATTTACTCATAGGTAACGTTTTAAGGCGCGTTACTTTTGGGTTTTTCAGCCAGTTTGAAAACTTCAAGATTTTGTATTAGCACGTTTATATGATTTTATGTCTTCTGGGTATGTATAAAATATGTTTAACTCTGATTTTCTGAACTGGGGGAAGAAAAGTGTTTTTAAAATTTGATTTCGGTGCTTTTTTTTTCATAATAACTTATGACCTAAACTTTAAAAAAAAAAAAAATTCTTTTAAAGTTTCGTTCTAAAATTATGTTTGTATCACTATTAATATATATATTTTTTATTTGTGTTGAGTACCAATACTTTGAAAAATGTTCTTTAAATTGTTCACTTATGTTACTCTAATTATTTATTATAATTATTAAAAGAAAAACATAGATAATAAATGAAATTATTTATTTCATTGAAAACAACATGGAAATTACCGAAATAAAGTTTCGTGTCCATTCTTTTAGATGAGTTCAATAAGCCTGTGTAATAATCAGCTTTGATAAAATAAATTATATTAAATATTTAAAGTTTTTAAAGTTTCGTGTGAATTTTATAAAGTAGTTCAGAAAATGAAATAATCAAATGCGTTCTTCTAAATTTTCAAATCTAATTATTAATATAAAAAATCGTTTTGATGAACCAAACTGCTACGTTTTATTTTATAGGTAAGAATCTTGTTTTGCATTTAGAAAGGGTGCCACATTTAAATGTCTACAATATCAAATTTAAAAACTTGAAATTAAGACTTGATGACAATTTTTTTTGAAAGCAATCACGATAAACATTATTTATCTACGCATGAATGAGAATTTTTATATATTCTGTAGAATAAATTTTATATGGTTTTTATGTTAAGAAATCCTTAAACAGTCAAATTTTATGATTCATTTTATTTGATTAGTAGTTTTCACTAATAATTTCTGTAATATGATCGTAGTTAATGCGGTTTAAGTAGTTTCTAGCTTTTTAATAGTTTTGGCAGGTGCGTTGTACTACTTAACAGTCAAAATTAAGAAAATAGTGAAATAAAAATTGCAATTATAGCAATCGTATTTAAGCATTCAAATAGTTGTTTAAATGCTCTTTAAATATTTGTCTATACAAAATAAATTTTGAATAGATAAAATTGATGGAAGTTTAGTTTATTAAAAAAAAAAAAAAAAAAAAAAAAAAAAATTATTTATTCTTCAATTACATTTTTCAGAAAAACTTTTTTTCCTCTTCTGACAAATCCCATTTGATGCATTTCATCATTATTCTCTTCTCACACTTAAAAAGTACCTCATGCTATATTCCCGCAACCAGCAGCGAAAAAAAATGTTTCAGAAACAAGTTTTGTAGAGCGATACTGCTTCCATTTCGTCCAACTACCACTACCTGCTTCGATGACGTCACACACGCACGCATACATACGCGGCACCACGATCCGCTCATCTGACGTCACTGAGGGATGAATCTGATTGGAGTGCAAAGATTTTGAAAGAATGCTTACTTAGAGAAAGTTTCGCACTCGTTGTGCATGCGCGAAACTTGGACGGAACTGAGCATTTCTCTGTTAGCGTAAGATGAGCTAGTTAGCTCATATGGGTTCTTTCTTAACAATAGGCTGCTTAGTTCATATGGGAGCTTTTTTAAGAATAGGCTGCTCATTTTGATTTTAGGTTCTTTACGTTTTTTACTTTGCGTTTTAAGTTTCAGCTCCTAATTAGCTATTTTATCCGGGAGGTTGCCAAATTATTTTCAAATCAAAACCTATATTTATTATTCTCTAAAAGTATAAAATAATCTAAAAATGAAAACAATTTTTTTGTGAATTTAGGGATAGTATAAATTCTAGGTCAGTGGCATTCCAAATCAGGCCTAGGGTGTACTTAAATAATTGTGAAATCAGTGGCGACATGTGATTGAAAATACTAGTCCAACCGGAAACATGTGATGGAAAACATGATGGAAAAGTGTGTGTTGGAGTGGAAATAATTATGCATTATAACTATTCGTTGAGAATAGTTAAAAATAAGTCATGCTATATATTTTTGAAAGCGCAACCCTGTTAAAGAGAAAAAAAAAATATATATATATATATATATATATATATATATATATATATTTATCGATTTTTTTTATCATCCAAATAGATCTCACGGCATTCAAGAGACAAGAGGAAGATGAAGATGCAAAAATACAGAAAAGTAACATTATATTTCTTCCAAGTTTCGGAAATAATTAAAAAAAAATTCGAAATGAAACATAAAGGTAGTATTGGATATGTTCAATTGAATTCTAAAAATAGGTTTTTAAAGATAGTATATCTGATGACTTAAAAAGCAAAACATTTTCCAAGAATTTTGAGAATTCCACAGGAAAGGATGCACATGTGCTTTTTTTATCTTGGAATTTGCACCTTTTCCTCCATTTTTTAAAAATTTTTCAAGATCCAGGAATGTGAAAGTTCGTAAAAATGAGCTTGAATTTTTTTTTATAAGTTAAAGAGATCTTATACAATATATTGAGCTTAAAGTTTGGTAAAAACTGGTTAGTTAGGAAGTTTGACACATGTTATTTAAAGAAAGTAAAAGCAAAAGTCTTTTCAGTGACAATTTGCATTTTTAAAACAAAATACAACATACTTCTAACTTGTATAGAAACAAAAGTGATGCATATTAAAACATAAAACATCATAAAATAAATTCCCAGAATCGTTTATTTTTTATTTTAAAAGTACTGAGGATCCTTAAAAAAAAAAAAAAAAAAAAAAAAAAAAAAAAAAAAAAAAAAAAAAAAAAAACTCTACAGCTTGTATGCCTTTTATACATAATTCCCCCCCTGTTTTTATGCTTGTTTATTTGAAAGAAATTAATTAAAAATATTACACATATTTCAGCATGTATAGCAAAATATTAGATTTAGAATAAATACATAAATTACAATTCGAACATCATGCAAGAAAAAACCTGTTTTTTTCAGCCCGACACTGAACTAGTTATTAAAAAAATATCAATGGTTTGTCCACACGTCCCATTGATCACCTTATTTTATATTTATCTTTTTCTGTATTTACCGAGTATAAAAATTTAAATACCTTTACTCCACAGTGATGAAATGGCACAGTTGATATCTCGTATATTAACCAAACGATAAATGATTTGGAATCAACTATAAGACAATAATTTTGCGTTTCTGAAGGAATGATTGTTTGTTTTTAAAATTATATATAATGTTTACTGGTTTGAAAGTTTCGTAGAAAAATTCTCCTTCTTATCTTTGCAAATATATTTTTGTAGACGATCATTGATTGATAAATATTTCAAATTGATTAAAAGGTAATTAAGTAATCATATAGTGGTCAAATCAAAAGTCTTCCGTATTCGTTCTAAAAATACCCCCCCCCCTCCCCCAGACTTATAAAGCTTGATTGTTACCTTCATCAGTTTAATTTTAATTTTGTTGCTAACAGTGCCATCTGTTATCGATTTACTAAGATTACTGATTGAGATAAGATTACTATTTCTGACCATCTCAATGATGTTCGAACGGTTATGATATCGAAAATTGCCATGATGCAAAAGAGTCATGATGACAGTAATGAGGATATATTGCACCCTCCAGGCTTTTGAATTTTTTAAAAAGAAATTGTAAAAAATGTGTAAATTCACAGAAAAAAGAATACATGCCCTTTTGAAATTATTTTTCGGGCTATAATGCGAATTTTCCTTTTTGTTTTTAAAGCTGATTCTTGCACCTGTGTGGTGTCTAAGGCTATTGATAGGCCAGGATAAAAGAAAAATTAGTTATTTCTTTTATTGAATAATCATTTATATGTTGCTCTCTCAATTTCTGAAAATGCTTTTGTTTTTAATTACTATGCATCTGTTATAAGATCTTGAAATCTATTTTTAGAATTCCATGAGCATTTTTAATACTGCCTTTGTGTTTCATTTTTACCATCTTAATTTTCAGAAGAAATAAAATGTTACGCTTTCTTTTTTTTTTTTAAATCTTCTAGTTACTCTGTTTTAAACACTGTCTTCACAAGAATTGCTGGAGACAAAGCATAAAAAAAATTAGAAAATCTTTAACAATACGCTCTTGGAACCAAATAAAGAGGTGAGGATTTCAAAAATTTATAACATGATTTTGTAAAATTATTTCCAAAAAGTGTAATGGTGCACAATTATGAATTAACATTTCATTAATATTCATTAATATTTCTGAAACATTAAAGATTTCCCAAAAAATCCATTGTCTTTCCCTCCCTTGAAAATATCCCCATCGGCACTATTGGTCATACTTCAATATATGTATCTTTAATTATACAATATATAGTCATAGAATATATAGATATACAATATTTAGGCTATACAATATATAGCCCTTCTGAAAACTGAAAAAAATATTGATTTTTTTCATCTTAATAAAATTATAATTGATGTTTGATTCTTTATCCAAATGATTACAAATTAATAAATTTCATTATTAGTAAATCAAAGTCCTATACAGAAATGAATCTCTTGTTCCAGCTTGATAATGCGACTTGGTCTAACTTTTAATAAAAGTATTTTACTGTACTTCCAAATTATTCAGTTTTAATAGATATCAATTGTGAGACAATGGCGATCGAAATCGTTCAAGTTATTTTATGATGGAGTCGTTGTCTGATGGAGTATTTCATGCAGCCAATCTTAATAAATTGTCCAAATGAGAATAAGTTAAGTTATTCCAGTATTTACTCTAGATGAAAACTAAATTGCTGAGAGCTTCTGCACATAGTTTCTTCTGCACATAGTTTCTTCTGGCACCTAGAGGAGAATGTTCTACCTAGTTAGCACATAGTATTTTGAACAAATTATAATTATGTAAAGAAAAAAAGTCTATATCGTGAGCACTTGATTTTATTTTCTTCTGTACTGTCGGCTGGCCTCAGAAAAATCTGGCATAGCTAATGCTAATTATGACAGTAATAGTAATTTCTATATTGGTAATGATATCAAAACACACACGTGATGCCAAAATAGTCATGATATCAAAACAATCCTATTATCGTAACTAGTCAAGATGTCAAAAAAGATATGATGTCGAAATCAGTTATGAAATCAAAACAATCATAATGTCCAAGGTAGTTGGGAAATCCAAATCGTAATCTCAAAACATAGTATGATATAAAAATAATATGACTTCAAAATAGTCATAATATCGAAACTAGTTAAGATAAAAAATAGTCATGATATTTTGAGAGTCTTGATATTATAACCGTTACGATGTCAAAACACTTATGATAAAGTAACTAATCATGTTATTTAAAATGGTTGTGATACCAAAATAGTCATGCTATCAAAACAGAAATGACATTGAAACCACATATGAAATCAAAAGATGTTTTGAAATCGAAATAGTCGCAATGTCGAATTCAGTCATGAAATCAAAACAGTCATGATATCAAAACAGAAATGACATCAAAACCAGAAATGAAATCAAAAGCAGTTTTGAAATCTAAACAGTCACAATGTCGAATCCAGTCATGAAATCAAAACCAACATGATCATGAATCTAGATATGATTTCAAAATAATCATTATATCAAATCTATATTTATATCGAAACTAGTCAAGACAACAGAACCGTCATGATATAGATTTCAGTTATGGGTTCAAAATATTCATGACGTTTGATTTCATAAAATCAAATGCGTTATGATATTTCAACTTATTGAAACAATCATGATATCAAAACTTGAATTGATATCAAAACGTGCTAACATCAAAGCGTTATAATATAAAAACTTGTATTGATATCAACAGTTATTGAACTAAAGCAGTTATTATGTCGAAACTAATTATGGAATCAAAATAGTCATAATATCGAAACTAGGCTTGATAAAAAAAAAAGAAGCAGTTATGATATTTAAACTTTCCAAAGCATCAAAATAGTCATGATATTTGAAAAATCTTATCTTGAGAATCAAAACAGTCATGACAAAAAATTTATCTAATAAAAACATTACGAAAATAGCTATTGTTACAAAAATCGTCTGTGCATAATTGTACCACCCATTACAAATAATGAAGGATTTATTTTAAAGTTATTTTATCACATTTTATTCTGTATATAATTGTTAACCATTGACGTATTTTATTTAAAGTTCTATTTTCTTTTATTTATTTTGTAACAGCATCGATATCAATAAACAATTGGATAGACTGCTCCGATGTCAATGCAAGGAGAAAAACGCGCCTGTGGTTGATGATGATGGATGGACGATTGACTAATCACAGTTCACTTTTATAGTTGGGAGGGAATGCGAGAAACCTTGTAAAGTGCTAGAGTAGATATTTTTTTGCACATTATTAGTAATTTAGGTCTACAAGTGACATTTATGCTGTGTACAACCCAATATTTTATTTTCAGTCCTCGGCAATCCATATTTTTTTTTGTCCACCCAACGGCATCTGGCAACGGCTTCATTTCCCCCCCCCCCAGCGTTAAGCCGGCTCCAGTTTAGATCGCCAATCTATGACGTCACATGGCTACTGGTTCCAGTAACTAAACATTTCTATTTACTGGCCCCGTCGACACCCATCATCCAATCACGTGCGCTATGCCGTTGTCACCGACAGACGGCGCAGCGGTTGTTTAACTGACGTCACATAGGCGATCCAAACTGGAAGCCCGACTGGTAGCGTGTAAATCCGGCTTTAAGCAGTCGCTTCAGTTGTTTATCTATATCGATGGTTAACAACGATAATACAAGTTAGAAAAAGGTGGCAACACCTAAATCAATCGGGAAATTTCGAGGCATTTCCATCTGGTGATTGGTTGGCTGGATTTTGCTAGAACTTTCTGAAGCGGGACTATTTAAAGAGGTGAAAAAATGGATTAGCCAGTTATGTTGAATATCTTTTGCTGTTCGAAAAGCATCGGATGTTTTGTTTACTAGCGCGGTGCCTGAATTATCGCTGTGTTCATAGTTGTACTTATCGAAGCTTGCATTGAAGCTTGATACCCATTGTTCTATTGTTCGGAGAAGTTTTGCGAGTCTTCGAAGGAGGAATAAATTATAGTTTTTATTTAGTAAAAATTGCGTCATCATTTCCTCCGAGATTTTTTTCTTCTAACGCTATGATGTTAAAACAGTCATGGTAATGATATTATGACTATTTTCATTCTGAAATTTATAAAAAAAAATCAATCCTGACATAAGAACTTGTTTATGGTATTAAAACAGTGGTGGCGATTGGGAGACCAAAAAATGCCAAAAGGGGAGAAAAATACTTTTAACATTTTGACTCTATCGCTGTCAAAAATGTAAAAAGCGAGGAGACAATTGTCCTTCGCAACGCCGCCAGTAAAAAAACTCACTATATTAAAATGATCAGGATAATGAACTATTTTATGATTGTTCATTGATTTGGTTAGATTATATATATTTTTTAATTTAACAGTCATTACTCTGTTTTAAAATGTTATCAGTGAAATATATAGGTAAATATTTTTCGAAAATAAAACATGTGCTTGTGTCATTGTTATTTTTGTAATTATACACTATTAAGAGAGATAAAGCTGTGTGCGAATTTCATAAAAACAAGTTTTTCAATCAGTCTTGACCCATCTTGAAAATTGCTGTGGCAAATGCAGCCACGGCCGCAACTATTTACAGGAACATTATATAGAATACAGAATAAAGCTACGCCTTTCAATAATCGAAAAACTTTATAAAAAAAAGTCTTGGTGTTAGTAGCTAGTATCAAATGTTATTATAGCTATTATCAAATATTATTATAGCTAGTATTAGATGTTTAGTAGCTATAAATAAGGAAATTGCAAACTTGAAATCGTGCACTTCCATCTTATGAAAAAATGTAAAAAATGAAAAGAAATCCTCCCTCTTTAAAAAAAATATACTATTAATAAATGTAATAAAAATAACTGTTTTTAAAGAAAACGTATACTGTAGTTTTATGTTAAAATCGCTCATGTTTATACTTTGTTCCCTATTGTTTCATCCTACAAAATATATATAAAAATATCCTTGCGAAGAAATACTAATAAATTACTACTGCACTTTCAGTTCTGTTTTGATGGGCTTTTAAAAAATATTTCAAACTGAATAAAAAGCGTTTAAAATGTGTTATATTTATCAATCTTTTTCCTTCAGTTTGTTGCACTTATAAATTGAGATTTTATTTGTGTGCATAAAACACCTAAAAAGGAAACTGACATACTCGGTCTTTCATTTCTAAGGAAAAATAGTTTTTAGATATGCTTCACAAAGGGCGAGGTATTTGATATTTTTTAACCTTTAAATGCATATTGTTGCCAACTGTCTACATTCCTTACATGCATAGTGATGTAGATCTGCACCGTATGTTTAAAATCTTATATATCTTTATGTAGAGATCTTTGCATAGTTTTTTTTTTTTAAATTTTAATCTTACCAAAACTATTTTATCCTTTCGTATTATTTCTTTATCTGTGAAAATTTTTATTGTTGGGGTCGGTGTTGGCTGAGTACTATTTCATTTCGGCGGGTGTTACGAATTACGACAATTTATATAGAAAGTAATAAAAATAAGTAGGAAAAATTGTTTTCGTATAGAAACAAGGTGAGAGTAACGAATAATATTTAAATTTTTGAATGAATTTATGCAAGAAAAATGTAGCTTTTTTTTTGTAATGTAAAAATGCATCGATATTCAATTCCCCCCCCCCCCCTTTTTCTCATTAGCTACCCCTAATTCCTGGTTGATTTTAAATTTTATTGATTAAAAATAAAAATTTATGCATTTAAGGGTTAAAAGCTTATTGCAACAATTACGAAGGGTAATAAAATATTTTCTGAAATTGCATTTTATTTGCTAAGAAGATTTGCACATTAATTTATGATAAACTTAAGGGGTAAGGTGGGTTTATTACGCAAATGATTTTTTTGTGAAAATTTAATTGATAGTTTTATAGTGAAAATTAAAATCAAGTAGCAAGTAAGGAACCATTAGCACATATCTGTTTCCATCATTGTGTTTTTCGTAGCACTAAAAATGTATGTATAGATTTTTTTTTCAAATAGAACCTAATAAATGTATGTGTTTGACTTGAAAAATTTAATTGAATAAACACATTTATAATTTAAAGATTATTAATATTTATAAATAAGAAAAATACATAATAATACAATTGAACAGAAATCGTTTAACCAATAAATACTGCCAGATGATTATATAATTTAAAAAAAAAAGGCAATTCATCGAAAATTCGTTAACTACAGTGAAATAATTTTGTATAAATAAGAGAAATATTGTTTAAAAGCAGTATATGTTTTAATTTAATCATATTTGGTACATGAGATGTTTAGTAACATGTAAATTGAATGACTTTCATACATGCTAATATTACCATATTGGCATATATGCAAAAATTATATGAAAATATTAAAATTCTGTTATTTACTTTTATTTGCGTTTATTTCCGTTAAAACAAATCTGGATTTTTTATACAGTAAATTTAAGAATAATTGAAAGTACTACTAATATAATTGTACTTTTAAATAATAAATAATATTTAAACTTGATTAAATTTTTTGCATCATCCTTGTAATGTTTTAAAAGACATGATGAATTTTTTGACTGTGAAAAGATTTTCGGAAAGATGATATTAAACGAGAACAAATCGTGTTTATAACTCCATTGATTATTTTAATTGCTAGACCTAACGTAATTATGATTTACTTGGATCTAAGAAGTCATAAGTGAAACCAAACTATTTCATTAAATATTAAGTTTTAATTAAACGTTTAAAAATGAGTGTACAAGGATAAATTTTGCCAATTTAATACTAGCAAAGGAAATTTAATTTCCAAAGTAAAAATACAGCCACCTCTTTTAAAATTGTTCTGGATCAGTTAATTCTAGAAATTAAAATATTAATTTTTTTCATTTACTTCATTTGATTTCAGAATGCCCTTGACATTTATCTCAAACGAGTGCTATTTATCAAATGCTTTAACTTTTAATGTTCTGGGTGGCTATAATTGAAGTTCAGCTTTCAAAAAACTGCCCAGAATGATCTGAAATTTACGTGAAGGCATCAATAGATGCTAAGAATGGGAAAACAACATGGCGTAAGCGAGAAAAACTTTTTCGATTTTTGTTTTTGTTTTTTGTGCTATATCATTTCCCCTTTTTTCACGTATATTCAAATCAAATTTCAGGTCATTCTGATTCTTTTTGAAAGTTAATTAAAGTGCAATTATAATCACCCTACAACGAAGGTGCAAAGGGACTTGCAACTCCTTAGATTTCGGAAATTAAAAATTATGTGGAGAAAAATTATATGATTCACTGGAAAAAGTAGTACGATACAAATTTTAAAATATTCAATGAATAAAAAATTTACTACACAAATATTAATTAGTATTTTAGTAAAATAGTTAATTGAAAAGTTAAGGTTAAAACCAAAAAGTTAACCAACTTACAATCCCTAGGTGTAATCCCTTGGATGCATCCCCCCCCCCCCCTCCCGCTGAAAATAATTCTGCCGGCACCCATATTCTGCGAATTAACCATCCAAATCACACTATTTTTAAATCCTTTATATTAACTTTGCTTTTGTATGTTTATGAATGGCGGGCAAATCTGCGGTGGCCTATTTAACCCCCTTGCCGTCCTCCAATTGGTCTGAAACTTGGAAGATAGATTCAATGACGAAGCATTCTCTCAATGCATGCTCAGGATTTATCTTTTATTTAATTTTTAAATTTTGAATATTTACCTTTAATATTTAAATATTCAGTTATAATATATTATTAATATTGTTTAATTTATTTTAATATATTCTGCCTGATTTGCATCTCTCAAAAAACTGATATCGGCGGGATTTGATCCGGGTCCATGGCAGTGGCGTCTAGTGTCATACCAACCAGGCCGTCAAAACTTGGAAGAACTGATGCAAATTATTTATTTAACGCTACTAGGTTATGGCGGTTCGATTCCGCACGGGTAAGTTAGGTTTGAAACGCTTATTTGGATTTATTAAATTATTGGTTCGAGACTATTTTTAATGGGATATTTTATTTGTCATTTTAAATTAATTTTAGAGTGTTAATATTTAGCGAACCCTTAATCATCGATATAGATGCCCTTAATTATTACTTTTTGTATTTATTTGAGATGCTACTCAACATATTTTAAGGTAAATTCTTTATTAATTTGGATTAGAATTAGAAATAGGTTACCAACCCCAATAGGGATTACTTTTTTTCATGCTTTTAATTATTTAATTGTTTTTCTATTAAGAGATTTCAGAGTCATCTCGACTGACATCGGCGCAGCTGTGTAATTGATGTCATAATATATTTGTTATTACTATTGGATTACTATTGATTTTTAAATAGATACTTAATTAGAATCGGAAATGTTCTAAGTTCTAAGTTTTTTTGTGATACAACGAATCGAAGTATTTTTAATTAGTGAAATTAGTAAGACTTAAGAAACAATAGATTGAAAGATATCTTGGTTTATTTTTAATCAATTTCTCCAGTAAAACGGATTCTGTTTTTTTTATATTAGTTTATAGTCTTATTTTTAAAAATTAGAGAGAGAAAGAGAGAGAGAGAAAGAGAGAGAGATTTTCTGATTGTAGAGTTGTGCCTTTGTTGTCTGTTTTGTTATAATAATGTTCTGATTCTTGTTTTATGTTTAATTGTTTATTTATTGATCAAGTTGTATATGTTAATAGAAAGAAGAATTGTTTTCCTTGATTATTATTATTATACTATACTTATATAAAAAAACCATATATCTCTTACCTAATTTTCAATAAAGCTGTTCCGGCAAGGATGGTTTGCTCAGGGGGGGGGGGGGGCATCTCTCGTGTTGGGGTTTCTTTTCCTCCCGAGCGGAGAGTATAATGTCGAGTTTTCCGGTCTGGGCAGTCCAATGCATTCTCTCAAACTTTTCTGGCTGCCACTGCCACTGAAACGTCGCTCTTACGGAATACTAACTTGTCGTCAACCAATCGCGCTGAAATAGCATTTAACGGATCATTGAGGAAACTCTTTCCTGTTGTCCAAAATTGTTTTTATAAATAAATAATAAAATAAGTTTTTTTAATCAGAATAAATAAGAGATATTTGGATGTGAGTGCATAAATTTACATTCATTTTTAATGAATAAATTTTGAAATGTAGTTCACCGGATATTTTGCTGATAGAGATATTTTTAATATTTAAAATTAGATACCAACACCAAGCACACGCTGACAACAGAAACGGCGCTTTGTTAATGATTATAAAAATTGGCAATTCATGTAAAGGGCTTATATTAAAAACTTTGTTTAGATGGGTTATATTATTTTTATGATTACTTGCACCATTTGGAGAATTTTGGAATCTACCCTGATGCAATATTTCTAAGATTTACAAAAATATACAATGTCACAACTTTCTTAGGACACCCCGAATAAGGTTCAGATAAAGGTGTTAGCCAGGAAGATGGAAAGAAAATTAAAAATAATATGGTGGTTTGAAAATTAAAAATAATGTGGAGAAAAATGGTACAGTACGGAAAAAAAAAAGTCCGTACTATGGCTATATCTTGTATTCTAATTGATGAAATAACAAAAGTCAAGTACCGTTGTAAATACTGGAAGGTATTTATTAATTGTATATAATTTTTTTTATCATGAGGGGTCATATACATATTAAAACTGAACCACACTTTAAAAAGTTCAAAGACAACCCCATGATATTATACCATATTGATATATAGAATCCAAAAAAACCCGTCTAAGTACCAAATTTCATAATTTTCCAATGAGTGGTTAGTAATAATAATAATGAAAAAAAAAAAAAAAAAAAAAAAAAAATTAACGTTAAAAAGATTTTTTTTTTTTTTAGCCATAAATTTTTAAATAGTTATTATATTTTAGCAATTTTTGTTTTAAGCAATAGTTTGCTTAAGGTCAAATATAAATAACATGCAACTTTAGTATTAAACTGTTTTTTAATAGTTAATTATCAATTAATAAAACACGTTTCAAATTTTTTTAAATAAAAACCTAATTTTTTTGTTGCTTCCATTAGAATTATCATGGTTGAAAACACCTTCAGAATTTTTTTCATTCCATTTTGACTTTTGGTTCTCAGTATTTTAGCACAAATGTAAAAAAGCTCACTTTAAGGGACCGCGTAATAGATTACGTCTTGAAGCATTCATAGCTCCGTCTGAAGTACACATAGGCCGCTATAAAGAAATTTGCCCTTAAGATCTACCAAAACATTTGAGCTCATAAGTGACGTGTTTCTCAACTTAATGAACTGAAATTTGGTAACTAGGATAAACGAGGTATTCTAAATCGAATAAAAACGTAAAAAATAGGGGTTCGTATTGAAATTTTTAAAGATATAGTTACATTTACTTAGTAAACAGCCTCCTAAGAAATTTTTTTGTACCAGACATATAGAAAATCGTAAAAAAACAACATTTTGGTGCAATCCGCAAGATTCTACGATAATTAAAACCGAAGATATAGCCATCGTTCGGATTTTTTTTTTTGCGTACTGGACTATTCACTGGAAAAAGTAGTATAATACAGGTTTGAAAGTATTCAATGAATGATAAAATTATAACAGCAGTCGTACTAGCAATCGTTTATCTTCCCCGAAATTTATAGTTAAATGTTCTTAATGTAACCATGGTAACAGTTCAGTAGTAAATTATTTAATTTAAGACACATTTAATAACTTATTAAATAACTTATTAAATGCGTCTTAAATTAACTAATTTAGACACGTAGTTAAAACTATTATCATTGGATAAGTACCAGTTTTTAAGAGTTCTTGCTATTTCAAATACAATATAGCCCTCACTTAAAGCACGAGAAGGCGTGTATTTCTATACAAAATATAAAATTAATAAATTATGGATATTAAATTATCAGTTTCAACATAAAGTTACAATATAGTTGTTTAATAACATTTCTGAAAACATTACGAGAACACCTACAATATTATGATAACACTTTCTTCTCAAAAAAAAAATCTTGTAGGAGATTTCTGAAACGTAACAGGTAACTGAAATTTGGTAACTAGGGTAAACGAGGTATTCTAAATCGAATAAAAACGTAAAAAATAAGGGTTCGTATTAAAATTTTTAAAGATATAGTTACATTTACTTAGTAAACAGCCTCCTAAGAAAAAATTTTCTACCAGACGTACAGAAATTCGTAAAAAAAAAACAAAAACATTTTGTTGTAATCCGCAAGATTCTATGATAATTAAAATCGAAGATATAGCCATCTTTCGGATTTTCCTAGTTACCTGATTTCTGAATTTCATTACTCATAATATAATGCATTTGTTATAAGATCAATTTATATTAGGGAAACTGCATTTTGTATTATTTTAATAAAAATAAATCGTTTGTGTTAATAGTACCTATTTTCCTGTGCTATTTCAACCGCGAGGTTGGGGGTTCGAGTCCCGTGTTAGGCATGGGTGTTTGTAAATGTATGTTGGCTTGTCTAATGACGAATGTTTCGGCGTATTATAGCCCTCGTGTTGCTGACGGTGCCAGATAATCTGAAAACAACCAACCCATGTGCTATTTCAACTAATTTTTTCCTCGTTATTTGAGTGTTGTTTCGTATAAGTAACAATTTCTTGAGCAAAAGTTTTATGTGAGTGCGTTTCTACTGTTTTCAACGAATGCCACTGAATATGTCATTGAATAAGGTTGAAATATACAGTTACATTTTACTAGTACTAGTCTACTAGTTATATTCTGCTAGCACATTGTTGTAGTTCGGAATTTATTATAAAGTGAAGACATAGAGTTATGCTACAGAAAAAACTTTTTTTATTCAGTTTCGTTATTTAGATGTCGAAATTTAATTGGAGATCAACATTTTAATGAAAATAATTTTATTAATTTGTAATTTAATTACAAATTGTGCACTGCGGCAGAACGTATTCGATAAATATATGGAAAGTTTTCAGGCATGATGATATTAGAGGGTAAAGGAAGAGGTGCGGGAGGGGTTAAAAGTTCAGATAAATTAATGTACATTTTTATAACCACGTAACATTTTTAAATTCTGATAAGAATTTAACATGAAATTACCTTCAAAATCGTTTTTCGAACGGAATTATTTCAATCGAACCAGAACCACATTTAAATAAGAAGCAAATGATCAGATACTAAAGTGAATTTCTTCTTTTCCAATCAAATGCTTCGGTGACCCTCTTATTACGACTTTGTTACACTCTAATCCTAAACGGAAAGCGCCATACGTAGGCTTCACCGCTAAACAAACTAAACCCGAACAATTTCCACAAGCGCTAGTCAGCCAAATGTGGTAACCCGAAAGTCTCAGAAAAGTTTCCACATCCCGCGCATGCGCGGAACTTCCGATGCCGCGTGACGTACGTTCCACTACACAAAACCAGCAGCGGAAAAGATTCTCCTACAATCTTTTTCTCCCTTCTATCATGAGTCTTTACCTTACGAACGGAAAAGATATTTTACAGAATAACAACAGCCGATTTTCACTCCCATGTTCGCGAAAAAGTTCGAAATATCGTTCGATCACTTGTTTTATTCTTCTGATTTCATGTTGGGTGTGATTTATATGGGACAGGGAAACGAGTTAAGGAAGTTTTCGCTCCGATAAAAGTTTTTACTTCGCTGGGACAAACTGTCATGGCGGCACACAATCGTAGTTGGCAATGTGTTTACCGGAAAGTAGACTTTTAGGGAGGCTACGCTATGATTCGATAGTTTCGAGACATGGAGGACTTTTTATATCGCTTAGAGTTCGGGTTTTTTGAAATTTTTTAAAATTCTGTTGAATAGGAATACTTTTCATTTCTGTGAAGGAATTGATTTCCCTTATTTTCCCTATAAGAGAATTTCGAAATTCCCTTTCTGCTTTGCGTCATATAATTTTTCATGAGTTCTTAGAATTGTAGTAAAATTGTATTCCATACCTTCGACTTTTTCAATTATTATTTTTTTATTAATATGTTTGTTTAAGATCTTAAACATAACTTTTTAGATTATTCTGATTTATAAATGGAAATGAGTTTAAAATTTGTTTGTGGGAACTAAGTACAATATCGTTTCGACACAAAAATATGAAGCGGAAATTAAAATGAATGTTTATGTTTTGTAAAATTATGTGTCAATACATTTAATAACTGCGTTGGAATTTAATTTACAAAAATTATCATTAACGACATACGAATGCATTTAAACATAAATCGTAAGCTCTCACACATACAAGGCAGTGTACAGTTAAATATCTAAATATAACATAATAAATTAAATAATGAAGAGGAAATACATTTGTGATCTTTTATTATATAATTTAAACGAACTTATTAAATTTATTATTTAAGAGTTATTTTTTATTAAACAACATCTCATACGTAAAATTATCAATGTAATATATTTCAAGACAGATTAATTATCGGAATAATTTGTTTCAGAACTTATGAGGCTGATCAAATATTTAATGTATTTTTATTATGATTATTAATATGGTTATTAATATTTTTACTATGATTACATTGAAATTATTAATGTTATATGTTTTAAGTGCCTGATATGGTTTATTCACAAAGTCTTTGAGCCGCTGAAAACCAGGAATTCTTTGTAAGGATCTTTTCCTAAACTCGCTATGTTACAATCTTCCAGTTCAGTCCATTTAGACACTACTACCTTGTATAAGATTTTACGATTTGGTGAGTAGGTACGAAAAGGATCACTTAATGAAATGACATAAACTCGAAAATAGCGTCTAATATATTATATTTTATGAATGAAAATTAAAAAAGCTAAAGACTGTTGCAGAGGGAGCCACTGTACAGGCTTGGAGGTAAAGATTTGAAATATAAAATAAAATACATTAGACGCAATTTTCGAGTTTTTTAATTTATGTTATTTCCTTAAGTGATAATTTTCGTACATACTCACCTAATTTCAAGGTTTTATACAAAGTAGTTTTAGTTGGTTTTATATACTGTACAGGCGTTGAAGTATGGATTTGAAATATAAAATAAAATATAGTAGACGCAATTTTCGAGTTTTTTAATTTATGTTATTTCCTTAAGTGATAATTTTCGTACATACTCACCAAATTTCAAGATTTTATACAAAGTAGTTTTAGTTTGTTTTATACACTGTACAGGCGTGGAAGTATGGATTTGAAATTAAAATATATTAGACGTTATTTTCGAGTGTTTTAATTTATGTTATTTCCTTAAGTGATAATTTTCGTACATACTCACCAAATTTCAAGGTTTTATACAAAGTAGTTTTAGTTGGTTTTATACACTGTACAGGCGTGGAAGTATGGATTTGAAATATAAAATAAAATATATTAGACTCAATTTTCGAGTTTTTTAATTTCTGTTATTTCTTTGAGTGATAATTTTCGTACATTCTCACTAAATTTAAAGGTTTTATACAAAGTAGTTTCTAAAGGAACTGAGCTAGAAGATTGTAACATTGCAAGTATAGGGGATGATCCTTACAAGGTTGGTTGGTTGTATTCAGATTATCTGGCGCCGTCAGCAACACGAGGGCTACAATGCGCCGAAACATTCGCAATTAGACAAGCCAACATACATTTACAAACACCCATGCCTAACACGGGACTCGAACCCTTACAAGCAGTCCCTCTTAAATGAGACATAAAGTCTTGAAGTTTTCATTCCGATAGTCGTATTGTTTTGAGAATTAAATAAAATGTGCCATTTAAATTACCCACTTATCTTATATAACTTTACTGGTGTATTAAGAAAGATTATAAAGCTATAGAGACTAGAGCAGATATATTTATGCAATATTTCTGAAATATGCTGCAGTATTTTCAACTGTTAAAAATATGTAATTATAAAAAAACAGGTATGAAATAAACATTAAATAATAATTCAAAAAATTTAACTTTGTTTAAATTTTTAGAACATATGTATTCGAACATAAACTGGCACATTTTTTTATGACTTATTCTTTAAGAACATATATTTTGAGTTATAACTCATTTCGTCGTAACTTCATTCTCGTCAAAAATAACTTCAAAGTTCTATTCTTCTTAGGTGCTAGATATTTTGATTTTAAAAAGGACTTTTATTTCTTTTTCATTTCTGTATAGAAGTATATTTATTCTTGTATTTAAATACAGTTTTAGCAATATTTTCTTTCCGTTTCTAAAATTAGATTTTTAATTGAGTTGATAGAAGCTTGTACAAATATTTCTCTTCAGAAAAAGCGAGGTTTAACTCTCAGTTATTGTTATTATTCTTGCTATCTTTTTATTCTGTTTGAATTTGTGTATTTTTATACAATTTGCAAGTGATAAACATTTCCAAACTTTTGCAGAATTTTTTTTTATGGCCTTGAATAATTATCTTGATAAATTGCAGTAATTTGTTCGTAACAGTATTTCGTTCGTTCTTTCAATCTTTGTTCACAAACTAAACAATAGGATAAATTGAAATTCTTTAAAAAATATTTTATATTCACGACAAATTTACGAACATTTGAAAAGATTTGATTGATTTTTTAATTAATGCTTTTAAATAGTTTTCCCAAAGGCTTTGAAAATATGTTTTCTTTTAGATCAAAAGATAGAAAATAGGTATTTTTAGATAAGTGTTCTTTTGGTCTCACTTTCACTTGAAAACAAGTTTGTAGCATTTTTATTTTTTATTATTCTTAAATTGAAGAGAAATATGAAATTAAAAATAATGCCACTAAATTTTTTGTTAAATTAACAAAATTCGTTTGCTTTTGTACAATTTAAATAATTTGAATGCATGTTTAAAACTTAGAATACATAAAATTAACAAACTTGCAAAGAGCAATACGTTACTAAATGTAAAATATGAATTGTTTATAAATAAAAAAAAAAAAAAAAAAAAAAATACATTAAAAAATTGTTTAAAGCAAATCTTAGTTAATTATATATTGGAATTAATTTGCAATATATATTCTAAATATGAAAATGGCAACATAATGCCATTAATGAAATTTCATCTCTTAAAATTTATAATTTTTTTATTTATTCTCTATGTGATTTAGGAACAAATTTTTGCCAGAAAATAGAAATATGTTTAACCTATCAAATTATTATAGTTTCCAATACAAAATAAACACACCAAATTGAGGTCAAAGAATATATTACTATGAACTTTCCATAGCATAACCACCACCAAATCAATATAAAAAGATTAAATATGGATTAAAAACAGTATACCACCAAAGAAGGTATTAATGTAAATATGTCGTAGAATAGCCACTAAACCATGATGGAAAGTATCTGTATAAAGTAAAAAATGATTTTACGTCAATGTATTAAGGTGTACTTGTCATAGAATAAGCTTCAAATAAATATAGAAAATTCTATATAGGTTAGAAAGAACAATTTGAGTTCAAAGACTATATTAATAAGAACTTGCATAAAATAACCATCAAATCAATACAGATTAAGTCTATATAGAATAAAAAGAACAAATTGAGTTCAAAGAATGTATTTATGTGAAATAGTCATAGAATAATCATCAAAACGATATAAAGAGAGTCTATGTCAAGTAAAATGAAAAATTTGAGATCAAAGAATATATTAATAAGAACTTTTTATAGAATAATAATCAAATCAATATAGAGAAAAGCTATATAGGTGAAAAAGAACAATGTGTGATCAAAGCGTGTATACAAGTGATAGAATGATCCTCAAATTAATACATAGAAAGTCCGTATAGATTAAAAAGAACAATTTGAGGCCAAAGAATGTATTAATGTGAGCGTTTGGTAGAATAATAAACAAAACAATACATTGAGTAACAAGTCTATATAGAGCAAAAACAATAATCAGAAGTCAAAGAATACAATATAGTTAACAAGAAGAGTTAGTAGAAAAATTATCAAATCAAAATAGAGAGATTCTCAACAGAATAAAAATAACAATTTGAGGCCATAGAATGTATTAATGTGAAAATGTAGAATTCATAAAATAATTATAGCGAGAGTCTATATAAAGTAAAAAAAAAAAAAAAAAAAAAAAAAAAAAACTATTTCAGGTCAAAGAATGCATTAACGTGAACTTATAATAGAATAACAATCAAATCAATAAAAAGAGAGTCCATTTAGAGTAAAAACAATTTGAGGTCAAAGAATGTAATAATGTAAACATATCGTAGAATAACTATCAAACCAGTTTAGGGAAAGTGTATGTAGATTAAAAAGAATATTCGAGATAAAAAAAAATGTTGTATACATGTCGTAGAATAACTATCAAGCCATTATAGAGAAAGTCTATATCGATTAAAAAGAACAATTTGATGTCAAAGAGAGTATTATTATGAACGTGTCATGGGATAACTCTTAAATCAATATAAAGACAATCTACATAGAGTACAAAGAACAATTTGTGATCAAAGAATGGAATAGAGACAAGAGTAAACATGTCGTAGGATAACCCTTAAATCAATATAAAGACAATCTACATAGAGTACAAAGAACAATTTGTGATCAAAGAATGGAATAGAGACAAGAGTAAACATGTCGTAGGATAACCCTTAAATCAATATAAAGACAATCTACATAGAGTACAAAGAACAATTTGTGATCAAAGAATGGAATAGAGACAAGAGTAAACATGTCGTAGGATAACCCTTAAATCAATATAAAGACAATCTACATAGAGTACAAAGAACAATTTGTGATCAAAGAATGGAATAGAGACAAGAGTAAACATGTCGTAGGATAACCCTTAAATCAATATAAAGACAATCTACATAGAGTACAAAGAACAATTTGTGATCAAAGAATGGAATAGAGACAAGAGTAAACATGTCGTAGGATAACCCTTAAATCAATATAAAGACAATCTACATAGAGTACAAAGAACAATTTGTGATCAAAGAATGGAATAGAGACAAGAGTAAACATGTCGTAGGATAACCCTTAAATCAATATAAAGACAATCTACATAGAGTACAAAGAACAATTTGTGATCAAAGAATGGAATAGAGACAAGAGTAAACATGTCGTAGGATAACCCTTAAATCAATATAAAGACAATCTACATAAAGTACAAAGAACAATTTGTGATCAAAGAATGGAATAGAGACAAGAGTAAACATGTCGTAAGATAACCCTTAAATCAATATAAAGACAATCTACATAGAGTACAAAGAACAATTTGTGATCAAAGAATGGAATAGAGACAAGAGTAAACAAGTCGTAGGATAACCCTTAAATCAATATAAAGACAATCTACATAGAGTACAAAGAACAATTTGTGATCAAAGAATGGAATAGAGACAAGAGTAAACATGTCGTAGGATAACCCTTAAATCAATATAAAGACAATCTACATAGAGTACAAAGAACAATTTGTGATCAAAGAATGGAATAGAGACAAGAGTAAACATGTCGTAGGATAACCCTTAAATCAATATAAAGACAATCTACATAGAGTACAAAGAACAATTTGTGATCAAAGAATGGAATAGAGACAAGAGTAAACATGTCGTAGGATAACCCTTAAATCAATATAAAGACAATCTACATAGAGTACAAAGAACAATTTGTGATCAAAGAATGGAATAGAGACAAGAGTAAACATGTCGTAGGATAACCCTTAAATCAATATAAAGACAATCTACATAGAGTACAAAGAACAATTTGTGATCAAAGAATGGAATAGAGACAAGAGTAAACATGTCGTAGGATAACCCTTAAATCAATATAAAGACAATCTACATAGAGTACAAAGAACAATTTGTGATCAAAGAATGGAATAGAGACAAGAGTAAACATGTCGTAGGATAACCCTTAAATCAATATAAAGACAATCTACATAGAGTACAAAGAACAATTTCTGATCAAAGAATGGAATAGAGACAAGAGTAAACAAGTCGTAGGATAACCCTTAAATCAATATAAAGACCATCTACATAGAGTACAAAGAACAATTTGTGATCAAAGAATGGAATAGAGACAAGAGTAAACAAGTCGTAGGATAACCCTTAAATCAATATAAAGACAATCTACATAGAGTACAAAGAACAATTTCTGATCAAAGAATGGAATAGAGACAAGAGTAAACAAGTCGTAGGATAACCCTTAAATCAATATAAAGACAATCTACATAGAGTACAAAGAACAATTTGTGATCAAAGAATGGAATAGAGACAAGAGTAAACATGTCGTAGGATAACCATCAAACAAATATATTGATTTGATGGTTAGGTGTAAATTTTCGCATGATTTTTTCTACTTTTTAGAAAGTTTTTATTTTTATTTAGCAGAAGT
Organism: Linyphia triangularis; assembly: GCA_963978545.1. NCBI lineage: Eukaryota > Metazoa > Arthropoda > Arachnida > Araneae > Linyphiidae > Linyphia > Linyphia triangularis. The sequence continues at coordinate 19,516,824 of OZ021726.1, read as the reverse complement.
AATATAGCTGCATAACTTGAATACTTCTCTTTTCTAAAAATAAATGAACATCCTTTTATAGTGGCGGCTATTTCGCCAAACCTACAAACAGAATTCTTTATGGAAGCCAATGAAAAAACTCTACTATTAAATAAATGGAATGTAAAATTAAATAACTGACAATTCTTTCAGCTAAAACAATTATTAAAAATTAGTAACAAATTCCCCCAGTAAATATTAAATCTTGGATTATTTGAGGACGCTTGGTAAAAATCAATGCCTTTTATTAAAAAAGAACTCAAACTTTTGAAGTTTATAATATTGCAATAGATTTCTTAAGACAATGCATACGTCATATCCATTACGATATCTCTGAAACCTAGAAATACATGGTGTTTCAAAAAGAATCATCCGATATAAAAAAATCATAACTATGCAGTTTATGATCCGTTTTCACCGAATAATGTATAGGTAGAAATTAGGAAAAATCCAAATTCATGCAATTGCCGATAGGTAGCGCTAACGCTCTTCCTTCGACCGTCACTTCATTGCTTGTTAATACGTTGACTGTACAACACAAATTATTTGATGTTCTACGCTTCGTGAAGTGTAAGCTTGTAGCAACTGTCCAGCGTGCTTTTTGTTGACAATACACTGGAATTGAATTTTCTACCACTCAGAGCATTGGGCGATGGTATAATCGATTCAAAGTCATGGGTTATCTGTGTTAGCGGGAATCACACTGCGCAAACATGCCGCGCATCCAAAGGTTAATATACTGAGCACTTTTAATTTAGTTTCTAAAAAAACTTTATGATTAGTCATGCAAAATAAAATTAATCTTAAGTTTCTATGTTCAATATTTTTCTTAATGTACACATTTAAAATCGGGTAATTTTTTTTAAACACCCAGTATTTTTATTCACCTTGTAGATCATATTTTACCACACTTTAACCCCCAAAGTTTTTTTTATCTATTTTTAGCTGCATTTTTCTCAGAATTTTTAAAATTTCTGTCAGATTTTTTTTAACCGATGCATGTTCTGTAATAAATTCATACTGGTCTTTTAAAACAAAAATTGGTTTCAGGTATATTTTGGAAAATTTTAAAGTTTCTGTGTAAAACTTACTATCAAAATTTTACTTTAAAATGCACGTCAAAGAAAAATTTATGTCTAAGTAAAAATTGGTCTAAACTTATGATAATTAAATTACAATGTCTTAAATGTATGAATAATAAAATGATAATATGACAAGGGGTGGGGGGAGGATAAAATGACCCTTTTCATAGTTGTGAGCCGTTTAGGAACTATTGTTTGAAAACTGCTCACAGTTTTAGAGCTAATTAGGTTTTACCATTTTAAATATTTCAAATATTGAATTCTTTAAATTTTCCGTCAAGAGTTAGATATTGAATTTATTTCACAAAATTCACCATATCTTCCATAGAAAGAATCAGTTCTCTTCATTATTTTTTATCTATGTTTGAGTTTTAAAATTGTTGCTCAGATGACAATTTTTCAAATTAATTGCGAAAAATAAACTAAGTATTGTTGAAATTGTCCCAATGTTCAATAAAATTTCTGAAATGAAATTAAAAGTTTTTTTTATTTAATATGAATTATATTTTAAAATTATAATAATAATAATTTAAAGTATTTTAATATTATAATAATAATGAACAGTATTTTAAAATTATAATAATAATTAATAGTATTTTAATATTATAATAATAATTTTAAAATTTATCTAAGAAATAAAAAAAAAAAATGTTGATATGAAATAATTGAATCATTTACCACTCAGAATAATAAATATGTATCTATGTTTCGATTGTTATTTACATTACAAAAAATTTATAATAAGTATTTTAATATACATTGTTAAATATTGTACTATAATCTTCCGTTGCTGGCAGATTTGTAGGAGAAATTGTATAATTAATTAAAGTAACATGTATGAAGCAATTGGTAATAATAATGATGAAGATGATAGCGTTGTTGATGATAATAATAAAACAATAATAATAATAAATAATAATAGTATTGTAAAAGTAATAATAATAACATTGCTGATGGTGATAATGATGATAATAAATAATAAGAAAAAAAAATAAGCAAGAGAACAAACAAACAAACAAACAAACAAACAAACAAACAAACAAACAAACAAACAAACAAACAAACAAACAAACAAACAAACAAACAAACAAACAAACAAACAAACAAACAAACAAACAAACAAACAAACAAACAAACAAACAAACAAACAAACAAACAAACAAACAAACAAACAAACAAAAACGTATGTTTTTGAAATTATTTAAGACAAGTAAGTGTTTCTTATTCATTCATAACAAAATATATAAACCCTCCTCCCTATCATGCTCCTATGTTCACATAATGTGAAAGATATAGGATTTCGGTAAAGCTCCCCTAACATCTTCGTTAAATCAAGCGTGAAAACTCATTGTTTTTTCTCTTACAGATATAATTGAATTATACAATTAAACCTATTCCAATAATCCACTGTAACTAAAATCTCCAATGCAGCGTTATCTTGTAGAGAAACCACTTATATCATCACTACGCTATCAATAACAACAGATTCTGTTGCCATTATCAGACATAACTTCTATCAACCGGCAGAGGGCGTTATCTACGCAGACGACCTGTTTACTCGAAAAAGGATGATGATAATACATCGCTTTGTTTGCACATCACGTTCAGGTCTGAAGCTATACTAAGCTGCAATGAAAGAATAGTCTATACTAGGGGCGTTTTTAGAGAACGGAAACATTTATTAAACCCTTTTAGGATCTGTAAAGTCCTTCAGGGCGCTTTAACTTTTAAATATATGTTTTCAGTTGACATTTTGGTGCTATTTGCTGAAGTTTGTTGGAGGTGATGTGTACGCGTAGTTTAATGTATTCTTTTTCTTTGATGTTTTTCTCGGAATGTTTTCGTATCGCTTGTTACATAATTTCTGGCTCGGTTTCAGTTAGTTTATGAAAAATATACTTTCCCTTTTCGCAACTCGCCGTTGTTTGTTTATGAGATTGTATATACTTTTAATATAGTTCTTCGCCATCGGCAATCTTTTTGGAAATATGTCGATATACTGAAACGTTGTCATACTAAAATCCAATTTATAAAATTATTATTAGTAGGAAACGTATACCAATTTTTTTTTCCCTAATTCCTGTTGTTGTATCTGAATATTCATTTATTTTAATATTGGAATGTCACAATGCAGACTCAGAGGACTATAATTTCAAATATTACAAGTACCGATTTCAGCAATTTATTTAGCAGATGGTAATAAATATCCCTATGAAAATGTGTTTCGTTGAAGTTTTGTGATATTGCGTCTAAATAAACACAAACACATTTTATTTAAGTTTTCCATAGAGTTAGCATAGAATTCTTTTAATAAAATTTTCAAACACTTCCAATTGAAATCCCTTCCGAGTTTTTGTACGAAATTTCATTTGAATGAGACCTCACACTAATATGTATAAATGTGTCAGCAGCATTTGAAGATGTTCTGACTAAGAATTTTTGAATTCAAACAAAACCATGTCAGAATTTTCAAAAATTCATTAGCCTTAGTTTTAGCTAGTATATATATTATTACTAGTGTACTTACCTGTATATTTAGCTAGTATACAGGCTCAAAATAAATATAAAATAAATACAATTTATTTGTCATTTAAATAAACAAAAACAGCAGGAAATTAATATACATTCATCATACACTGTTTCGTATTAATAAGTTAGAGATATGATGTAATAAAACGATTAATCAGTTCAAAGTAACACTCAATTAAACTAAGTTATCAGTTTGAAAAAGATTTTCAATACATTGAAAATTAATAAAATAAAAAATTAGTTTCATCTACCGAAATTAAAATTCAATATTGGTTGAGACTAATTCGTAGATTACATCCAGGTGCTTCGAAAAGAAGCTCTATCTTCAGAGGTGGTCAAAATCCCCATCCAAAACTACAAATGTTAAAAATACGTGTGATATGCCAAATGAAAGGTCTTGTCGATATGATTTTCCTCATTCAAGTTCAAGTTCTGACTATTCGTTAAGAAGTACGGAAAATAACAACTAGCAAACTCTTACACACTTATAATGTCACTAAATAACACTTATAATGCCCTATTTAATCGTATGGTCACTTCTTAAATTGCAGAAGCAAATAAAACTATTACAGTTATTGTAATTTGATGTTACCAATCCTAATTTATTTATTTATTAATTCATTCATTTACTTACTTACTTATTTTTATTTATTTATTTACTTATTCATTTACTTACTTACTTGCTTATTTTTATTTATTTATTGTTTCATTTATTTATTTATTTATGTATTCATTTACTTACTTACTCACTCACTTATTTTTATTTATTTATTTCAGTTCGTTAATTATTATAAAAGTAAATAAAATATCTAAGTTTTACTGTAGTTTACTATAATTTTAGGAAAATATTCTAAAGCTACAAACCAAAATTTGAAAATTGAATTATAGTTATCATTAAACTCATTTCTTCGAGCTTAATTATTTTAGCCCAGTTAGCTCATTTATTTAGCTCATTATTTGAAACTAAGCTTTCTCTTATTTGAATCATGAAAATATCACCGTATGATATTGTTTGAAGACAAAACATACTAGAATTTTTTTAGCAACAGGAAATTTCCATACGCGTCTGGCTTTTTTGTCTTCAAATCACCAATTAATATGATTGCACAGCGAAATCGCATACCTGAAGTCTGATATGTAAACAGAGATAAGATCCCAGGGCGGCTATTATCAATTCATTTAATTGCATTTCAGAACTGTAAACCGTGAGAGAGAAATCTTCTCTTATCAGAAAGCATGGAAGAGAGGTGAAAGTATTTTTATTTCAACCAACAACCGAAGACCTCCTTTCATTGAAACTGCTGGCAAATTGTCTAGACGTTTAAATGCCCTATTAATTGCCTACAAAGTAATGATGAATAGGGTATTGGCGACTGCAAGATAGGACTGAGGTGTCTATTTTTGTATGCCCGAAATTTGTTTGGCCTCCGTAACTGCGATTAAAAAGAAAGCTATGGTTCCAAATTTCAATTTAAATACTTGCAAATAATTATTTTGTCTCTTACACTTCTTTTGATATTTTTTTATAATTAAATTTCATAATAATTTGGTTTTTGTTGCATGCGAATACTTTAACTAATAGCTGATATAGAAATCCTTTGCGATGGTGTGGCGAGATACTTGTGTGGAATAGATTATATGTTGAACCTCCTCTTTTACATAAGATATTTGAGTTTAAACAGTATTTTTCACTAAATTTAATTCCAAATAACTTGGATAGTGACAGTAACTGTCACTAAAAGATTGCTTTTACATACGCTGTGTTATATACGTTTCTATTATGCATATCTGTTTCAAATATACCAAGTACCCTAGTAGATCAACTCCTCTGGCAAATATCGGCTCTATACTAGCCAATCCCGATGTGGAATTGCCGTAGCTGCGGATCTTGGCCAATCACAGTCTTGAAATGTTGATGCAGAGTTTTAAAACTGAAATAAAATGTTATGAGAAAGGACAGAGGGGTAAAAACTATCTTTTGTAAGGGTTTTGGCATTTTTTTTATTTTTTAAATCGTATATTTTGGAATGATGCTCGAGTTTCAACATGGACTGGCCAATCTTCTCTGAATCCTTGTTTCCTACTGTGGATAATGCCGCTGTGCTACATGGTCATGTACTTTTTGGAAACATTAAATGACTGAAATATTTCCTTTTTAAGGTTGACTCCGTATGTTTACGGAAAGAGTGCTTTTGTAATAATAGGGGTTTTGGGTTGTACTACAAAACGTGGGGTAAGGTAAAAAGAAAAAAAAAAAAAAATGGCATAAACACAAATAAAATGTTTCAAATACTAAAATTTACAACATCTCTTCATTGTGAGTTTTTGTTATGAAAGTCCAAACCTTAAAATTAAAAGCTATTTAAAAACTAACGCAAGAAAAATGAATTAATATTTTTATATCTTTTAAATAAATATACTTTGTAACAACTTAAACATTTACAAAACAGACATGCACTTTTTCTGAAAACCCATTGCGAATTATCATTCCGATATAAAGACTACTATACAATTTGAATTCTAAACTTATTTTCTTAATACTATTTATTTTAGAAATCATACATCGATTACTAATTAACCTAGGAGAAAAAAAAGGAAAAATGATATTTTAAACAATACTGCAAGAACTTAATTCAAAATCAGAATTGAAAAATGTATTTCGACAAAACATAACAATTGATAGATGCACTTCAGATACGACAACTTGCAATTTCTTTTCTATTTTTCCTATTTACACATTCAAAATTGGCTCTGAAAACAAAGAAAAATCAATAAATGGATATTTTCAAACAATTAATGATATACATTTACCGATTATGAATTCTTTTACCTAAAAGAGCTTCTTGCCTAACCTTAGTCTCGGCGCAAACGATGCAAATTGCACATAAGTATTCCCCCTCCTAATTCACAGGGGTAGGGTGTAACACAAGTAATAAAATCGGTTGACGTCACCCCCCCCCCTCTCCGCAAACGATATTGATTGAAACTCACAACAGGTCCTTTTGGCAGCGTCGGTTTGTGCCACTTCCGGGAGAAGCGAGCGAGTCATCTCAAGGTCAATGGAGGAAGTCACAAAATTCGACTTCGTTCTTCTCTCTGACCCACCTGATTCTATCCTCTCCTCCCCCCCCCCCTTCTCCCCATGGAAGAAAATAGGTGCCTCAGCCTAGAGTAGAAATCAACTTTACTGCGCGTTTGAGGCAGAATGGCAGCGTTAATGACAATTGTTAAGTGTTGGGCATTTCTGTTCTTTTTCTTGTAGACGGAAGAAAGTGATAAGATGGTACACGCATGGCCTGATCATGACAAGTTGGGGCCCAAGGCCCGGACAATTTCGGGGGCCCCTTTTTCATATGCGAGATTTATTGGAAATGGGCTTGACACATACTCAAAATAAATTAATATTAAATATCGAAAAAGTTGATAAATAATGTTAATTTATTGTTTTCTAAAAGTTAATTTGTTTATCACAAATAAAGAAACAAATTTTAAACAATCAAATTTATAAATCAAAACAGGAAAAACTTTGTAATGTAGTATTGCATTATACAATCACAATGTATAGTAATATCCATGACAAAAATAGTCATAACTTCACTGCTACTCATAACTAACTGCAGCATTACTCATAACTTCAGAGATGACATTTGCTGATTTTACAATAAATTCGTCAAGAATTTCAATTTTTGTCTCTATCTTTCAGGAAAGCTTGTTATTTACGCTTTTAAATGATGGTTTGGTTTATTTGAATAAATATAGTCTGGGATACCAAAGACGGTTCAAGATCAATACAAAATGATTTTTATGTTAAAATTCTTTTATACAGATTATAAAAGATTTTTACATAGCTTTTGTGAAAGAAAAGTTATAGGTTTATAGCATATTTCGGGGCCCCCTAAAATCATGGGCCCAAGGCCCGGGCCTTGTGGGCCTAGGCGATGATCAGGGCCTGGGTACACGCCTGTGCAAAAGTTAAATAACTTAGTATTTAGATCAACGTTCGCCATTCACTTTTAGAGGCGGGCCGTATGACTTATGAAGGAGCTTTAAGCGAACCGGATACACCAAAATGTGTATTTTTAATAATATCTATTTAACAACATGTAGCATTTCTGGAGGCTGTTAAATTTTTTTTTTTTTTTTTTTTTTTTTTTATCTTCGTAAAATTACAATTGATATTTGATTTTTTTCTTCAAATAATAAAAATAAAATAAAATAGTTTTCATTGTTAAAAAATCGAAGTCTAAAAAAGAAGTGAATCTTTTGTTTCAACGTGATAATGCGACTTTACTTAACTTTTAATAAAAAGTATTTAAACTGTACTTCCAGATTACTTCGTTTTAGCCGATATCAATCGTGAGACGATGGCGGTCAAGACAGTTAAGGCTTTCTTTATGATAGTGTCGATGTCTTTCGGAGAATTTGTTGAAGTCAATTTCAATAAATTGTTCAAAATAGATTCAGTTAAGTTATTCCTGTATTTATTCTTGACGAAAACCACCTTGCTGAAAGCTTCTTCACATAGTTTCTGTAAGCACGTAGGGGAGAACTCTGTTCTACATAGTTAACATACATTATTTCGGATAAATTACAATTATGTAAATAAAAAGTCTATACAGTGAAATTTGACTTTTTTTTAATCTTCTGTGATACCGATGGGCCGCAGAAAAATCTGTCTCGGGCCAAATCCGGCCATCGGGCCGCCTAGTGTCTAACGCTGATTTAGATGAAGCGTTAGACATGAAAAGTGTTCTACCTTTATGTAAAAATAGCTAACATATTTTTTTTTTTACTGTTCGTGTCGAATTAATTTTTTGTACAAAAGGTATTGAAGGCAAAATCATGATAAAAAAATTCGAATTAAAATACACTCCGTTATTTTTAAAAGTTCCTTTAACAACTTTTCTCAACAACATTAAAAAAAAAAAAAAAAAAAAAATATATATATACGCAATCGTATACTTTCACAAACTAAACGACATATGAATAAGTCCACAAAACCAAGAAAATAGCAAACTGAAAAAAAATATGCTGTCATAATTATGAAACATTTCGCGGTTCACCCAAATTCAGGACGTGTGTAATCAATAACAATCAATAATTCATAAAATGTTACCTATCTGTAGCTGAGATCATGGGAAAATGATATCTAGAAATAAAAATATTTTTTAAATCAGTGAAAATTATAAAATAACCAAAAATTTTTACTAATGACAGATGAATAAAGCTTAAAAAACCAAGAATGTAGCAAACTGAAAAAAAAAGTTATGTTGGCATTATTATTAAACATTATGGTATTCGCCTTAATTCGGGACGTGTGTAATTAAAGTTAACCTTTTTTTAGTCTTTTAAAGTTAGTATTAATCAATAGGTCATAAAGTGTTGTATACATAGAACTGAGATTATGGGAGAATAATATCTAAAAATAAAAATATTTTTCAAATCAGCGAAAATAATTAAATAATCAAATTTTTTTGCAAATGATAGATGAATAAGCCAACAAAATCAAGAACGTAGCAAACTGAAAAAAAAAAAAAAAAAAAAAAAAAAAAAAAAATAAATAAATAAATAAATAAATAAACAGACAGACAGACAGACTGACAGACAAACAAACATAAATAAATAAACAAATAAACAAACATACAAAGAAACAATAAATAAATAAATAAATAAATAAATAAATAAATAAATAAATAAATAAATAAATAAATAAATAAATAAATAAATAAATAAATAAATAAATAAATAAATAAATAAATAAATAAATAAATAAATAAATAAATAAATAAATAAATAAATAAATAAAAAAAAATGTTTTGACATAATTGGGAAACATTATGGTGTTCGCCTTAATACAGGACGTGCATAATTAAGGCGAACTATTTTAAGTCTTGTAGAGTTTACAACAATAATAAATATTGTATAACTAAAGCTGAGATTATGTAAGAATGATATCTAAAAATAAAAATATTTTTTAAATAAATGCAGCTATAAAATAATTGAAATTTTTGTGAATGATGCTTCAAAGAAAAACTATAGGTCAGATAGATATTCAAAAGCGTATCTGGTTTCTTATGGTCATTGACAATTTGTCAAGTTGTAGCTTGCGTAAAGTTAACTTCAAAGTCAGTATTTAAAGTGCAATATTTTCTTCTAGATAGAAAAATTTGAATTAATGTTTTTTTTTTCTTTAGATAAATCGCAAATTTTAATATCGATTTGATATTAAAACTTGTCCCATGGATTTATTCCCAACTCTTATTAACCTTTGTTTAGTCAGAAAAGCTTCTTGAGTAAATAAGTTCTAAATTAATTCTCACTTAGATTAGTTAAAATGAAATATACTATCCCCTCACAGGTACAATATTCCAAATTTGATTATCACTAATCTCTATCATTTTGTCATGAAATAAAAATACAAATAATATAATTGTAAATTTCATTTTATTCTTGCATAAAAGTAAAAGCAAGCAGAAACCCGTCAAAAGTTTGATTAGTTTGCAAGGATTTTTACTGTTTTTGAAGTGTATGAACACACTATAAACTTAAAATCTAGCTGCATAAAAATGTTAATCAATTGAGGACTAGAAATGGAAAGCGACTTAAGTCCAGAAAAGAAAATTTTTCAGGCGAGCCGCAAAATGATTGCATCTTGTACTTAAGGCAATGCTTAGGTATAAACTTCAGATGGAATTTGAACTATTGCTATTAAAGTTCGCCCTTTGGGGGTTCTCAACTTTCTTTAGCTTGCTATTTAGGACATTTTTCGGTAAAAAAAGATTTTCGATTTTCTTGGTGCTTATGTCGTTTTCCATTTTTAGTCTTCAGTTGTTTCCCTCCACACCCTATACAACTTTTTTTCAGAAGTGTTGCAAATATTTAAAGTTTCACAAACTACTATAAAAGTTTTTAATTTGAAAATAAAAATTACAAAAAATGTTTCCCCAGTCTATCCTTCAAGATCTCTAAAACTACATTTAGTATAAAATTACACTACTTGTTTCGAAAATATTTCACAAACACACAAATAAATATTTTAGAAAAAAAATTGTGGTTTCTGTTTTTAATGCCTGCTACATAAAAAAAAATGTGTTAAATTTTTTAAAAATATTAATTAAAATCTTGTTTAGAATTCATTTACACAGATATTTTCTAAAATAAATCACATTAAAATACAATAATTTTTTTTGATGTAATTCTAGTGCAAATTTATTTATTTAATATATTTTAGGAAATATTTGTTGATACATTGTATATTCAAAATAGTTATGAACAATTTTACTTTCTAAAATTAGCAAATAACATATAAAGGGAAAAAAAATAGCACGTCGGCGAATAAAATATGCTTAAGGTATTAAGGGCGGGGTAAGGGTTTTCACTTTCGAAAAATCGATTTTTTTTGTTTTGTTTTATCTTATTGTTTAACATTTCAAGAATATGTCCTCAAAATTTTAATCCGATCTAAGCAATATTCTTGAAGTTATTGTTTAATTAGTCTCGTGGCCTTGCATCTTATGTAGCTGCATGCACATTCAATGAAGGTGCTGGTGCTCTTCTAACTTTTCTGTCTGATATGGACGTCAGTGTCGGCCCAAGTGCTCACGAGTATGCATTACGGACAGCAATCGCATTGATAGAGCCGAGTTCCAAGCTGTGCAGCAGAGCAAAGAAGCCAGAATAAAACGAAGACTTGAAAAAAAAAAGACTGAAGACATCGACAATGCTAAAGGATGTGTGCTGTATGGAGCTGGAATTGATGATTCTGTGTAAGTTTAAAAAAAAAAAATTTCTTCACTTTTTTGCTTCATAAATTTTAAACGCGTTTTTCTCAAAACTACTTTTTCAAAGTCCGTGTTCACTGCCATTTGAAAACTACTCGACCGATTCATTTCAAACTTTGTACACATTTTCTTCATATAAAATACCTCCCCCCTACGTATAGTAAATTTTTTTTTTTTAACATTAAGGGTGTTTCCCACCCACAAAATGGCGGAAATTTTAGTCGAAAATAACGGTTCACACTTTAGATGGCCGCCAAAAAATTTTAAATTAAAAAAAAAATAATCAGAGAACGTTGGGGGGAAGATTTGTTTATAATTTAACTAAATTTTTATGGTTTTTCATTTTCAGATAATTTCCGGCCGAGTTACAGTGAACACCGCAAATTGTTTTTTTTTCAAGACGTCCTGGGGGAAGCTCTGTCACGGGCTAATGGTTTAATATTTTTGCATGAAAAATTTACAGAACATAGTCAAAACTATGCTCAATAATGTATAGAAGGTTTGATTAAAATTGCTCAATTGATATTTGAGATAAAAAATCACAAAAAAAGTTTTTTTTTTTACGCTGAAACCCTTACCCCTCCCTTAAGACTCAGAAAGGAATCTCATTCAAAAGTATCAATCTATTTATTGAGACACTTGTAATTGTCACATGACGTGGGTATGGTATGAGAATACTATTGGTAAATGTAGTTACTTTTAAGTACGTAATTAATTTTATAAAATCAATTTAAATCACTAAATTATTGATATAAATAGATGGCCAACTGACTTAAGGTAAAAAGTAATGAATGAAATTTAAAATTAGATTATTTTACAAACATATTTTCTTTAATAAAATCTGATGTTTGATTAAAAGGATAATTTAAAACAGTCTAACCATCAATAAAAAAAAAGCAATGTATTTTCATTATAAAACTAATTCACATCATATCTTCCAAAGTTTTCTTAAAAGAAAATTAAAATATATCACTGGTTATTGAAAAATGACACGTTTACTTTTATATTTTGGAAAAAAAAAATATGATATTTTGAATTAGTTGTTTGATGAAGAAACAATTATTGTTTACATTAGTTCTCATCACACGTTAAAATTTTTGTTAACAGAACATTGAAAACTAAGAAATTAATCATTTAATAACTGGTAAATAGAACACGACGGATTTACTTCTCACAATTGATTGAAATGAATTTTTTCTTGATAATTAAAAATAATTAAATCAATTACTGATAGAGAAAACAATCAATTTATATTCCAAAGCTATGTATCATCACACATTCAACTGTTTCATAACAGAAGAGCGCAAAACAAATGTATCACTGGTAAATAAAGGATGTCACTACTATTTCCATCACAGCTTATATCACTGAATGCTACACGGATACAGCCATTCTACTACTGATTCTATCATAGAAAAACGTCTTCCTACTCTTGATGGATTGAGGTCGTAGTCATGCCTCTAATGTTGTTTCACACCTCTGGGGATGGTAACTAGCCAAGAGGTTTTACTTTTGTCGACTTTTTTCTTGAGTTTCAGTGGGGAATTTTCTGTATTGTTTTCAGAGCATTGGAAAATATGAACGTGGAGGTCACCACTTTCGCAGAACACCATCAACAGATCGCACACTTCATAATAAGGAATTTTAAAATGTCGGTGTCTATAGAAGCTTCGGCTTTGGGGTTAGTATGGAATTCTTCCTTTTGCGCTTGGGATGCTTGCTTCAAATGGTCTGCTGTACTGTACTCTTGGAATTCAAGATGACGATTTTTCTTTCGAGGGATCGGCGTAAAAATCTTCTCCGAAACCACGGTTACCTTGCTGCTCATTGTGATAATTTTTTCTATCTAGAAATTGCAGTTGACGATCAGTGTAGTAAATCTGTTACAAGATAGTTGTGTCATCGGTATAATGAGTATTTTTTCTCTTCACTCATTATTATGGTGTCTCACTTTATATTTCATTCACTTTATTAGAATGGTTTTTTTTTCCTTTCCCCCCATCCCCTTTTTCCATTTTAGGTTACAGTATTTTTAAAGACAAATGTAAAATTAGAGATTTAAATATTTAAGAGAAACAATTGCTGCTTTATTAAGATGATTGGCAAACAACTAATATATCTAACTTCTTAATTTGGCGGTAGCTAAGCCGCTAATGATACATTCTCGTTTATTATCTTTCCTATTATTAAGTTTTGTACGGTATAATATGAAATCCCTGTTTTGGAAATCAGGTATTTATATATTAAGATAGAGAAAAGTAATTAAATTTAGAAACTTAACATTTAACTTTGATATTGGCATCCAAATATTTATTATGAATATGCGACAAAATGAACTAAGAAAATAAAAATATAAATGAGAAATAAAAATTAACAAATATGAAATAAAGAAAATAAAAGAGAAATGAAAACTAATTAACAAAATAAATAAATAAATAAATAAATAAATAAATAAATAAATAAATAAATAAATAAATAAATAAATAAATAAATAAATAAATAAATAAATAAATAAATAAATAAAAATAAATGAGTGAGTGAGTGAGTGAGTGAATGAATAAATAAATAAATAAATAAATAAATAAATAAATAAATAAATAAATAAATAAATAAATAAATAAATAAATAAATAAATAAATAAATAAATAAATAAATAAATAAATAAATAAATAAAAAAAAAAATAAATAAATAAATAAATAAATAAATGAGTGAGTGAATAAATAAATAAATAAATAAATAAATAAATAAATAAATAAATAAATAAATAAATAAATAAATAAATAAATAAATAAATAAATAAATAAATAAATAAATAAATAAATAAATAAATAAATAAATAAATAAATAAATAAATAAATAAATAAATAAATAAATTAATAAACAAAAGGACAGAAAAAAAAAGAAGTTATAATTGTGAAATTTTACTTTAATAAATATCTGCATTCAATTTCTTCAATAGTATAACGCAAGATTCTTAAAGATGACTGAATGTTTGAATGAATAGGCAAACCTGAGAAGAAAATTTGATAATTACTTTACAGCAATTAGAGATTCCTTTGACGAATGTTGATAGTTGCTGAGGTAATACACTTTTATCTATTTGGTTATTTAAATGTAAAATCTATTATTTCTAATTTAAAAAGAAATATATTACAAAATTTTCTTTTTAATATTTTTTTCTTGAGATTTGTCGTATTATGAAAGTTTAAAAAAAATAATTATTATATTATTTGAAATTTTTGAAAATAAAGAGAGGTGCAGATTAGTTGAACAAGTTTCCATTTTGACCGGCTACTAAATAAATCTATAAATACTTTATAAGGAGTACACTTAGAAATTATCTTTTTAAAATTTTAAAGAAATCTGCATGCGGTAACTGGTTGGTTTGTGCGCTCAATGACCTGTACTTGAGCACAATAACGGCTAATCAGGCCGGAACCTACAGCTTAACATGGATTCCGAACCACAACAAACATGCATGCCTTACCCGGGATAACCTGACACTTATAACATGCGAAGTCAGAGCGCTAACCCCTCAGCCATCAGGTGAGCACATGTATGTCATTACTGAAAAATTATTTGCTATAAGGAATCTTATTTTGAAATACTACTGAGTCTTCTATTTAGACAGTTCTGCCAAATTCCTGCTAATTTCTGGTCAGTTACTAAACTATGTTATGGATATTTTGTGTGTAGTTTTAATAGTTCGAATTTCTAATCTTAACGAGAAATATACCAATTTGTATTCAGGAAATTGTACACTATTTAAATAAACTTTTTTTACATCACATTAACTAATTTATTAGATTTAAAAATAATCATAAGAGGGTTGGCAAGATATCTAATTGAGCATTAAACAAGACCTAGAGGCGCGTTAAATTACAAAAATCAACCTTTAACAATTAAAAAAAAAAAAAAAAAAATCAAAATGGTATATATTCACATAACTGTGAACATTCACATAGAACCGCGCCTATTTTTAATGAGCGCAATTAACCAACGCGATGTCACATATTATTTACATTTAATAAACAACAAAGGATATTTGTTTCTAAGTAAGCATCTGTGAGGAATATATCCTCAAATGTCTGAACTTATTTCATTGTACAAATCAACATTAATTCGATACAACAAATGTTGAAAGTCTACATAGAGTTCGATCGCATTACATTTGAGAAACTTAAAATATCATATTTTATACGATGGTAGTAGAATACTCGATTATGTAAATTGATGTCCTCTAAACACCTCTGCAAAATTATTGCACAAATACTCTTCAATTATAGGGTACCAATAAAATATATATAGCCTTTTCGTCCTCAATGGTCCAACTTCGAGATTACTATTTTCATTGACGGTAAAATAATTAATGATCACCAAATTTCCAGATGCCGTCATTTCAAAATCCCAAGAATCCCAATGGCAGGGAGTCCCTTTTCTCATAATAGGTACGGAAACATCTCCTGCGTCTACCCTAAAGCTTGATAGGGCGGTGTGAAGGACAATTAATTTGTTTACTCTTTGTCACTTTGACGTTTCATCCTCTCCCACTGACATTCAGTTTTGTGTTCAATATGGGTGTCCCTTCATTTCCTTCTTGCCTGAAGACCAATATTTAAAATGGTTGCTCAGTTAATTCCTTATGTTGCGCTCCGTTGTTTACCAGAGCATGATGGAGTGGTGAGAAAGACAATAAATTTTCCATTCATTTTAAGGCTAAAAAAGGTCAAACATCAAGCAAATTGCAACAAAAGATTTTTAAGGTTTTATAGACTAAGAAAAATGTCCTGAACAACATATCAAAAGTATCGGAAGACCGCTATATTGGCCGCCATCTTGAATTTCTATCGTAATAGTAAAATACCCATAATTAATGCTACAGGGATCCGATTTCCTTCAAATATGTACTAAATGAAAGGGTTTTTAATGCTTAACCTTATCAACTAGAAACACATCCTATTTAAATAACTTTTGATAGTAATAGTATTGAAAATCCTTTTCTTTGCTTATTTTGATTGTAGTCCAGTCATTTTAGGGCTAAAAAAGACCAAACATGAAATAAAAGTTGCAAAAAAATATTTTTTAGACTCAAAAAAATGTTCTGAACTTCATATCAAAAGTCTAGAAAAATTTAAGTAACGGAAGCCCACCATATTGGCCATTGGTCACCATCTAAAATTTCTCTCGAAATAGTAAAATGTCCATAATTAATGCTACATTGCTCCGATTTCCTTCAAATATGTACCAAATGAAAGGGTTTTAATGCTTAACCTTATAAACTAGAAGAACTTTCTTTTTGAACAAGTTTTTGAATGTAATAGCATTAAAAACACTTTTATTTACTTGTTTTGATTGTTTATTAAATTACATACATTACTTTTACAAACAATTTGACTGTAATCCGAAAATTTATTGCATGTTATAAAATTTTTAAACATTTGAGTCAAAAACTACCCACACCAACTTTTATATTTAAAAATAAAAGTATTTTAATGCAATTTATATATATATATATATATATATATATATATATATATATATATATATATAAAAAAAAAAAGGTAAGGATATAGCACAAAAAAAAATTAGTTTTCATTCAATTTTTTCGTAATTATTTCAATTAAACACCAAGGAAACAGTTTAAATGAGTTAGTTCCAATACTTGGTGATATACATAATGAAAATGAGGGACAATTTTTGGGATGTATTGGTTATCTTATGAGACAATTTGGCTTAAAAGGAACTTTTGAACTCAAGTTTGGAAGTCATACAGTTGTCTATATGCTTAGTAGGATGGCAGTAGCACAAATTAGAAGAAGACATATAATTTTAGATGTGCTGCCTTGAATACATTAGCAATTACAGAGGCTTTGGAAGTATCATTCCACTTCAATAGATTATTTTCAATAATTTAAAATAAGCAGACAGGTAAATGGTCACTACCAAATACAACAGACTTCCTTAGATGTGATTACCTTATGTTTATTTGATTATGATTACTGTTAGAGAAAAAATATCCATGTGAAAATATTGTCTTGAATTGGTATAATGATTTGTCTATTATAAATTTTTTGATGTGAAATGTAAAATAGACTCTTTGTAGACGAGTTGATTAGTTGAACTATTAGATTCTGGATTAAGTATATAAGAATTCTTGATGTTTAAAGAAGTACCTCCAATCAGAATGCTCTGGGAAATAGAATTTGAATTTACTAACTCTGAAACAAATGCAGTTATGTTTTCAAACAGGATACAATTCATAAACAAAATTGTATGCACACCTAAAATAGGTCGATAATTCTCACATTCAATCGTGTACAAATTCTTTCAAAAAGATCTACTTGTTTTTCGTCATAGTAATGAGAATTTTTAAATTCTTGCCATTGTCTTTGTTATATTCAGCCCTGACACTAACGAATTGGACGATTATATTGAAACGACATTAATAACCATCACAGGAATAGGACGATTAACTAAAAGAACAGGGATACTAGAAGTACAGTGATGACTTAGGGTTTAATCTATGATTCCACGCACAGATGTCAATAACGCCAGATATGTATTGATTATGTCATGTGTCACACTCCTTAACAAATACAAAAAGGTTTCGTACACTAGGTAAAGAAAAAACTGAAAAGATACAAAGAAAAGACTGACTTTTTAAATAAATAGAACCTCTTTGTTCTTGATCCACCGTTGTGCAGTTAGACATCAGGATCACATGACAATATTCACAGAATGAAAGAAGTCGGTGAACTTGTTCTTATATTTATAAAAGGTCAAAATATTTGGTCACTCTATTCATCAAAAAAAAAAAATTAACAGGCTATTACAATGGAAAAGAAGATACTTCTAAAAACTATAAGACTTTATGTGCCCTGTATGGTTAAAAAACCACTGCATCATTGGATCATCTACGATAAAAAGCTTTGATGAAAAGTCGGCTAGCAAAAATACAGCAATGTATTTTTGCTATAACTCAAATATAATTTAACATCAGCTACTGTTAGATATAAAACTTTTTTATGACTCGCTCTAAGCCTGAAATGCACTTGTACAGTATGCCAAAAAAAAAAAAAAAAAAAAAAAAAAAAAAAATCAGAACGATAGCTATATCTTTGGTTTTAATTATCGTAGAATCTTGCGATTTGCACCAAAATTTTTGCTTACGATTTTCTATATATTTGATGCAATTTTTTTTTTCTTAAGAGGCCGTTTACTAAGTAAATGTAACGCTATCTATTTTTTTGGATTTACATTTGTTTGGATGCTGAATCTAAATATGGGATAATATTATGAGGTTGCCATTGAACTTTTTAAATTTGGTTCTGTTTTAATATGTAGATGACTCCTCATGATAAAAAAAAATATAAAAAAAAAATCAAAAATCTATATGCAATTATTAAAAACCTTCCACGATTTACAACGGTACCTTTTGTTTGTTATTTTAACAATTAGAGCACAAGATATAGTCATCGCTCTGATTTTTTTTTTTGCGTACTGTACCTCATGACTGGTTTAGACATTACAAAGATATGAACCATAATGATTGACATTCAATCAGCACCATTCCAACTCTTGGATATTACTAGAAACAAATACAAGATTAACTGCACTACTGTAAGGTTAAATTGAAATAACTGTGAAAAAAATTGTCAATTGAAAGAAGTAATAGTGAAAGAATTGTTGAATGAAAATAGATTTTCTTTGTGTTCCAATTACATATTTTGGTTATAATTTGCATAAAAACTGCTATTTTTAAATATCAAAGTTGGTGGTATGAGTAGCTTTAGACTTCCATGTTTTAAATTTTTATAAAATGTAATATATTTTGTGTTTTTATTCAAATTGCCATTAAAAGAAATTTTATAATTATGATAAATAACAGAAAAAGTAAACTTTAAATTTATAATTAAAAAGCAATCAAAACAAACAAATAAAAATAATTTTCAATTCTATTACTGTCAAATAATTGTTTAAACAGGGAGTATTTAAGGTTAAGCATTATTACCCTTTCATTTGGTACAAATTTAAAAGAAATCGGAGACCTGTAGCATTAAATATGAGGATTTTACTATTACAAGAGCAATTCAAGATGGCGGCCATTGGCCAATATGGCGGGCTTCCATATTACTTAGATATTTTTAGAATTTTGATATAGTGTTCAGGACATTTTTATGAATCTAAAAATCCTTTTGTTGCAATTTATGTAATGTTTTGCCTTTTTTAGCTCTAAAATGACTGGACTGCATTTAAAACAAGTAAAAAAAAAAGTATTTTTAATGCTATTACTCTCAAAAAGATATTTAAATAGGATTTATTTCTAGTTGGTAAGGTTAAGCATTAAAATTCCTTTCATTTGGTACATATTTGAAGGAAATCGGATTCATGTAGCATTAATTATGGGTATTTTACTATTACGACAGAAATTCAAGATGGCGGCCAATATAGAGGCCTTCCGCCACTTAGATTTTTCTAGACTTTTAACATCTCAGGACATTTTTATGAGTCTAAAAAAACCTTAAAAACCTTTTGTTGTAATTTGTTTGATGTTTTCATCTAAAATGATTGGACTATTTGCCACGTTGACGTTTCTTTCTCACTTACTGAAATTCAGTTTTGTGTTCAATATAAGAGTCCAACGGAGAAAGACAATTTGTTTATTCTTTGTCCCATTGACGTTACTTCGTCAATCGGTTTTGCGTTCAATAAAATGGTCCTTAAACTTTCAATTTACCCGAAGACAAATATTTAAAACTGCAAGATTCGGAGATTGTGCGCTTTTATAGGTCACACTTCTGAGGCTCGCTGAGAGGTTTATTGCTACGCAAACAAAATCTCGCTTTGTTCACTAAAAATTCCTTACTACGTAAGAACAGGCTTGTTTCACTCACTGAAATTTTCGTTGAAAAGCTAATCGTTAAATAAACCCTTCCCTTTCGGAAAAAAAAATAATCCTGTTAAGACAATAACATAGTCCCTCACCCCTCACAGAATATTTTACCATTCTGTTTAGGAAACTCAAAATTAGAAGATTAGAGGTATTTATGTTGGAAATTTCAGAGTTCAGCGCTTAGTGAAAGCACTTTGCAATGAAACTTTAAGTCAAAACGCAAATCAAAACTAAATTCAACAGTACTTATGTTAAAAATTTCAGGGCTCTATGCCTATTGGAGGTTTTTTTGTAAAAGAGCTTAAAAGTTTAAAAAAAAGTTAATTAAAAACTAATTAAAAGTTTAACCTTCTAGCTATCCAAAGTACAATTAAAAGGCCAAAATTACTTACGTATAAAATTTTAAAGATTTGCGTCTATTTGGAAGTAGCTTTCTATAAAACTACAAAGATAGAGCCATAGGCATATTGTTTAATTATAATAGATGGCTGCACAGCAAAATATTTATGTGATATATAGAATAATTGAAATTATGTGTTAGTCGTAAAATGGGGTAAAAAAAAAAAAAAAAACTTTTGGAAATAATTGGAGAAATTATATTTGGTGCAATTATAGCGGCTTGAATATTCCCAGTTATTAGGCCCCTTAGACCTATATGAGTTAAAACTATTTTCTGTAGATTCATATCAAACTCATTAGTCACGTTTGCCGCAGTAGTTTGAACGTTTGAGGTAAAATTATTTTTGTCTCTTTCGGAGATCATTAATTTCTTTCTAAAATTATGTTTCAGAAATATTTGTTTTATATTTATAACTTAATACATAAAAATATAAACAGTTAATTATAATTATAACGTTATACATAAAAACATAAACAGTTACCAACTTAAGAAAATTTATCTGAAAAGGGTAAGGGCGCAATCATTTCTCTATGCCAGAAGCCTAGTGATATATCTTGTCCAACAAATTTAAAACTAAAATAAAAACATGTAAATTTATTTCCTTACTGTGATTGCACAAGGAGACTGTAGTTAAAGAATATTAAACTAAATAAATAATGAAGCAAATGCGCAATATCTCATCAAACCTCAATTTAAACTTGTTGGAAATTTTGGCATGTCATTTAAACAAGAAATATTCTACAGAATACTCAGTTATTACTTTCAATTACTCATATGTATACATAGGGTAATGAAAGTATAGCAATCGGTCAATTTTTTTTTTATTGATTTTTTTGCCTTTCTCCATATTTTGGAACATGCTGATTTTAAAAAAGTGATCTAGAAAAAATGTCTGTCTGTGTGTATGTGTGTATGTGGTCAGCATAACTCCCGAACACATTGACCTACGATATTCAAATTTGGTGTGCGAGTTGATGGTAGCCATGGGACTTACCATTAAGGTTTTCGCCAAAATCACGCATGCGCGTAAGGTAGCTGCCATTGAAAAAATCATGTTTTTCAGTAAATGCTAAAAAACGGCTTTAATGATTTGGTTCAAAATCGCTGTGGTAATGCCTCTTAAGGTGTTCTAAACATCCCCACCACCGAAATTCCAGTAAAAATGCTTTAATGGCGTAAAAAGTTGAAGAACGAATACCTTTAACACAGAGTTCTCTTTCCTTGAGCATACCTCATCAACGATCACGTTTTTTTTTTTTTTTTTTTTTTTTCCTTTTCTTTTTTAAATCTCTGCTCAGCTTCACTTACAAGAAAACATAGTATAAGAATTATAGATAAGCATATCGCCAAAATCCCCTCCCCCTCTTTTTTTTTTAAAGACCCATATAAGAATTATCACAAAAAATATCGTCAAACTTGTAATTTTTTCTAAGCGACTGATAAAAAAAAAAAAAAAAAAAAAAAAAAAAAAAAAAAAATTACACAAATCTACGTCAGCAATATAATGTAATTGAAAGTTGTGCGATGTTCCTCACCCCTAGTTTTGAGTTATAAAAATGCATTTTAGTTATGAACAATGTTATTAGTTAAGTTATAAAGCTAGTTTATAACGGAATAAATATATCCTCGTTCATTTATAGCATGATAAATATATCCTCGTGCGCCATAACTAAATATTCCCATGCTGTTTTTCTTGAGAGTTGCGTTTTACAGATTTGAAGATAGCAGTTTGAGTTTGGAAATGGTGTATTTACTAATAAAGTTGTTTCTGTAAACTTTCGTTTCGTATTATCAAAATCACAACGCTTACCCATTTACAAGTTTGATTTGTCATCGACATCACTGCTATAAGTTATAAATATTTTTAATAAAATTTATTAGTCATAAACTTCCAAATGCGTCGACTTTTGAAATGTAGTTGACTTTATAATTAATTTATTTAATTTATTAATTATAATTTACATAATTTGATTATTGAAATGAATTTTTCTATACCACATGATTAAAAAATAAATAAAATTACAGTTATTTTCATAAAAATATATATTTTATCGAGAAATACTGAAAATATAAAAGACGTAACAAAATATGAAACACTAAAGAAATGAACCAATAAAATAAATGCAAATATTTATTTCAATAATTTATCCATTCCTTACAATTACATAAATAAAGAGATATTGTTTATTTTGTTAAGTGGAAATGCATAGGAGGTCTACTAAAATAAACCAGTGATTATAAACAAAGAGACTAACGTCTACAAATTCAGAAGTTTTTTAAGTGATTGATATTATTTACATTTTAAAACTGTAAAAAAAGACATTTGTATAACTAAAATTGTAAATTGTTGTCAAAATTTTTTCGGGTTTGAATGCACAGCGCTATTCAATCCGAATTCCAAACCACAATTCGAAGTATCCCTTTATTTAAACATCAGCACGTTTTAAAGTCTGAACTTGCATACAAAAGATTGCACAGAGTATTTAAAGAAACTAAACTAAAATTGCCATTCTTGAATTTTATTCCACAAAGATGGGTGTTTCCTCCTCGACAAAATTTACAAATTCAGAATGTTAAAAAGTAACAAAAAGCACTATTTTCAAGTTCAGGTGGAAGGTAAACATTTAAAAAGTCCATAGCAATAGCAAAAATATTGTTTAGAAATGATATTACAAATTTTCATTAAATAATCTATTGAAGTACAATTATTTAGAGAAGTATTGATAAAGAATGAAAAACAGAGTATGAGAAAAACAGAGTATGATATGGTACTTACGTATCATATCATTCCTGCCTTTTTATCGTAGTGGAAATCTCGACAATGGACAATTTCCACATTTTTTAAAAACGAGTAAAATTAGTTTATATTTGTGAAGAATTTCTTTCTGATTCCAAATATTTAAACAAAAGTTCGTTAAAAAAATTAGTTATATAAATATTAAGAAAAGAAAATGCCCCAAAACAAAGCCCAAACCAGTCCGATCAAAACACTCAACAAATTCTGTGACGTCAAGAAATCCTTCCGTTGCTATGGTTATCGTGAGGTTTCTGCCAAATAGTTGGCGTGGATTTGGTAGACCATTGCTATATCCCGTACAGGTCGGCGCGATTTGATGGAAACTTGCAAAACTGGTTTCCGCTGCTGCATTTCAAGGCAAGATGTTTGGGATCTCTTGACGTCACATTCAATTCGAGCCGAATGGATCGTTTACTCCCCAACTTCTAGCAGGAGAACTTTGACTGCAAATTAAAAAAAAAAAAAAGAAACCTGTTGCCAATTTTTTTTGGTAATCGGAATAAACTATTTATTAAAATTAATATTGTATCATCATCTTTATTATTGTCTTTGAAATATTTTATAAACTAAAGTTCAGTAAATTGAACTTTGTGAGAAAAATTCGGGTAACAGAATTTTGCTGACAATGTTTTTTTTTTTAATTTTCTTATAATGAAATAATTTATTTATAAAAAATATGAAATAATTTAAATTTGTCAACGATAAAGAGTTTAATACGTATGATCACTTGGGAATTTTTCTCCATACGTACTAAATCGTCTATCTTTAATCGTAAAAAGAAGTTTTCCAAACATAGTCGACCAATTGTAGTTACCAAAATCTATGCAAATATGCATGATCGATTAACAATGACGTCATGACCTGGTACTCAGTATGTTATACATTTTTTTTTTGTCCTTTTGGCAACAGGAAAAAAATTCAACAACTTGTGAGATTTCTTCTACGACAAAAAGGAAAACTGGTTAAGTACGTAAGTGCCGAATGATATTCTTAACACAATATCTCATCGATATATCAAGTCTTTAAAAACATAAGCTTTTAAGTTAAACTACAACATGCGTCGAACCATGCAGCGCTTCTTCGAAAGCCTTAAGAGAAAACGCAGAAAAGACGTGAAAATAAGGTGTGTGGTCATTTCCCCCTTTATTGCTTTTGTGATGAGTCACTTTCCTTGTGAGTGAAACCGGAATACTGTGAAATGGACCCTTCCATCAGTGGACAATTCCGGGAAAGTCATTGAAAAAATATCTCCCCCCTCACACCCTTTTCGAGTTTAACCATTCAACAAGTTATACTTTTGAAAACACACCTGCACAAACCACGAAAACGTTTTACTCATATTTTCTGGGTTTTAACCCTTTGAAGCCTGATCTTCCAAATTGAATAAAAAATATATCAATGTATTTATTGCAGTAGCCGGTATTTGTTGCCTGTATTTATTGCAGTAACATTATGGAATGGTAACATACATACAGCCAAATATTAAAAACAAACCAATTGCAAGTGTACAATTCGATTTGAAAGTCCGGTATCAAATTTGAAACTTTGGGTTTTTAAGAGTTAATGCTAAGGTGATTTACCATTACCATTACAATATTCTTTACATTTAAATGAAGCAATTGATATACGATGTGATAAAGTACATATTAAGATGTATGAAGGATAAAATATTATTTACAGATGTAAATAATGTAATCTATGAAAAATATGTATCCATGAATACATGATTCTCTCAAATGGTGAATCTTTAAAGCTATGTAAAATTTAAATTCACTGTAAAATGATATATTTAAACAGCATATATCAATAATTCGATGAAGCGTTTTCTGAAAATTCTTTTAGTCATTAAAAACCCAATTTCGAACATTATAATTGGGAATATCTTTGTCATCATCGTTTGTAAATGGCAAAATTCGGACAGCAAGATGTTTATATGTCCATTAAGGTGTACGTATACCCTACAATTCAAGAAAATCGATCAGAATGTTCATTTTTTGTTGTTATTATATTATAATATTTTCTGATACTTTAGCTTTCAAACAATAGTGAACTTTTGAAAATATTCTTAATATTTTTTAAGTTACAATCTATTATAAGTAGGTACTACCACTGTTAGGTACTACGCTTCTAAAACTTTAAACCTGTTTTCTGACGAACTGTATTTTGATAATGTCACGCTTTATTCAAACAATGATAAATCAACAACAAAATGTTCAATTATAAATTTTTTTATATGATAGTAATCTACATAATGTGCTAGATGTTTTGAATATCAATTATATAAAATTGGTAGAGAAATTTATTTTCTAGTGATTTTTAAATCTTAGAAATCAATGAAAATATTGATTTTTTTCAGGTGTATACACTAAATAAATTGTGTGTAAAAAAAAAAAAAAAAAAAAAAAAAAAAAAAAAAAAAAACTATTCTATGTAAACGACTTAACTGAGTTTCAAAACATGAAGAATAATAATTCAAATAATTTTCAAGTGAAATTGCGTTTCTAAGTAAATTAGAATTTGATATATCATTGTTTGAAAAAGGTACTAATTATATAATTAAAGCTTAATTAACAAATTAACAATTGCCGAAATTTGAATTTTTTTGTGAAATGATTTTAATCATATGCTTTCTAACTAAAGTAAAAAAATGGATTTTTAAACTCAGAATTAAAAAAAATTCATTCTAGGGAACATACACCTTAATATTGAAAATTACGCTGAAAGTTATAATTGCATTTTAGAGATCTGCTTGGAAAATAACAAAAGATCTTTATTGTATCTAATACTATTTTAAATCCTGCATGTTTAAAAGTGATTCTTTAATTAAAAGTAAATTAGAACAATATAATTACTGTGAAAAGTAGTAGAAGTTATTTTAAAGCCTAATCGTATTTTGAATTCCTATTGAAAAGAAAACTTTTAATTAATTTAAAGTAAATCGATAAAGAATTAGTGTGAAAAATAGATCTTTTATAATAACGTTAGTTTTGTTCGTGTGTTGTTTGGTGGTGGGTAAAATCTTCGGAAAAGGTTCTTTAATCATTTGTCATCATCCAATCAAACTGAAGTTTCACCGGATGAATGCGCTGTCGATGACAATGAATTCTCGTAAGTTTCAGAACTCTCCTGATGACCTTTACACACGTTTCTATGGCCCACCTTATGGCCGTGTGGTCAATGCTCTTATTTCGAATACCAAAAGTGCCGGTTACTTATCCCTGGTTAGGCATGGATGTTCGTTGTGGTTCGGAATCCACGTTAAGGTTTAATTCTCGGCCTGATTAGCCACTATTGTGCACAAAAATAGGTCGTTCCGCGATAAAACCTAGCTACAACACGGTTCTATTCCCATATGTCAGATCCAGATACCAAGCCATTTTTGAGCAGGCACAATCTGGCTATATTTAATGACTCAAATCTTCCCCTGTTAAGGTTGATGATATGTGATAAAAAAAAAAAAAAAAAAAAATATATATATATATATATATATATATATATATATATATATATATATATATATATATATATATATATATATATATATATATATATATATATATATATATATATATATATATATATATATATATATATATATATATATATGGGTTTCGACAATTGCGGTCTGCGCCTACAAGGCGTGAAGAGACTCAAGGCAAGGCAAGGCAAGTTAAAAACTATAAGTTATTGTTTTTAACAATTTCAATTTCGTCTTTAATGGGTTAACCAATCAAAAGTAAATTTAAGTTTGAGTGAGAAAAAATCCAGAAGGCAAATATTTCTTTCGCCAATTGTAAAGTAAGACGATGTTTCCTATGAGAGAGACATCTGTCTGGTTATTGAATTATTTTTATCTTTATGTGAAAGCTGAACGAATAATAATTTAAAACAATATGAGAAATAGGAATGCGAATAGCCTATTTTGGAATGAAATGAATGATGCTCGATTATTAGATTAAACCCAACCTTATTTACTTTTGAAATCTATAGTTGTTTTGGCCGACCAAACTGTATAGTGGTTAGCATACTAACTTCTAGACCACGAGGTTGCGGGTTCGAGTCCCGTGATAGGCATGGGTGTTTATAAATGTATGTTGGCTTGTGAAATGACGAACGTTTCGGCGCATTATAGCCCTCTTGTTGCTGACTGCGCCAGATAATCTGAAAACAACCAACCAACTATAGTTGTTATGAAATTGCGGGATAATAACTTAAATGGAAAAATGACAAAACCACTTTTTGTTTATTTATACATTTGGGAAACTTATTTTCCGTCCAGGAAGGTATATGTAATCGTTTTGAATCTACAAGATGATAATTTCTTTATTTTTAACGAAGGAATTTCTATTTTTGTAAACTACTTTAACCCCTTGCCTGTGGAATGTATTTGAGAAAACGTACTGAGAGCTCGAATTCAGTTAGGGCGTCACAGGCAAGGGGTTAATAATTAAAAATAATCTAAATTATTTATTATCAAAGGAAAAAGTCCATGAAAACTTTTCAAATTTAGTTATTAAATAACAGATTTAATTAATATGTCTGTAATAGTTAGGGATTTTAAGTTGTTGAATAATGATAATTTAATCTTAAATGCCTAAATTTCTAGTTTCCTATGTATGTTTATGAAGAAAAAAGGTTAAAATGAAATTTAGATTTTAAATTCCAAGCACTTCTCATTTAAAACTTAAATACAATAGAAAATTCAAATAATTAAAGAAAAAAAAATTATATAGCATATAAGTCAACATTGATACTAACTTCAAAAATATAAGTGAAGATTACAAGGTTCTCATTATAATCAGGAGACTTATAATGAGAACCTTGTATATAAAAGTTAAGAATAGTATGATATTGTAAAGATTTGTAAAATTACTATAAGAGATGCTTTGATTACTGACTCACTCACTCACAGCCTCATTCTGTAACGCTGTAAGTTAGATTTTGACCGATCATTGTAGAAACTTTTCCTCGCTACTAAAATTGTTTTAATCAGAATAAATAAAAAAAGATTTAGATTTGTGAATGTATAAATTCACGCTCAGTAAATTTTGAAACATACTTTGCCACACATTTTGCTGTTAGGGATGTTTCTATCATTTAAAATTAGATGCAAACACCAAGCACATGCTGAAAACAGAATCGCTGTTATGTTAATGAATAGGAAGATAGTCTATTTGATTGATGGTAATTCTCAAACCTATTATTGCACCGATTCTGTAGTTAGTGAAGATCCAAATGATGCACTCAATTTCCCTGTTCAATCCACGCACAATGCAGTTTTTCAATAGATATATTATATTTTCATATTTTTACATTCAATTACCCTTATGTAATACGTAGGGTAATAAAAGTATAGTATTCGGTCCAAAAATAAAAACAAAGTAAACCACCCTACGTCAAAAGGGTTAAGTGGACAATATGTTTTTCTTATAGTTATCATCCTTTTTTGTAAGCGAAACAGAGGAGAGGGGGTCATTGATAAGAACTGCTTATGGAAAGAGAACTCTGGGTTAAAGAGATTCGTTTACTAAACGTGTTTATTTTTACGAGTTTATCGAAATTCTACTGAAATTTTGGAGGTGGGAGATATTTTGGTCACCTTAAAAGATATTTCTACTGCCATTTTAATCAAAATCGTTAGAAGAGATTTTTTGAAATTGCTGAAT
The DNA here is from genome assembly GCA_963978545.1 of Linyphia triangularis. Taxonomy (NCBI): domain Eukaryota; kingdom Metazoa; phylum Arthropoda; class Arachnida; order Araneae; family Linyphiidae; genus Linyphia; species Linyphia triangularis. The sequence goes on along the minus strand of OZ021726.1, from coordinate 19,487,657 downwards.
GACATAAACTTTCCAATGGCCTTATGCAAATGCGCAATTTTAACGAAAACCTTAATATCAGTATCACTAATCCTTATACAAAAGTTGAACATCGTAGAGCGTTTGATGAAAATGCTGACCAAAGATAAACAGATATTTTTCTTAGATTTTTTTTTTCTTAACTCAACACTTTCCAAAATATGTAAAAATTCAAAAATTCAAACTTTTTTTGACAGAATCTAATTACATTACCCTATATTGCATAGAATGTAATTGAAAGTAATAATGTTCAAAATACATCCAAAACAAATGAGACTTGTCATTTATATGATTACAATTATTAAATGCTCAAATATTGCTGGATTCATTTAAATAAAGAACCTAACTTCACTCGATGATAGTAAGTTAAAAATGATATGAAAAACGGCCTAGCAAAGTACTCTTCACTGTTAATTGACGACCGTGGTATCACGTTGGATGCTTAAATTGCAAGAATAAAAACAAAGAACAAAAACAAAGAGAATTTCCTAAAACCATTAGTTTGACAAAGCTTGTCGTTAAATTCTTCCTTTCTATTCAAATTTCTAAAGCTTTTGTAAATAATCATAAAATCATGTGTTGTTTCCAATGTGTTAAAATCAATGTTTTGTACTAAAACTTTATTTTTTTTTAAAATTTCATCTAAGAGTTTCAATTTTTTTTTACATCTAAAAAAGCATTGTCATTCTTTTAAAATTTTCACAAAAATTAAAATTTCATTTTTGACAGAAACCAATGTGTTTCTTTGAAAATCTATAAAAATATTTGTGTGTATGTATACTTTTATTTTTAATAGTGCAAAGTTATTATTAATTTTCTGTTTTCAAAAATCTTCAAAATTCAAGTGTATTGCATAGATTGCATGGATATTAAATTATATAATGTGTAACAAATAATCATACTGAAAAGAATTTTCCTAACAGTAAAAAATTTTCAAGGACACATAGTTTTCAAATTATATTAGAGCTGCAATCATGTAAATTTTAAGATGTTAACAAGACGTCCTTTTTTACGTTGTGTTGGTATCTTTTAACATTGAGTTTATATAGTCTCCTATCTCTACCCCTCTAAAATAATGCTTTTCCAAAGTTTCCTAATGTTAATTCCCATTGACTCACCCTAAGACTACCTTACTTCAAGATTTAATATAATATCTATTGAAAGTGAGTACAGTTTGATAACAGAGTTTACATTTCGCAAAACAAGCTAAAAAGAGTTTTGTTTTATACTTTCAGTTTCATATTGCAAGCATATTTTTTTAGATGGATATAACACTTCGCCGAATTAATAACTCAAAGCTGTAGTATAATCTTCAGATTAGTTTTTGCGCCTCAGAAATGTATTACAACATGAATTATAAACCAAAAAGGGTATTTAAAGTCTGTCTAAATTTGATAAATCAAACATCCAACTTCTTAACCGTTAGATGAGATGGTACCGTTTGAATTAAATCGCCTTTTGAAAACTAGTCCTCTTTTCTGTGGTATATATATATTTTTTACAAAAGTTATGTTTGAAATCTTCAATAAATGCAAAGAAAATTATTCTAAAACCCAGTTATAAGTTATTATTCATAAATTGAAACGGAAAATAGAAGTAAATATGTACTATAATTTTAAACTAATTTACTTTTTTAGGGATAAGGATTTTAAGTAAAAGGCTTCTTAGTATATTATTATAGGTCATAAGATAAGCCTTATCTTAGAAAAAGATGCACCAGGTACATTTGGTAAAAGTCATTGCTTTAAAAAAAAAATGACTACCGCACATGCTCTCGTGAAGATGAATTCTGATCAGTGTTTGAAGACAGGTACTCCACACTTCTCTGCTCTCTCATTGGTCAATTGTCTTGTTGTAGAGAAAACTGGTTTATTCCGGATCACTACACGTTTTCGAAGGGCTATGTATTTGGGGACTTATTTCAATATTTTGGGGGTTTAAACGTTTGAGGATGAACTGGTTTATATTAATAATCTGTTTATGCCTATTTTTGACTATTCTGTTTAAATTAATAGAAACTATTTTTAAGGTTTTATTTTAAATTAGTTCTTTTTAAATTAGAAAATTTTAAATTACCTCTACAGTAACTACTTCTATTTAGGATATTTTAGACATATTGATTTTTTACCCCTTTTTTACCATAACTTTTGTGGGTGGAAGTGTCACATCTACAAAATACTATTTACAACGTTTTTGGTCTTAATTATGTTGTTTGTTTATGTTTTATTCAAAAAAATTTGTAAAACTATTCACGAAATGAATTTTCTCTGGGATATCAAGAGCATTGATAAATCACTTGATTGAAGATTACTTGAAGAAACTAACCGAAGAAACTAAACCGAAAAACATTTCGGTTCAGTCAGTACTTTTGTTCGAGAATGAATTAACGTAAAATTACGGTTGATGCATCAAGCAAGGGGTTAATCTGGCCAATTGTCCCCACTAAGATATTTAAATATAACATCAAATAAAGAGCTAATGAAAGAAGTGATTAAAAGGTTAAAAAAAATCATAGGCACTCTTATTTTTAGTTATATGTTTATTAAGAAAACTATGAAATTTTAAAATAACAAAATATTAAAATCATTAGCTGGAAGTAGTTTTGATTATTATTTAAATAAATATTTACTCAGAAAAAAAAATTGAATTCATATTTACAAAAAAAAAAAAAAAAAAAAAAAAAAAAAAATAACGTTTAACATTCCTAATTCAAGAATTGTTTCGATAAAATTAGGTGCAATTTTTGTTTATTTTCCCGCAGAAACAAGAATGAGATAAAACTACAGTGGTTGTTTGGTTTGTGCACTCAGCGACTAATATTTATTCACAGTAACACGGCTAATCAGTGTCTTGAGTCTACGCCTGGCTAGTTCAATAGATTACTTTCTATAGCTCTATAATTATTAATTGGCACTTAAAGATAGACGCGAACACTTTAAAAAAAAAGTTTTCCTTTTAGCACTTAGTTTATGAATTACTCCATTATCAGCCGTTTCCTTCAAGAATTGGATTTTGTATACATCAATTATATATATATATATATATATATATATATATATATATATATATATATATATATATATATATATATATATATATATATATATATATATATATATATATATATATATATATATATATATATATATATATATATATATATATATATATATATATATATATATATATATATATATATATATATATATATATATATATATATATATATATATATATATATATATATATATATATATATATATATATATATACTAGCAGACCCGACAGACGTTGTTCTGTACACACGTCGTTAATTCGAAAATTTCAAACATTCTTCAATAAGCTGTAACAATCTGGACTGTTTTGATGAAAATTATTATTGAAGAGTTATTTTAATATCTAACGTCATTACATGTACACTTATACAAATTCGACCGATCGGTAGCATGTGAGTATATACTGTGTGTGTAAGTATGCATATACTGTATGAGTGAAGTGAAATGTAGAAGCTGTGTTAACTAAAAAGATGCATCTATTACCACACTCCACGGATGAAATTTGTAGACTGGATAATAGCAGCCACTGTCTATGATTATTGACACGGATATTTCTAGGCGTCACCGAAAATTTTAAGTGAATGAAATGACTGATTACAGGTTGGGATATTATCCGTGGAGTGTGGCAATAACAGCGTCGTAAATACAAACTTTAATTTGTTTTAAGTAAAGGTAAAATATCTTATACTGAAACTATTTTATAACATTTATTTATTAATTTACAAAAACTTAATTTATCTTAATGCTATTGGATGTACAATATTTTTAGTTAATCCTTGAGGCGTATAAACAAACAAATTCGATGGTTTTCCAACTCTGGAACACGCAACATATAATTGACCGTGAGAAAAACACGGATTTTCTAAATCTAAGCCACAAATTGTCATCGTTTGGCCTTGTGACTTATTTATAGTCATAGCATATGCCAAGCGGATTGGAAATTGTAAACGTTTGAATAGTATAGGCGAATCTGAAGGAATCATTGGGATCCGTGGTAGAAGTACAACCTCACCTTAAAATTTTCCACTCAAAATAGTAGCTTCAAGAATGTTGCCCATGATTTTTTTTATAACTAATCGCGTCCCATTACATAATTTCGGAGCATTCAAATTTCGAAGCAAAATTATAGGTGAACCAACCTTCAGTCGCAAATTATTTGGTGGCATTCCAGGTAAATCTAATGAATTTAAAAATTCTACAGGATAGTTAACAACTTCATCAGGATCAACAACAGTGTCGATCGATTTAAATGTAGTTTCATTACCAGGCAGTAATTGCTGTATTTTGAAATTGATGGCATCAACATCTAAATTTTTCCCAGCTAAAATTGCTCGCTCTCGTAGCCATCGATGATTAGTACAATTATGTCTCAAATCTGGAAAGATACTGTTTATTAACTCATCTTTGGTAGCCACCATGTTGCAAAAATTCTCTAGAAGTCGAATATATTGTGTATCTTCATACAATTCAATTTTACCATTGCCAATATCCAACAATTGTTCAGAGAATCTTGACGCTAATGGATCATTTTGAAGTTGAACGCGCATATTAATAGTAAGGCATAATTTGCTAAAACTTCGCCATAGATAAGATTCTTTTAAACATGCATTTATTTCGTCTGCATATGTCGCGCGTGGAATGACTGGTAATGTTTGTCTGAAATCACCAGACAGCAACAATAGAGCACCACCGAAAAGCCTAGTATTATCCTTGATATCTTTCAGGGACCTGTCGAGAGCTTCAGGCGAATGCTTGTGGGCCATGGTACATTCATCCCAGATAATAATTTTGCATTTTCTCAAAACTTGAGCCATGCCTGAATGCTTCTTTATGTTACACATTGCTTCGGGATTTGTGTGAACATTCAAAGGTAATTTAAGCGCTGAATGCGCCGTCCGTCCACCATCAAGTAACGTTGCTGCGATTCCTGATGAAGCAATAGCCAATGCAATATTATTTTGTGATCGGATGCGCGCAAGTATCAATGAAATGAGGAATGTTTTACCAGTACCACCTGGTGCATCCAAAAAAAAGAATCCACCTTGTTGCGCTGCAATTGATACATTAATTTGATCATATACATTTCGTTGCTCAGCAGTGAGCAATTGTTCATTATTGGCAACAAAAGTAGCCAAAGAAGTTCTATCGAAGTGGTGTTCCCGTTGAACATCGCTGTTGATGGTATCTACTGCTGGGCGGTTCGGCGCTGGCATGCCGAAATGGATGAGTGGCATATTCGAAATAAGAATACAAATATCCTCAATAATTATTAATGACTCATTATATATTTCTGCGGAGAATTCAATATTTTGATTTTGATTAGTAATTATAATCCGATGTAAAATATCCTCACTCATTGAGTCTTTATATTTGTCCCACAAAGCAGATGCTTCAGACGGAAAACACGTTGTCAATATTATTGAAAATAATTGACGAATTTGTTGTGGAGATGAGCTCAGTGCTGCATCTGCAAGTGTGAGATCCCAATGGTTATCATCCTCCAATAAATGTAACTCACGACACGCATCAAAGAAAGTGTCGTATAAAGTACCATTGACTTTTCGCAAATATCGGAAAGATGTTGGTCCAGGAACGTTAACCATTAACAAACGCAAAAAAAAAAAAACATTCGCGTTGCTTAGGATGAACTGTATATATTCGACCTAAAGTATTCGTCATAAATATGTCGGTGAATCCTGGGACTGGAATGCCTCGTTTCCGTGGTTCCCAATTTTTTGATTGTTTATTCCACTTAAAAAATTTAGGAACATCAGTATACATTAATGTCCTTGCGAATTGACCAACAACATCTTGTCGGCAACAAAGGTTGAAAAATTCAGTAAGAGTTGTTTTTGGAGCCGTTAAAGCTTGTTGTAGTGCAGTCTGTTCTGTAAAGTAAACACGCTGTCCGTTTTCAAGATGCACAGCCAAATGTATAACAGCAGGATCCCTTTCATGTATAGGAAACGAAAAAATGCGCCAAATAGCTTCGTTACTGCTTATGTATCGACCCATTTGATAACGTGTAATTTCGTCATTGTCATTTACATTTTGAACAGCGAATACAGCTTTATCACTGCCCTTGTGAACATACTTACAAATGTATTTTATAGATTTCACTGAACTGCATAGTTCAACGTTTATGTGCGCTTTATAGGTTTTGCACAGCAATGGTGAATATGGAACTACCCAGCGATTATCAATATCTACTCTCACACCGTTTGACAGACTCAATTCATATGATTGACCGCCATTGTCTACGTCTCTAAGCCGGTAAGATGGATAACCGTCAGTATTGGTGATAGTATCAGATTGGCATGGTTTTGGAAAACGTTTCGTACATTTTCCATTGTCCATACATAGTGACATCATGTTTAGAGTACCACATGGACCATGGATCATATTAGTAGTTACAATGTCAAACAATTCTTGATCAACATTCGGATCTGGAATTTCGGCTGAAATAATTTTGTCGATTTCTTCTGGGCGTACTTTATCCACCAATCAAATCAAAATATGCGTATGAGGTAAACCTCGTTTTTGCCATTCAACAGAGTAAAGCCAACAACGTGTTTCACCAAATACCGAGTGATGTGTAATCAAATTCATCAAAGATTTTAATTTTTGTTTAAAAACTCGTGCAGTGATATCATGGCGATGCATCGATGTTTGACCTGGCAACAACAAACTTTGAATTTCATCCCAGTTTGGATTACACGTAAATGTGATAAGAAGATCAATCAATTTCTATTCATAGTTAATATTTTAATTAGCACACGACTTAAACGAACACAATAATAACACAAAATTTCAAATATTTTTCTCAATTTCATCGCAGCACCAACTGTCGGGACAAACTGAAATTCAAATAGAATAATATTTAATATTTGATGCTGCGATGGTAGCGCAGTCTACCGGATCGAATGTAAAACATTTCAAAATTAACAACTACTTAAAAATGAAAAATTAGTTAAATAAACATTTTCCAGTGGACCAAATTGTGAATCTAAACCATCCTCGAATCCCCGTGAACTCACACAAAAAATTTCATCAAAATCGGTCCAGCCGTCTAGGAGGAGTTCAGTGACATACACACGCACACAAGAAATATATATATATATATATATATATATATATATATATATATATATATATATATATATATATATATATATATATATATATATATATATATATATATATATATATATATATATATATATATAAGAAACCTATAAATACTTATGTAACACAGCGGAATTCGTTAATGTTGGAAATGGGAATTCTGGGAAGATTGACAGTTTTACCCCGTAACTCGATCATTGTTCTAAAATTCAAAGATTAAAAAAAAAAAAAAAAAACACGTCACAAAACGTATTTTTTTCACACTTCGTTTTTTAAAAAAAAATATATTTCAATTTTAAAACTCTGCATCAAGGCTTCCCAACCTCTAGATCCAAAACTTCCAGGCCAAGATCCGTAGCAACTGACCAGTCTACAACGGTTCACATCGGGATTGGTTAGTGTTCACATTAACATTTTTTTGGGTGCAAAAGATTTTGAAATAAAGAGACTGAGTGAGAGCTTCTGAGTATTTCTTGTCACAATTCTCTTTGCATTTCAAAAGTTTATCCAATTTCAAAATTGGTGCATAAAGATTTTAACAACTTATTTGTATTATTTATAATATTGAGGAAGGACTTGTAAACTGGTAAGAAAGGTATGTAGCATATCTCCCCGTTTAACGCCTTGTATATAGCGAAAATAACTGATTATCTTAATCTGTTAAAAATTTGAATCTAGTTTCATCCAAAAAAAGGAAGTACAATTTTATCCAATCCAAGTAACCCAAGAATGCAAGTAAATATGGAATATCCCATATAGTCTGACGCTGAAATTAAGTACAAATGATCATGAAGCTAAACACATTTAAACAAAGCGGCCACGACTTGTAATCAATACCAATAGAGTAGAAAAAGGGTAAAAAGTTCCAAATCTGGAAAATTCTAATTGCCTATACCACTGTGACCTGGTTAATTGGCTAATGTTTCCAAACACATAGTAAACCAAGTTAGTACAATTTAATCGCCGTCACTCTTAATGGATCAAAAAGTTTCAAACTTGAAATATCCCAATGTTTGAATTCCCATATAGCCTCAACTAAAAAATTTGAATCCAACTAGCCACCATAGAAAATGTAAGCTTTTCTGATCGGGTTTAACCGACTTTAAAGAGTCTAAAAGAAATAAGGCGTTCCAAATGTAGATTGAATTCCTTAATACTCTATTAATCCACGTCGCTGAAGATTGTTACACATGTTTCCAAAAATGAACATGGTTAAACAAAACTGGAGATACAGTTGAAAAATAACAAAAACTACCAGACTTAAATAAATTAAGGGGATCCGGTACCGAAAATAAAAAAAAAGTTTATTTCTGTACATTTTTATGTCAAAAATTTATTTTATGTATGAGATATTATTTATATATTTGAGAAAATATTTTTTTAAATATTGTGTTTAGTTATTTAAAAAAATTTTAAAAACCAAGAAAAATACATAATAATTGACGTTTGCGTATTTTGATATAAGTCAAGAAAAAATAAATTTTTTTTCAAAGTGAAAGCTTTCTGTAATACATAATTATATAATTTTTTTTTTGTTTTCACAGAATTTTGATAGGTGAATTAAAAAAATTCTCAAAGTTAAAATATTGAAATTTTTGCCTTTTTTTATGTTATCTTTTATGCTAAATGTTATATTTTAAAACAGAATTAAAAAAATAAAATTCTGTGAAGACAAAATATTTAAAACTATATAAATTAAATGCTCTAAAAATTTGAATATCCAACTCTTAATGGTTCTGGAGATATATCGATTTGAATATGCAACATCTGTGAAAAACACTAGTGCTCGAAAAAAGCACTTCAAACAGACACTTCAAGGTGCTATGCCCATTAGTGATGTTTAAATCACAGGTAATTTTGTAGCGTTCTAATAACCGGAGGAATAAGATAAAAACATCATTGTCTTCAGGAATGTATGAACTATTTTTTAAAATCAGAAAAAAATTTGGAATTTTTGAAGAAATTTCGGTACTGGACCTCCTTAAATCCATTTATAAAAGTTTTGCAATTATATAATTTAACCATTCATCTTTAAAAAAAAAAAAAAAATGAAAGATCAAAAATACTCAATGCGAAATCAGGAACGTTAATGAAAACGCAATACGATGATTTTATAAATAAATTTTATGCGTTATTTTTTTTTATTATTTATTTATTTGGTTGCTCTTACACTCAACGCAATGACGGCTCATGGTCAAAAATGTTAATGCAGCCGGAACTACAACTCCTTCCCACTAATCAATTTCATTCATGAATGGAAATTCTATAATCTAAATTACTCAAACTCAAAGTTTCCTTTAAATATTTACAAAATGATATGAGACAGAAAAAGAAAAAAACTTATTTGAACTTACATATAACGGGTCTCCATGTTTCAAATATAAGTTGTAATATTAACTTAAGAAGTAACAAAAATATATGTGTAAACTTATCAAGGAAACTATTTTCCGTTTTGGGGGAGGAAAATGCAAAAAATGCTCCCACTCACACATCTTTACATACACTTCTTTTTTTCATATTTAAATAACTAATTTTTTAAAAGAACTTTAGCTTAAATATTCATAATTAGAAAGAAATTCTTCATAAATATAAACTAATTTCACTCATTTTTAAAAAATGCGGAAATTTTTCATTATGGAGATATGAGGGACATTTACTCTAAAACTAGTAAAGATAAATGCCTAAAATTTTTAACATATATTCTTATGAATATATTGTACAATTGGAAGATATAATTTTTTCATATTTTCGAAATTAAAGATTTTATACAGTTTTATTGCTACCAAAAATGACAGTTTCTGAAAATTCTATGATTATCAGACCTTTTAATTTTATTTCAAGAAGCAAAAAATTAAAAAATGCTACCCTCAAATTGTGTAATATAATGGGAAGAATATATTTGAAAATTTTTAAGCATTTATCTTTAATAGTTTTTGAGTAAATGTTCTTTATGTCTAAAAATTGCTGTTAGGAGATAATAGGTCGTTAAAGTGGAAAACGATAATTTTAACTGATGCACAAAATATATATATATATATATATATATATATATATATATATATATATATATATATATATATATATATATATATATATATATATATATATATATATATATATATATATATATATATATATATATAAAGTATATATATAAAGCATATATATATAAAATACTTCTAATATTAATTTCAAAATTTATTTTTTGACGTTCTTAAACTCCGACTACCTTTAAGAAATTAATAAAATAAATAATTAAAGTTGACTAGCAATTAGTAAATTTTAATTTTAAACTAATAATTTAGATGCAGCCTGGCTGTATAATAATGGCGAATCAAGCCGTGATCTACAGCTTAGTATGGTTTCTATACCGCAACGAACATCTCTGCCTATCCCAGGATATAATATGGGTGTAAATTAGATTACATTACAACGATCGTTAATTTGTGCCATTAGGATGTCACTAACATTAAAAAACTGTCATTAAGAAAGGGACGGGATAATTTTTTTTCATAAAATGTTAAAACATTGATAAAAATACCAATGTTTTGAGCTTATGGCAATTTTTTTCAAATTGCACTAAAAATCTATAATTTGGGTCACTATGATGTTACTAACATTTAAAAATTGTTATTATAGTGTCAACATTCTTTCAAAAATGAAGGGGTAATTTTCTGTAAACACTGGGGGTTTCGCGTCAGACTGATCATCTGACCGGAACATTGTTGTCTGGAACCCCGGGGCCAACGGTCAAGTAAGCTGGTTTTGGCACAGCAGGCCAAGATCCCCCAGGGGCTGTTGTGTCATTGAGTTTAGTTTTAATTTTCTGTTAAATACGATTTAAATAAAAAAAGTCATTAAACGATTAGAATTCAACAAATTCTTGAGGAAAATTCCACAACATTGAGACTTTAGGAACACTTTTTAAAGGAAAGGCAGATAAAAAGTTTTGTTCCCCTTGAAGACGTACATTTAAATCCAATGATTATTCATAAGATGTATTCACGGCATACCCACTAAATGGACATTTTAACATGAGCTCAAAAATACACCTCTTGGAACGCTCTCGTACTTTTTTTAGTTGTTAAAAATGACACAGATTACAGATACACCTCCAATAGATCTGAAACTTGGCAGATGGGTTAGATGTCGATGACAATATATTTGATCAAATTTTGTGATCTGTCACTATTATTAAAAGGTCGCTTCTACGGAATACTAAGAGAAACCAACTTAACGTCATATAGTCGCGCTGAAATAGTATTTAACCTATCATTGAAGTAAGGGTTATCTGCTGCCAAATTGTTTAAATAAATAAATAAATAAATAAACAAACAAATAAATAAATAAATAAATAAATAAATAAATAAATAAATAAATAAATAAATAAATAAATAAATAAATAAATAAATAAATAAATAAATAAATAAATAAATAAATAAATAAATAAATAAATAAATAAATAAATAAATAAATAAATAAATAAATAAATAAATAAATAAATAAATAAATAAATTGTTTTAATAAGAATAAATAATATATTTGGATGAAACTGCATAAATTCACATCCATTTTAATAAATAAATTTTGAAAAATATGTTTCGCATATTTTGCTGGTAGAGAATTTTAATATAGAAAAGAGAATTTTAATATTGAAAAGAGAATTTTAATATTGAAAAGAGAATTTTTAATATTTAAAATTAGATGCAAATACCAAGCATAAAATTGGCTATGCATATAAAGGATTATATTAAAGTCTTTGTTTTTATGAGTTAAATTGTTTCCTAATAGGTGGGCATTGATCCTTTGATAGCAATTGTTAAATATTAGTGGCTTCATAATGACACAAATACTAATTTTTAACGCAATTCATGTCATACTTTATAAAATTTACAAATTTCAGTAAATTCTTAATCTTTAATCGATTTGTGGGGTTAGGTAAATGCAAACAATTTCCTAAATAAAAAAATTATTGCAATGCATTTGTTTTTAAATTTAGCAACTTTCTGCATTCTTTCGAAACATTTGAAAAATGCATAATATATGATTTGTAAAATGCAATGCATGAATTTCAAATGTGCATAACTTGCAAACCTTATTTGTCCGTGAAGCTCTCAGAATAGACCTGTACTATAAACATAAATTAACGTCACAATATTCAGTCAAAACCAATCGAATGATATTGTCATATTGAATCAAAAGTTCAAATAAATTTTTTGTTTCCAGTTAGATGGAACTTTTATCAAAATATGTTACCTTTTACGCTTTTTTTTATATTTCTTCTATACATTTTAATTACTTGACTTGTTTCTATTTCTAAACACTATTTGAATGATTCCTTGTAATTTTTTTTCGTTATTTAGGATGTATTTCACATTCATATTAGCCTTTGCTGAGCCAAAAAGCTTCTAGAGTAAATAAGTTCTTTTAGTTTCATCCTTCTTAGAGTAGTTAAATAAAGTAGTCTCCAAACCCTCTTCCTCCATAGTAACATGTAGAATATGCCAAATTTTAGTAGACCTAATTATTTACATTTTACCACGTCTCACATAAATAAACGAAAATAATAATTAATAGTAATGAAAAGTATCTTTTGGTTTTTAACTAAACTTCAAACAAGCAGAAACCTGTCAACATTCTGTTTAGTATAGAAGATTATTTACTTTAAAAAAAATAAAAAAATTTTTTTTATGTAAATAACTAAAATTTAAATATATCTAATTTACTGTGTTAGTTAATCAGTTGTATTTTCTGTACTGCCCCCCCTCCTCCCTGTTAAAAAAAAAATGTCGAACAAGCAATAATTTAACTTTTAAAAATTAATATGAAAGTGTTTGATTTGGTAATAAAAATTATTACCCATTACACCTCACTCTAATCTTCGGGCTTTTTTAAAACGATTTTGATATTTTAAATTACTCTGCTTATTCATAAAATATATCACAAGCCTCTAATTAAGTATTTCAGTAAAAATTCACAATCGAATGTGCAATCGCAAATTTAGTTTATTTTTGAAATTATATGCTGACATATAGAAAAATAAAAACTATTAAAAACTGTTTAATGATTAAATTTGTAAAAAAGCGTGTTTAGTATTTCATTACACGGGTTTTTTAATCACACTACCACGATTTTTTTTAATAATTTCATAATTCAAATAAATTTATATTTTATGAAACATTTGATGGCACATAGTTCAAAGAAGACTTCAAGTATTTCACTTTCTAAATTAACAAATATCATATGAAAGAAAACACATAAATTATGTGGTGGACAAAATATGCGTGAGTTGTTAAGAGGCAAAAATTTAACTTATTCAAAAGTATACAATTATTTATTGAGACACTGGCAATTTTTACATAACATGTATATGAAATCAAAATAGTAAATGCATTTATATTTAAGTATGTACACAATTTTACAAAATCAATATAAATCACGGATATAAAATAGATGGCCAGCTGATCTAAGGTTAAAAGTTATAGTAAAAAATATAAGATTTAAAAATATTTTACATGCATTCTCCTTAATAATCTGATATTTGACAAAAATGCTTCAATTGAGGAATATTTAATGACAGTTTAATTACTAATAAAAAGAAAGCAACTTAATTACATTATAAATCTATTTCCCATCGCACATTCAAATGTTTGTTTAAAAGAAAATTATGAAACCAATAAAATATACCACTGGTAACTGAAAAATAACACTTTCACTTCTGATAATTGTTAAAATGACATGTTGAATAAGATATTTAATTGTAAAACAATAATACTTATTTAATGATAACATTATTTCTTACCACACATTTAAATGTTTGTAAGAAGACCATAAAAAAACACTAAGAAATTGATCACTGGTAATGGTTAATGGAACATGGCAATTTTGCTCCTCATATTTGTTTAAAGTAATTTTTTGTGCAGAACATTTTAAAATCATTCTATCATTTACAGATAAATAAAACAATACATTTATGGTCCAAAATTATTGCTCATCACCATTTAACAGTTTTCTAAAAAAAAGATTGCAAAAAAAAAAAAAAAAAAAAATATCACTGGTAAATAAAATTTGGCACTTCCATTTTCATCACAGAAACAGCTTATATAACTGAGCATTACAGCCGTTCCTTGGATAAAGCCATTCTTTTACTACTCTCACAGGAACAGTTCTCAATATTTACTGGGTTTCTTCGTGATTTTGATTGGTTGCGATTTGTAGCCATACCGCCATTTCCGTTTCATACTTCTGTCGATGGTAACTAGCCAAGACTTTTTACTTTTGGCGGCTTCCTTCTTGGGTTTGGGCGGGGCATTTTCCTGATTGTTGTCAGCACAATCATAAATATGAGCGTGGAGATCAGCACTTTTGCTGAATCCCTTCAAACATATCGTGCATTTCATTACCAGGAATTTTGAATTGTCGGTGACTGAAGAAATTTCGTGTTTGGGACGATCTCGGACGTTTTTCTTTCTGGCTTCGGAAGCTTTCTTGAGATGGGCTTCTGTCCCATCCAGATAGAATCGAAGATTTTCTTGGATGTTTTCGGAGAGATTGGCAAAATATTCTTTTTCCGAGATCTCGGTTTTCGTTCTATTTCTTGTACTCATTCTTTTTATTCTAGAAGTCATCTAAAATAGAGATGAAACCTGTTTTTAGTCATTTAATAATATTTACACACGACGAAGTGAGAAAAGTAATCAGAACCTGGCAAATATTGGAGGGATTATTAGTCTTACTAAACACGACCACAACATTATAACTTTCTATTCTCTTGTCCCCTATTACAGCAACGAAGCAGCTTCGTTTCGTTCAAAATAAAATAAAAATTTAGTTTGAAAATATACATATTTATTTAGACGTAGTATTTTTTTTACTGCATGTTGTACTATGGTTTCGACTAAAAAATGAATTTTTAAATAATAATATTTGAAAGTGATATTTCAAACGCTAATGTGCAATGTAAATGTTTTCCTCAAATCTTTGGGGTTGTAAAAAAGTAAAGCACAGCTCAGCGTTTTTGTAGCCTCGAATCCCGTCGATATTTGTTCGTCAAATATACTTTTTTGCTCAAATATTTTAATTTTCTTTTCTTTTTATGGTCTTATTAAAATAGTAATACCAAATTATAAATAATTGTAAAAAGAGCATCAAGTTGTACATAATTATAGGTTTAATATGTTAGTTGAATAGTTTCCAATGAAATATATTTTGCAGGAAGGCGTTGAGCCCGAATTGTGTGGTCAAAATATTGCACCCGAAAGAAGGGTAATTATTTTAATAGTTTAACAAGAATTCTGTAGAATACAAAAATATACATTTTTGAAAATATTTAAAATTCAAGCTCACTTTACATATAAATATCTATATTAAATTCTAGATAAGTTATCAAATATTTTAGAAAAACAAGTACAACAACTTATTATGTTTTGATTAAAACATATTTCAGAACACTATTTTAAAGCAATCAAGCATAAATTAGAAAATTTAATAATTAAAAAATTAGAATAGTTCTTAAACACTTATCTTGAAGTTAAACTGAAATTAAGAGAACCTGCTAAAGAAGAAAAAGATATTGAATTGCTATTTTTTTTAAACTTGATATTCACTGTCAGATGAGAAAAAACTTGAAGTGTTTTTTCTAAAGAACTTTGATTGAACTGTGATTTTTTCCACTATATAATTCTACTACTGATAACTCACAAATTTCTTATCGACAACATAAGATAGTATTGATCTATTTTTAATACGCTTTTATTAGCTTCAGATGTATGTATGTAACGGAATCTTTGAACATGATTTTGACCCCCTTCAAAACGTCGGATTTACTCGAAATTTGGCATACTTATTAAGGACCGATGACAATTCAATAATTCAATAAGTTTGTCGCTTTATCACAAGGATTAACTCGTGTTGCCCTTGCGCCGTTAAATTCCTACCAACCAACCTTCTCCGGAATCGAATCCTGGTGTGCCGTTTGAACGACAGTTATACAAAGCGTGTTTTTTTTAGTCGCATTATCCTTACCAGGATCTTCAGGATTAGTGATTTTTCATATTCAGAGACACTGTAGTGTTTTGTGCGAAGTAATACGGTGTGTACTAAGGCATACGCATGACTTAAATTTGAGGCAAGCATGTGACTATTGGCAGAAACAACTGGAGAGTTTTATACACTAACTAAAAAAAAATTATAGTTTATACAGAAAAAATAATTAATAGTTTAAAAACTAAAAAAAAACACGCTTTAATAGAAAACCAAACTAAAAAGTAGAAAATAATTAATAGTTTAAAAAACTAAAAAAATACGCTTTTATAGAAAAGTGAACTAAAAAGTAGAAAATAATTTTAAATAAGTTTGAAATAAGAATAGAGTGATTAACAAGAAATATTTATTTTATCGTAAAAAAGCGTGGGGTGCTTGATGTCAATTGTTGAAAATATTCAATGACAGATATTGGTAAAAGTAGAGAAATTATGAAAATATCTTAAAAGGCACCCCACGCTTTTTGACGATAAAATAAATATTTCTTGTTAATCACTCTATTCTTATTTCAAACTTATTTAAAATTATTTTCTACTTTTTAGTTCACTTTTCTATAAAAGCGTATTTTTTTAGTTTTTTAAACTATTAATTATTACATTGACGTTTTTAGAAAGAAATTCAAATTCCTAAAGACTGTTCGTTGGTAATGCAGTTACATCTTATGGACTTCGATTACGTTTTGTTAGATTCTCAACCTAAATATAACTGTTCAAAAAGGTAGTTGCAGAAAATGTTCGAAAATGATATTTTACTAATTATTATGTAAAACCCTGATTATCCGTACAGCAATAATGAAGTTCACTTAATTTCTGTGTTTCTAATTATACACTGATTTGGAAAAAAGTATAAATTAAAATCTTTTAAACTAAACAAGATTACTCAAGACCCGAAAATAATACCATACTCATGTGTATTGCCTAATTTCAAATTAATTATACTTAAGTGAAAATAAATATATCGTATTTACATAAAAACAAAACCTAAAATAAATATGATTTCTGAAATTCACTTGATCATTGAAGATACTGACAATTAACTTGTGTCAGCATAAACTTATGTCAATGAGTTGCCTATTAACAGGCCAAAATTAATTATTTTCGTAAAAAGCGGTGAAATGTGTGTAGGAAAAAAAAAAAAAAAAAAAAAAAAAAAATATATATATATATATATATATATATATATATATATATATATATATATATATATATATATATATATATATATATATATATATATATATATATATATATATATATATATATATATATATATATATATATATATATATATATATATATATATATATATATATATATATATATATATATATATATATATATATATATATATATATATATACATCTATTGTTTCATAATGCCTTAAGTGACCCCCATATTCTTATAATTTGTTTGAACTATTTCTGTTATTCAAATTTCTATGTTGTCTTCAGAAAAAGTTCAATTGTATTTTAATTAAAAAAAATTGTGTTAATCCTAGAGATTCTCTTGTTAAAAATATCAAAAGATTTTAGAGAATTTTCATAAAAAAGAAATTTGATGTTTTGAATATAAGTACAAAATGTTTTAATTTTTAAAAAGCTTACTTAAATGTGTTTTATTGTAATCTTCTTCGTTTAGAAGCAATCACACAAAAACATTTTAATGTTTGTAAAAAAAAATTTGATGGAATTTGTCTCTTATAAATGAAAGTAATAAAAAAAATTAACTTTTTCAAAGCAATGTCAAGGAAAGACAAAGCAGTGCTAACTTGATGGATATATTCCCTTTCTCAAAAAGTCACAACAATAAATTACTGATCTCTAACTGTAACTTCTGGATAGATCATAAGAGGTTTCTGTTCTGCCAGAAGAAGAAGCCAATAGAATTACCGCCATACTGTTACCCATATAATAGGTTGCCCATGGTTACCAATAAATGTGAAATAGTTTGGAGTACAGTTGTTAATATAGCTATATTAGCAACTGTCCCCAAAACTTTGTTGTATTTGTTGGTAACCATGGACAACCTATTATACAAGATTATATGGGGCACAGTATGGCGGCAATTCTATTGGCTTCTTCTACTAGCAGAGCAGATACCTCTTATGATCTATCCAGAAGTTACAGTTAGAGATCCGTGATTTATTGTTGACAATGGTGATTATATAGATTTCAATCTTGATTGTCAAGCCTTCTCAATAACCAAGCAAGCACAACCCAGTAGTTATCCAGAAGTGTAATAAATCCATTGAAAGATGTTTGTCGGCTGAATGAGTTTTTTTCCCTCCACTCATTGTTGTGAAGTCTAACTTTACTTTCAGCTTTACATGTTTAAGAAAAACCATTACTGCATTCACAAGAAGATACTTGACAAACTCCTAACAACTGTAGGGCAAAAGATGTCCCGGTAACAGCATCCTTAATTATTTCTGATACTTATTTAGAAGTAATTTGTGTACGCAAGGCAAAATTACTCTGTTGTGAATCTAGTCTTTACCTAATAAGACACAGATATGTCCCAACTTTTATGGACGAGACTGAGAGTTTGGATTTTTTTACAGATAATAGAATGAAGGGGTAGGGTCTTAGTTTTAAAGTGTTTAAATCGCTTTTTAATACAAAAAGGAGAAAACATTATTTCAATAATTGAGTGATTGATGAATGAAACTGTTTGCTTGTAGATATTATGAATTCAATTGGGGTGGGTTGTTTTAAGAGAAAATTGGATATTCATTGGGAGATAGTTAAAGACCATTGGTTGGTTTTAGCTAGAACAACCTTGCTGGAGTTGTTCCTGTAGTCAGGAAATGATTTACAAAACTGATTACTATAGGCATAACATAGCACATGATTTCTTCCATTGACGATGTTATCGAAATAGTAATGGCAATTTTGATTAAATTAATTGCAAGATGTTAATATTTGTAATAATTAGTAAGTAATAAAATATATTATTATATTTTATAGCATTGAACAAGAGTACTGAATAGACTATTGATAGTTACACTATGATTTAGAATTTTTCAGGCATTTTGGGGAATCTCAAAATGAAGAGGCCTTAGGCATGGGTCTTATGAGAAACAAGAACCTGCCTGTGGTTGGTAGACTTCTTTTGTGTTTGATAAAAAAGTAAACTTTGAAATTGTCATCTATATATTTATTTTGAATGTGCGTTTAAATGAACTAAGTTAGTAAGTAAACAAACAAACAATCAATCAAACAAATATATGGATAGGGGAATAAATAAATAAATAAATAAATAAATAAATAAATAAATAAATAAATAAATAAATAAATAAATAAATAAATAAATAAATAAATAAATAAATAAATAAATAAATAAATAAATAAATAAATAAATAAATAAATAAATAAATAAATAAATAAATAAATAAATAAATAAATAAATAAATAAATAAATAAAATCTAATTAGAAAGAAAGAAAAAAGCCAATAAATGAGAAATGAAAGCTACCTAGAAATATTG
This sequence comes from Linyphia triangularis, assembly GCA_963978545.1. Classification (NCBI taxonomy): domain Eukaryota; kingdom Metazoa; phylum Arthropoda; class Arachnida; order Araneae; family Linyphiidae; genus Linyphia; species Linyphia triangularis. The sequence continues at coordinate 19,467,931 of OZ021726.1, read as the reverse complement.
ACAAAAGGATGAAAATCTCTAAATGTGAAATTGTACGGTAATAAATATCTTTATGTACCTTTATTCGAGATCTTCAGTAGTAACAGGTAAGCTCCTTAAAGAGGACTGGATGTTTGAATCAATAAGTAAACCTGAGAAAGAAAGATGATAATTAGATGCGACAATAAAACAAGTAGGGATTTCTATGCAAAAAGTTGGTTGTTTGCTGAGAAAATACTTTTCATCTATTTGGTTATTTAGACATAAAAAAATCAACTGCTTTCAATTCAAAATTTTGAATCTAGGATTTTTTCTCAAACTGTTTCATACAATATTAATATATTTTTTTAAAGAAATATTGTTGGGAGGTTTTGGAAATGAAGAGAAATGCAGGTTTGTTTAACAGGTTTAAATTTTTACCGACTGCTAAATAAATTTGTAAAAATTATACTAGGATTACATTTTAAAATTCTCTTTACAAAATTGTAAAAAGATCTTTTTCGTCACAACTGAAAAATTATATTTACTGCATGAAAAATGTCTGTAAAAATCGAACATTTATTTATAATTCTATTATGTCTACTAATAAGATAGTTATGCAACATTAACTTCAAAATTTTCTTAAATTTTGCAGGTTTCTTAAGGTTAGTAACTTGACAACATTTCTTAAATTTTGGCCAAGTTACTAAACCTTATTTTGGATGAACTGATATGTAACTGTTGTTTTTATAGTAAGCTTTACTAATTTTGACATAAGCTTTAATAATTTATAATCAGGAATTTGTGAACTATTTAAATAAGTTTTTAAATAATTGAGACTTATTAATAACTAATGAACCTTTTAAAGTAATTTTTTCGATTTAGAAATTAGCCATACAAGGTTGTGAAGACTTCTAAATGTGCTTTACAGAAGACTTTGAGATTCTGTAATGTGTTATTTACATACCGCAAAAATAGGTTAAATGTTATTTAATTTTTTTTTTTTTTTTTTTTTTTTTTTTTGCTTTTGAAAAGTGTCTAGATGGTGGTTTTGAAAGATGACGGTAATATGTGAAAGTAAGCAAGTTTTTCTATTGTTCTGAAAATAAAGTCGAATACTTTAAATTCATTATGTGAAGAATCGTGTTTAACAGTGATAACTGAAGTTTGATGTGATCTTTTTGAAAAATGGTATCAGAATATAAAATCTGCATTAACTATTGAATGTAAGGATCCTCAGTTAATTGATTGGGGAAAAAATAGTTTTGGTTAATTTTTAAAAACAAAAGCTGCTAGAAAAATTGTGATTATTTTTATTTTCCAAGTTAAAAAAAAAAATATATTAAAAAAGCTAGGTATTCTAGAAATTTGACGGAGGGTCAAAACATTAAGAATGATACTTCAAACCATTGCCTACCATAATTTATATCCTCAGCCTAAAACACTTGAGTATTCACTACTGTTTTAAAATATACTAATTAATGAGTTAAATGATAATTTTTGAGTACAACTGAACTTTTTTAAAGTAAACATTATTACTAATTTTGTACTTTAATTGCAAAAATAATCAGATTTTTGTAATGATAGTTAAAAAAAAATCAAGTTCAAAGCCACTCTTATTTGATGACCGGTAAGTAACTAATAAAATGTAACAAATCATTAATTGCATTCAAAAAACTGCAAAAGACGTTTTTTACTTTAAGTAACGAACTAAGTGAAATATATCCTTAAGATCTGAACCTAATCAAATTCTCTTGCGTACCGCCCAAATTCGGCTGCATTTCTGTGAACAGATTGGCAATGACTTCAAACATCCAATCACAAATCTTCTAAATGGACTTGATGCATGAGTTTCCAAATTCAGCAAATTTTTATCAAAAATTATTTAAAATTATTGTGCAAATACTCTTCAATTGTAGGGAACCAACAAAATAAACATAGTTATTTCTTTCTAAAGTAGCCAACTTTTAGATTATCGTTTTCATTGACTGTAACATAAAATTTTAGTCTCAAAATATCAAGATTCCTTTGGTTTAAAATCCCAAATAACCCCTTCAGGCAATATTCCATGCTGTGTGTACATTTCCCACGCTTATTACTTGCAGAGTTTGCTTGGACGGTGAGGAGGACAATTAATTTGTTTATGCTTTGTCACGTTGACGTTTCATCCACGCCCATCGAAATTCAATTGTGTTCAAAATGGAGGTCCCTTAATTTTCTTCTTGCTTAAATTTCAACATTTAAAATGGTTTCTCAGCTAATTCCTGATGCGGTGCTAAGAATAATGGAAATTAAGTACTAACAGTGGAAGTGGTAGGAAAAAAAAAACAATGGAAATATTTGGAGAAATTTTATGTAGTTATCTCTGCTATGAATATTCTGAATAAATAGATCCCTTAGTTCAATATAAGTTAAAGCTATTTTTTACAAATTAATGTACTCATTAGTCACTTTTGCAGCAGTAGATTTAATGTTTACGGTAACAAGATCTTTTTTTTTTCTCCCCTTTTGGAGAAAAATAATTTATTTCCTCAATTCTGTCTCAGAAATGAATTTTTAACGAATTCCTTTGTCGGAAAGAACTAAATAATAGATGAAAATATGCCTTAATTCTAAGACAATTCATAAAAAAAAATGGGACAGGGCGCAATGCTTTTGTTATGAAAGAAACCAAGTGATCTTAATTTGATTAATTCAATCAATACACAAATAAAAATATGTAAAATTCAACAAGCATCATGATTACATTAAAAGACAGTAATTACAGATTATTAAATTAACTAAATAATAAAACTATCTTGCAATATCTCCTCAAGCCTGAACTTAAAACTGTTTCAAATTTTTGCATGGCAGTTAAAATTAATTGTTGTCATTTAATTATAAAAAAAATAGTTGACGTAATAGAATAATTTTATTTAATTTATAAATGATAAATAAAAGCAATTGGTCACTTAAAAATTATTATAACTTTATGAGAAATAAAAATAATCAGAATTATTTTGTAAAGTAACAAAAAAAAAAAAAACAAAAAAAAAAAAAAATTATCCATTCATACGGAAATTGTGGAACACGGCGTTAAATTCAAGACGAAGCGATAATATAAATGCGTTTATTTATTCTAATAACTTTCATTTTCATTACAACGAAAAAAAGTAACGAATTACTGTTTATTTCGTTAAAAAGAAATAACTACGAATTGTAGAGAAAATATTAAACACCTGGATATAAACCAAGAAACAAAGTAACATCTACAAATTACAGACATTTTTTACTGTCACACGAGACATTGTTTACATTCTAAAACTATAAAAAAGGGGATTTGGTCACTTGACAATGAAAATTGTGGTAATTGTGAGTTTTCATGAATAGGTTTAATTTCTAATGGTATCCCCCTCCCCCCTCCCCGAATTTTAAACAACAACGAATGTTGGAAATCTACCTACATTAAAACATCATCACGTTTTAGAAACTAAAGCCTAAACTTGCAAGCAAAAGAAGCTACTTAAAAAGCTGCGAAAACAAACAAAAATCACCATTTTTTAAGCTAGTCTTAAAACAGCCATATTTCATCTAGAACAAAGTAACACATTTCAAATGCTAAACAAGTAACGAAAAAGTATTATTTTCAAGCACAGGTTGTGAGTAAAAGTTTAAAAAACAAATCAGAGCTTTTGCAGAACATGATTTAGAAATGATTTCCAACTAAACTCTTGAAGTAAAAATGATATTCTAGAATATGATATACTGCTAAGATGATAGTCTAAAGAACTAGCTTACCGGTAATTCAGATCTTTAAAATAGAAATTTATTCATGTCTAAATACAACGTGGACTGAACTGTTCAGAATCAAAACATGTGGAAGACGCGTGGTCTACTCTATTGCTTCTGTGATTGGCCACTCCCCTTTCTAAAGGTTTAGCGGGAACACTGCGAAATGGAACCTTCCATCACATGGATCCGAAACATGAAAAGGAACCTTCCAGTGGAACATCTAGGAAAAGTAATTGAAAAAAAAAAAATGGCACCTACGAGTTTAACCAGGCAACTAGTAATACTTTAAAAACATACTTTGCCAAACCACGAAATGGTTATGCACTAGAGGTCGGAAATATCGATCAAAATAAATATCGATGCTATATCATTGCATAGAATAAAATATTGATATATCAATACATGATTTTTTTTTTATTTGATTTTTAATTTTGACAGAAACGAAGTTATTCGGGTCAAATTTCTACTTTCCATGAATTCATGCCAAAATTGTTTTAGTAAATAAATTATAATTTTTTTTAATAAATAAATTATAAAAATTGTTTTAATAAATAAATTATAAAAATTGTTTTAATAAAGAAATTATAAAATTGTTTTAACAAATAAATTATAAAAATTGTTTTAATAAATAAATTATAAAAATTGTTTTAATAAATAAATTATATTATCAATCAGAATAAATAAAATACATTTGGATGTCAATGCATAAATTCACATTTATTTTTAAAGATGAAATTTGGAAAAGTTGTTTACCGCATATTTTGATGATTAAGATGTTTTTAATATTTAAAATTAGATGCAAATTCCAGGCACACGTTGGCAACAGAAACGGCGCTATGTTAATGACTAATAATAAATGATCTTATCTTTCCATTACATTATGTTTTCTTTCTGGTTAGGATGCCATCTTAACTATTTCTCAGCCAAGTCCAAATTTTAGTTTTGAAGTTTTTGTAAAGATAATAAAGAAAATCGAAAAAACACATGGAACTACAAAACGATCATCAAAAAACTAAAAATGTTTTAAAATATCGATATATCGGTTACTTGTATCGATATTTTTACTATCGATATTTAAAAAAAAATATCTTCGTATTGATATATCGCCGACTTCCACTATGCACATATTTTCTGAATATAATGCTTAGGCGATGTGTTGTGCTTTACCATCTACATTTTCTGAGTATATTTTAATCTGTGTGTTGTACGAAAATAATGTAGAGTACAAAAAATATGAGTCCATGAATATTTGATTAATCTCGAATAGTGTATCATGAAAAATCAAATTCTGATTAAAATAATTAATTTAAATCACTTATATCATTAATGATGTTCGATTAGAAGAAGCGTTTATTCAAAATTCATTTAATCATGATGTACTCAGTATTGATTGTTGTAATGATAATATTCTTGTGATATCATTATAGATAAATGGTGAAATCCAGAAAACAAGTTGCTTTGATTTCTTGTTGGTTAATCAATGGTGGTGGTCATGGAACCTGCCATTAAGATGTTCATCAAAATAGCGCATGCGCTATTCTGACAATGTTTATGCCATTGGTTGTTACCATATTTGGTTACTTATGTTTGCGTACTGTTGGTTTTTATAAAATTTGTCAGCTTGCATTATGTATTGCATTTTTCCAGTATGATTGTCAAACGCTGTGTCAACTTTGTGATTGTATTGTATTATGTATATTGTATTGTATTATGTATATTGTATTGTATTATGTATATTTTATTGTATTATATATATTGTATTGTATAAACCTGTAACTATTGTATATTGTGTCAGATTGTTTATATTGCTTGCATTATATATTGCATTTTTCCAGTATGATTGCCAAACGTTGTGTCAACTTTGTATATTGCATTGTATTATGTGCATTGTATTGTATTATGTATATTGTATTGTATTATGTATATTGCATTGTATAATCCTGTAACTATTGTATATTGTGTGCATGATCCTGTAACTATTCTATATTGTATGTATGATCGTGTAACTATCGTATGCAAATTATTTTCTATTTCTATATACGTGTATATATATATTTACTCGACCAACCCTGTTGGGCCTTGAGCCTGTTGTTGGTCTTATTGTATTTGTATTTGTATTGAAAAATTAATGTTTAATTCTATAAAGGCGCAAAAAGCTAAAAAACGAACGTTTTTTGACATGGAATTTTCTTCCATTGAACAAGATCATACTAATAATTATTTTTTGAAAAAGTGTACAAGTATCACATTTAAAAATTCCCTTTACAAACTTTTAAAGAAGATCTTTTTTTGTCATGATTGAAAAATTATTTACTGCATGGAACTTTCGAACTTTCTTAATTTTGGTCAAGTTACAAAACCGGATGAACAGATATAGAAGCGTAGTTTTTGTAATAAGATTAATTTGGAAATGAGATTTAGTAATTTGTATTCAGGAATTTGTTCACTATTTAAATGAGTTTTTAATTAATTGAGATTTATTAATAACTGATGAGTCTTTTCAACTAATTTGTTAGATTTAAAAATTAGTCATACGAGGTTGTGAAGACATCGGAATGAGCTTCAAAAAATACCCAGAAGTTCTTTAAACCTTCGAGTACTGAATAATTTGAAGATTTTTATGCCCATGGGATGGATTTGGATGGACGGATGACAATTCAGACTCGTTCACCGTAACTTCACCCAAGTAAACAGATGACTAGTCTCACTCGTCAAATGTACCCAAAGAGTTAAATTACAAAAAGTAAAATGTAAAAACTCAAAAAATTTAAAGCAAAACTCAATAAACTCTAAAATCTCAAAGTCACTCTCATTTGGTGACCGGCGAGTAACTAATAAAACGTAACATATCATTGTTCGCATTCAATAAACAACAAAATACATTTTATACATTTTTTACTTTTTACTTAAAGTAAAGAGCTAAGAGAAATATATCCTCTTAGATCTGAACCTAATTCACATGAATTCATAATAACAATAAATGTTATAAGTCTACCCAAAGTTTGATTGCATCACAATCGAAAAACCAAAGATATAAATATTTTATACGGTGGTAGATGAATATTTGGTGATATAAATTGACGTCCCAAAACATCTATGCAAAATTATTATGCAAATACTCATAAATTATAGGGAATCTATAAAATATACATAGCTATTTCTTTCAAAAGAAGCCAACTTCTTTTTGATTAATTGAGACTTATAAAAACCACTGAGTGTTATTAACTAATTTGTTAGGTTTAAAAATTTTCTATTTCTATTTAAAGGAGTGGACTTCTATTTATTAAATGAGATCAATAAAATATACATAGCTATTTCTTTCTAAAGGAGCCAATTTCTAGATTACCCTTTTCATTGATTGTAACATAATGATTAGTCTCCAAAATTCTAGATTCCTTCGATTTGAAATCCCAAGCAATCCCTTCATAGGAGACTCCTTTTCTCCCAATACCCTATGATAAGGAAACATTTCCCACGACTAGTACTTGCAGTGCACAATAGGGCGGTGAGGAGGGCAATTAATATGTTTATTCTTTGTCACGTTGACGTTTCGTCTACGCCTACCGAAACGCAGTTTTGTGTTCAAGATGGTGGTCCCTTTTCATTTCTTCTTGTCTGTTGACTAATATATAAAATGACTGACTGTTCTGCCAATTCATTATGCAGTGCAAATAATAACAGAAACTATGCACTAACTAACAATAGAAGGGATGGAAAAAAGTATAGATATAATTGGAGAAATTAAGTTTAATGTAGTAATCTGTGCTATAAATATTTTGCATACTTAGAACCCTTAGGTCAATATAAGTTAAACTGTTTTTTTGCAAATTTATAAACTCATTAGTCATTGTAAGATATTTTTTTCCTTTTTGTGAGAAAATTTATTTATTTCCTTCATGGACAACTCCCGCATTTTTTTAAAAAGAGTGAAATTAGTTTATATATATGAAGAATTTCGTTCTGATTCCAAATATTTAAACAAAGAAATTTAAACAAAAATTCCTTAAAAAAATTAGTTATTTAAATGTTAAAAAAGGAAAATGCCTCAAAACCGAGCCAAAGCCAGTCCGATCAGAACACTCAGCAAAATCTATGACGTTAAAGGTTCCTACAGTTTCTATGGATATCGTGAGGTTTCTGTCAAATAGTTGGCGTCGTTAAACCATTGCCATGTTTCATACAGGTCGGCGTGATTTGCGAGAAACATGCATATTTGGTTTCCGCTGCTGCATTTCAAGTCAAGATGTTTGGGAAGCCGTGACGACACATTCAATGCCAGCGGAATTAATCGTTTTCTCGCCAACGTCTAACAAAGTAACTTTGATCGCAAATTAAAAAAAAAAAAAGAGAGAGAGTCATCATTGTGCATAAATATAGGTCGTTGAGCGTACCAACCAACCAACCAACCAACCAACCAACCAACCAACCAACCAACCAACCAACCAACCAACCAACCAACCAACCAACCAACCAACCAACCAACCAACCAACCAACCAACCAACCAACCAACCAACTCAAAACTTAAGACAATTCATCCAAAATGAGACAGGCCGCAATGTTTTCCTTATGGCAGAAACCTAGAGTTCTTAGCTTGATTAATTCATTCAAAACAAAAATAAAATATTTGTGAAATTCATCTAGTACCATGATTATATAAGGAAACTGTAATTAACGAATATAAATTAAATAAATCATTGAGCTATCGTACAACATTGCATCAAATGTCATTTTAAAGCTGTTCTAAATTTTTGCATGGCATTCAAAGAAAAAAGAATATTGTTGAAACAGAGTATTTTCATTTAGTTATAAAAAATACAGTTGATACCATAATAAATTGATTTAATTTATGAATGATAATTTAAATTAACTGCTCAATTAAAAAATATTATAACGTTATGAAACATTTAAAATAGTGAGAATTATTTTGTATAAAAAATATATTTCATCGAGGAATGCGAAAAATGGTGTTATCTCGAAATGAAGAAGTAATATAAATGCAACTATTTCAATAATTTACCGCTGAATTAAAATTATATAAATAGCGAACTACTGTTTATATTGGTACTAAGAAATGATTAGAGAAATTATTAAACGCGTAATCATAAACAAGAAACAAATCAATGACTATAAATTGCAGAAGTTCTTTTGTTACGAGACATTGTTTACATTATAAAACTATATAAAAAAAATGGCATTTGGACACATGAGAATGAAAATTGTGATCCATGTTTTCATTAATAGGTTTGAATATTTAAATGTATTCAATCCGAATCCCAAAGTACAACGAACGTTGGAAGTCTACCTACATTAAAACAGCTGCACGTTTTAAAAACTAAAGCCTAAACTAGCAAGCGAAAAAATAATATATGAAAATTGCTATTTTTAACATTAGTCTCTCTTAAACAGACATATTTCGTACTTAACAAAATTCCAAATTAAAAACACTGAACCTTAGCAAAAAAAAAAAAAAAAATAAAAAAAAAAAAAAAAACCCTTATTTTCAAGAACAGGTTGCACATAAACATTTAAAAAGTTCATAGCGATAGCAAAAACATGATTTGGAAATGATAATCAAACAAAGTACAAGACAAAATGACATTCTAGAATATGATATACTACTAAGAAGATATTCTACAGAAATAGCTTACCGATAAATCAAGGCTTTAAAATAAACAATTAAGGTTTAAGTAAAACGTCAGTCGATGCCTTCAACTTTGAGGTCTAACATCTAAAGATGCGCAGGAAACATGCCTGGTCTTTTTCCCCTCTCTTCTTCTTCTTCTTCTTAACAAGGACTATGGGGACTAAGGCACCTCTGCTTGAGCATTTTGTACCAACCCCATATCCCGTACAGATCGGTAGTGGGCAATACTGCACAGGATGTAAAAGCACACTCGCAAGAGGGAGTGCGCAAGTCTACCTATAACCGCCGAAGAGTTCATTTCTACCTCTTTCGGTAGCTATCCGGTAGATGGCAGTACTACCGACCGTATGTGGAACTTCTTAATTTAGAGGCATCACCAAGCAGAAGATTCCACCAGAAGACTTGGCTTTGCCACCCCCAGAGGTATTGATTTGTATGGGAACTTGGAGGACTTTGCGACCATGACTGATTTAACGTGCTCCAGTCACCATTAGCGAACACGGCGGTCTTTAGTCGGTCCCCGGCCCGAACTCGCAACCTCAGGGCTCGCAACCTTCTAGTTGCGAGAACGATACTCTCCCGACTGGGCTACGACCCCTCGCTCTACTCTATTGCTTCTGTGATTGGTCACTCACTTTTTCAAAGGGTGAGCGAGAATCCTGCAAAATGACTAAATGGAACCTTCCATAGAAGAACATCCCGGAGAAGTAACTGAAAAAAATGGCACCTACGAGTTTAACCATACAACTAGTTATACTTTTAAAAACACACTTTGCCAAACCACGAAATGGATATGCACCTATTTTCTGAATATAATGTTTAGGTGATGAGTTGTGTTTTACCATCTATATCTTCTGGGTAGATTTTAACCTGAACGTTGTACGAATGTAATGTACAAAAAATATGAGCGCTTGAATATTAGATTCTGACAAATGGTGTATCTTTAAAACTCAAATTCAGACTAAAATGATGAATTTAAACCACTTATATCATTAACGATGTTTGATTAGATGACGCTTTTATTAAAAATTCATTTTTAATCATGACGCACCCAGTGACTGTTGTAATTGTAATTTTTTTGTGACATCATTGTATATAAATGGGGAAATCCAGATAATAAGTTGGTTTGATTTTTTTGCATTAATTAAAAAAATTGCGCTAGATGAGGGAATTGAATAATAAATGGCACCCAAGAATCTTCGGGGGAAATAGTAAAAGGTCTTTCTCGTGACTGATCCTTTTTTGAATCCCCCTAATCTTTTTTTTTTGATTCGCCTTTGAATAGCAAATTGTTAAATAATAATAATAATAATAATAAAAAAAGTATAAAGGTTTTTTTTAATACTTGATATTAAACTGAATTGTGTGTTAGATGTTCGAAGGACTAACTAAAACCCTAAGAAAAAAAAAGTCAAATTGAACAAAATATTGGCATATAGACACATTGTTTGTGACAATGCATATTAACAGGTTTTGGGGGCAAAACAATATTTTTTCAATGATATGGAATTGATATTTTCTTTGTAGTGGTCAAACGCTACGAAAACTCGATTTGAATTTAAAATAGTTTAAATAAGTTGCAACTGCAATTAAAATGTAGATGATTAATAGTAAATATAGATTTTTTGGGTCAATTTTTTGACTAATCCTGTTTTAAATCCAACTTACAAAGAAAATCGTAAATTTGTTAGAAAAATTATCATAAATTATAATAGGAATAGAAAAATCGTGGAAAAAAATTCCACATATACTTAAAGATCCTCGTGTTCGAGTATTTTGCACAACACGAAAATTAACAAAAAGTCACTAAAATTCGATAAAGGCATAAAAGTTAGAAAACAAACTTTTTTAATAATTTTTTTTTTCCAAAAAACAACAACAACAACTTATTAACGCCAAATATATCGCCAATTTCAATAATTTGACGATGAATTTCTTTTGACCCATGTAATTGTTATCTCTAAAAATATTGCCAAACTGTCCAATTTTTAAAATGTTTTAAAAATCTTAAAATTAAAATGATTACACCAATCCATTTAAAATTTAAATGCAGTGGCTCCCATCATAGTGTAACTGAAAGCTCTGTGATGTTTCACATTTATAGTTTTGAAATAAAATGAATTATGATCAAATACTTAAATATAGATTCTCCTTATTTAATTTTGAATTATGTGCAGTAGTTTTAAAATTAAATGATAGTTTCTTAATTAGCAAAAGCTTTAGTTTATTTAAGCATGGACAAAATTTATTTTCAATCTAGGAAGATGTAATTATTTTAAAGAAATAAAATGAAATGTACTTAATTTATAACGCTTGGATTTCTTTAGAATACTTAAATTAATAAAAACATCTAATTTATTGGAAGGCATAAATTAATGGCACAATATACTTAAAACATTTCAAAATTTATTTTTTGAATTTCAGCTTCAGTTTCCTTTTATAGTATAGGAATTGAAGTTGTAGATTTGTTAATAAATTTAAAACAAGAAAAAATAATCAAACACCAATGACACATTACAAGTTTTCCAAAACACTTATATATCAGTTGAGGAGGGATTTCCTGGAACCGAGAACGCGCCCATCACATCTTCGGCGGACAACAGACTAAATAATAAGCTACATATTCCCGATGTGGGAGAAAGAAAATGGGATTGTACTGTTTGTTTAGACAGGAAAACGCCTGGTAGAAGACGTCAAACTACTTATTGTTGTCAAACGTGCATAAATCAGCCTGCATTGCAAATTGGGGTGCGTTTCAAAGTTTATCTTACTGCACAAAATTATAAAAAGTAAAGTATTGATATTTTTGCAAATATATATTTATCGATGCAAACCAATTCATAAATGTCCATTATCGTTATAATACGTTACATGTGGTTCCAAAATTATACTAAATAATATGAGGATTCATAAATGCCACAAAGCCTCGCAGAGTAGCTGGTAGCTAACGTCCAGAATAGTTCGGGATATTTAAAGTGTTTTTGATATTTGTCTGCAGTAGACATCGATATAGATAAACAACTGGATAGACTGCTCCATTGTCAATGCAAAGAGAAAAACTCGCTGGTGATTGCGAAGCTGGTGGGAAGATTAACCAATCACAGTTCACTTTTATAGTTGGATGGAAATGCGAAAAACCTTGTAAAATGCTAGAGTATATATATATTTTTTGCACATTATTACTAATTAAGGTCTACTATTGACATTTCTGCTGTGTACAACCCAAAATTTTATTTTCAATCCTCGGCAATCCGTATTTTTTATCCCACCAACGGCATCTGGCAACGGCTTCATTTTCCCAGCGTTAAGCAGTCTATCCAGTTGTTTATTTATATCGATGGCAGTAGACAACAAATAATAAAATTTAGCATACGAATTACTGGAATTATGAGGAAATTATATCTGATAAAAAATATTACTTTTTATATCGCCAATATGGAAATCTGAAACTTTAAAATTTTATAAGAAACTCAATTTTAAAGGTGGAACCTTATCGCGAATGTCGTAAATGAAAATTTAAAGTAAGTTGTTAATATCTGCCATGCAATTGTTAAACACATTTCCCTTAGACACTTGCCAAGCCTGTGGGTGCATTCGAAAGATAACTCACCGAAGCTCGAAAGTTACTCTTCCATGAAAAATTATTGCCAAATGGGTTGGTATGGTATTTTATCACTTAAAATTTAAATTTATCTAAATTCAATGAGTAATTTCAATTTTGTTCAGTCACAAAACTCGGCTACTCTGAAATTTTCAACAAAAGTAGTTTTAACCTTCTAATTGGACTTTTGAAAAACAAAATGTTAAAATTTTAATTAGTTATTTTTTAATTAATTTTCTTAATTAATTAAATTTTTTTTATAAAACGACTTCTAATAGGGCTACAGTTTTGAAATTTTCAACATAAGTAGTTTTGGCCTTCTAATTGGTCATTTAAAAAACAGAATTTTAAATTTTTATTTAGTTCTTTTTTAATTAAATAATAAATATTTTACAAAACGATTTTTAATAAGGCTACAGCTCTAAAATTTTCAACATAAGTAGTTTTGGCCTTCAAATTGGAAGTTTGAAAAGCAGAATTTTGAAATTTTATTTATTTTTTAATTAATGAATTAACAAATATTTTGCAAAACGGTTTCTAACTGGGTTACATTTCTGAAATTTTCAACACAAATAGTTTTGGCCTTCTAATTGGACTTTGACAAAAAGAAGGTTAAAATTTTAATTTGTTTTTTAATGAATTTTTAATTAATGTTTTCACAAAAAGTGACTTCTAATAGACCTAGAGCTCTGAAAGTTTCAACATAAGTAGTTTTGACCTTCCAATTTTGCTTTTTTTTACAAACATCACGTGTTAAAATATTCTTAAAGGGTGTTGTATTATAGTTTGAATTTTTTTTATTGTTTCTCGACAAGGGAGGGGCTTCTAATATTAAGGCTTTACGTAGCAATTACTTTTTAGTGTGTGAAGCAAACTTATGCTTACGCAGCAATGAACCTTTCATCGAGCAAAGCGAGTTCCTGTTTGCATAGCAATGAACCTTTCAACGTGTTAAGTAGGCCTGTACTTATGTGTCAATGACTTTTTCAGCGAGCGAAGCAAGTTCGATTCTTCATTGCGATGAACCTTCCTGCGAGTTAAGAGCCAAAACATCATTGGGGCCTATACATCAATGATGGATTTCCGCAACTCTGGGCCTCACAGCTGGGTAAAATATTTCACATGGAAAAATTTCGTGGCGAAGCACGGGTATTCAACTAGTTTTTAACAAAATATTTTTTTTTTCATCTAAAGAAGAAAAATGTTTATTTTATTGAATAAATTAAAATAGTATCGCATTTAAACACTATTTGGAGCGAAAATAATTTTGGCTAACTTTTCGATTCAAATACACCAGTGCCCAAAGCCTTTCGAATTTTTTGTTGAAACGTAATTAAATAAAATACCAGGTAGCTATTTATAAATAGTTTTGTTGAATTTAGAGAGTTTTTACAGAATTAAGAAGCATTTTCTCGAAAATAATTGACACTTTTTTTCTATAATATTAAAAATGTACATAAATTATTTCTTTTATATATTTTCTTTATGCAATGCATAGCTTCCATGCCAATTAAAAAAAATTTAAATTTTTGATAATTTGGCTTTTTAACAGTAAATCAAATAGAGTTACCAAAATGACATTTTCTTGCAGTTGCTGTATTAAAAAAATCAAATGAAGTATGTTACTATAAAAATACATAAAATCTGGTGAAATATTATTCTAGGTTTATTCATTTTACAGATTTTATCATTAGATAAATAATTATCTTAATTTTATTTCAAATTATAAATCATCATTTTGGTTTGTTTTAAAAAGTCCACTCGTATACAGATTAAATTATCAGATTACACATCCAATTTAAACATTTAATTTTTATGTAAACTTAATTTGTGCTGTATCCTTCTTGCACAAAGTATTGATTGAAATTTGATGAATGCTTAACCATATAAAAATAAAGAGTGCAATAAAAAAAAAAATTGGCATTTATTCTTGTAATTTGTTTCAATGCTTCGTAAAATGCACTTTACTTTTATAACAAGGTTTTAATTGATTTTGTTAGCAATTTTTTTTAATTACATGCGTCAGCCAGACACATTGGAATGGGGATACCGTTTTAAAAATGGACTTCCCTTTGATTGGCCTCTGAACGATGACAGCCTTACTTGCAACAATAAAAACAAAGAGAAGCCGCACATTTTTTGAAATAAAACCTTCACTTTCTCAAAACTTGCTACATTTTTGCTATCACTCAAATTATTAAGGCTATTGTAAATACTCATAAAATTCACGTGTTTTTCCCTTCTCACGATATATACTATCAAAGTATTTTTAGTATTGTCATTTTTTAAAAATTTACTGAAAAATTAACAGTTAATTTAATGACATTAATCTGAGTGTTTCATTGAATGTCTTATTGTAAAGCTGCTATGGAATATTTTCCTTTTAAAAGGTTTCAAATGTAAAGTAGTTATTTACTTCTTAGTTTTATCAAACTATATGATGTGTAATAAATAATCACAACGAAAAGAATTTTTCTAACTGTAAAAAAAGTGGTTATAGCCATAGATAATTTCAATTTTATTAGAGCGGCATTCATGTAAAGTCTGAGACGCCAAAAAGGCTACTTTTCTGTATATTATGGTGAAGTCTTTCATAATTGCAATTGGCTCACAGTACAGAGATTGCTATCCTTTCTTCATGTTTAGAACGTTAATTACTAAAAATGAGCTGAATTTAGCGATGTTGTTTACATTTTACGTTACAAGCTAAAAAGTATTTTATTTTTCAATTTCAAAATGCATGCAAAATTCTGTAGAAGGAAATAACACATGAATCTTCAGATCAAAGGTGCATAAAGATCATAGACTTCTTGTGAGTTTGAGCCTTATAAATGTAATGCAACAAAACAAAATAGAAGTCTCGGTCAATTATAAAACGCAACGAGTATTAATGTATACCAAGAATTTGAAGTTGGAATCTTTGGCATGATAAGTCGACCATTAAATTTCTTCTCACAATGATGAAATTCACTAAAATACTATGAATGCATTTTTAGTGAAATTTCAAAGTTGCATTTTTTTTAAATACTGCCAAAATACAAATTAAAAACTACTCTATTGCTCTTGTGATTGGCCACTCCCCTTTTTAAAAGGTGAGCGGGAGTTCGGCGAAATGGAACCTTCCATTACATGGAACCGAAACATGAAAAGGAACCCTCCACTGGAACATCCCGGAAAAGTCATTGAAGAAAATGACACCTAAGAGTATAATCAGACAACTAGTTATATGTTTAAAAACCTTGCTACGAAAAGGTTATGTACATATTTTCTGAGTATAATGTTTAGGAGATGTGTTGTGCTTTACCATCTACATTTTCTGAGTAGATTTTAATCTGCGTGTTGTACGAAAATAATGTAGGGTACAAAAAATATGAGTCCATGAATATTAGATTAATCTCGAATGGTGTATCGTCAAAACTCAAATTCTGATTAAAATAATTAATTTAAATCACTTATATCATTAATAATATTCGATTAGAAGAAGCGTTTATTCAAAATTCATTTAATCATAATGTACTCAGTATTGATTGTTGTAATGGTAATATTCTTGTGATATCATTAGAGATAAATGATGAAATCCAGGAAACAAGTTGTTTTGATTTCTTGTTGGTTGATCATGGTGGTCATGGAACCTGCCATTAAGATGTTCATCAAAATAGCGCATGCGCTATTCTGACAATGTTTATGCCATTAAAAAATTAATGTTTATAAGCAACTTGAAAAAAAAAAAGAAAAAATAATAATAATAATAATAATAATAAAGCTGTAGGACTTGCTTAAAATCCCTTTGGAAATGCCTTTAAAGGTGAAAAGTTAAAATTTAATTTAATGACAGATATATGAGTGTTTTATTGAATATCTTAATGCAAGAATATCGAATTTTTATCTTTCAAAATTAAAATAGTTATTTACTACCTGGTTTATTAAACTATATTATGTGTAATAATTAATCATAATGAAAAAAAAAAAATTCCTAACTGTGAAAAAGGTGTTATATTCATAGATTTTTTAATTAAATTAGTGCGGTATGCATGTTAAATTTGAGATAACAAAGCGACATTTCTATATGTTATGGTGGTATCTTCCATAATTACAATTGGATCAGCGTACTACAAAGATGTCTACCCTTGTTTAACATATCAATCATTAAAAACGAACAGTGTTTGAAGACGCTGCTTACATTTTCTATAAAAAGCATTTTAGTTATCAGTTTCAAATTGTATGTGATACTATAGAAGGATTTGACCCATTTGCACATTACTGAATCGTTAATTGAAAAATGTAGTACAGCCTTCGCGTGAGTTTTGGCCCTCACAAATATAATGCAATAAACCAAAATAGAAGTTCCCATAAATTATGAAGCACAACGAGTATCAGTGTAGGGAGCACTAGGGATACTTGAACCAATTTTTAGTTTTGTGTGTTCAGTTTTTATTTTACATTACTTATGGGTGTATAAATGATGTCTATTTATACTTCATTAAGTTTTACACAATATTTATGAATATCTTTTGGAAGTATTAATTATAAAGGTGGTAAAATATTAAACATAAAAAACCTGCAACTTGGAGCAAGTATCCCTATGTATAGGGATACTTGACCCAAGTCATATATTTGAGAGTATACAATTTAAAATTATGAATGCAACACTTTTTCATAATAATAACATAATTCCCATTAATAAGTCCAATATTAATACTTTTCTATACTTGTTCAAGGAGGTCAATACTTTTTATTTTCATTAGCTACATAATGTTAATATGTTCACTTTTAATTTTTAATGTAGAAAGCTAAAAATATTAGTAGCTATTTTTGTTCCTATATAAGTTCAAGAATAAGAAAATAACTATTTATTTAACTGCAAATGTAAACTCACATTAAAACCCAAAATTTGTAAATCTATCATTTTTCAATGAAAGCTCAGGTAGATGAAGAATAGCCTGAATTTAGTCAGGTTTGTGTATCTTTAGATGATTTGTGCATTGAACGTAATAAAATCTCTTGAAAGGTGAGTAAACTGATACACCTAATGGTTGTAGTCTGTGAAAACAATGTGAAGGGCATTATAATACCGTTAACTCATGTAACATCGATGATAGGCAACGACAAACAACTTTCAAGAATATTCATCAGTATCTTTTTATCAATTGATCTTACATACTTAACAAATTGCTGTAAGAAGAATAAAAAATAAATCAATAAAACCTGCTAAATGCGTTTGAATAGTATCCCTACTTTGGGTCAAGTATCCCTATATGCCTTGGGTCAAGTATCCCTAATAGTACATGTATTACATAACCCTAAAATGCAACCATTTACAAGCAAGTGGATAAACACTATTATGTATGTGTAGCTAAAAGTATGCACAAAATTAACAATTTAAAAAAGTCTTACTTTAAACAAAAATCCTTTTCACCACAGCGTTTACAACACGAAGATATTACTTTAGGAAAATGAAAATTTAATTTGTCTTATAGTTTAAAAACGGATGCAAGGATTCAGTTGTCATTTTCTCCAAGTAGTTAGCTAACTGACGGGCAAGAAGTGATTCCACTTCCAACTTATAAAACCTTCCCAATTCTGAGAAAAGACATTGGGTCAAGTATCCCTAGTTCCCCTTATACTTAGAATTAGAATTCGGCACCTATGCTACAATAAGCCGAATATTAAATTTCTTAACCATAGGATGGTTCCACTTAAGTCACGAATAAAATAAGGGCTTTAAATAAAAGTCTCCCTTGTAAATTATTATTACAGAAATCTCACCTTACAAATCCGGTACACTTCATAAATCTTGCAAATCACACTGCAATCGCTATCACTAGCTACGATAATGCTCAACGCTTGCAGGACATTAAGACAGGTAGATCTTGTACCCCTCTGTGTTCTAAATGGTCAGTTGCCCAAATTCCCAAAAGTACACTGAAGGAGTTGAATAGGAAAACTTGTTTTTTGGATCACTACGCACTTCCGGAGCTTTGTGTATTCAGGGAGATATTCGAATATTTTTTCGATTGAAACGTTTTGAAGATGTACTGGATTAAGTTAATAATCTGTTGATGTCAGTTTCTTACATCTTCAGACTAAATTAAGAAATGGCTATTCTTAAGGTTTTGTATTAAATTAGCTAGTTATGAATTAAAATTCTTTCACACTACAGTAACTTCTATTTAGGATATTTTAACAATATTTAATTTATTATTTTTTCCTGCATTTTTGGTCGCATGCACAAATTCTAATATTTACCTTGTGTTTTGGACTAAAATTGGATATAAAATTATTGAATATATGTTTTTCAGCATTTTGTAAAACTATTCGCATAATGAATTCTGAACAAGATATCATGGGTAATTTATATATTATGGACAAAAGACTTATCAAAAGCACAATTAATATTTCCCAACACATGTTCTGTGAGCCGCAGTTGGTCAAACAGGAGACTCAAATTGGTTAGCAGAACAATTTATAAGAATACATAGTCATTAATAATTTCACAGATGGAAAAGTTCGACATAAAGTGCGTTTTTGGCATCATAAAAACAATTCTTCTCCTTTAAAAAAAATTCTTCGGATGACTAATTATCGCACTTATCGTCATCGAATCGTTCTGAAACTTAGCAGATAAACCAGTTGCCGATAAAAATTAATATTTCAAGTTATGGAGGCAAAAAGAAGAAAAAAAAAGTTAGTGGCAAGGAATGGATGTTTTTCTTCGTAGTGGTTAAATGTTATGAAATTTCAAATGTGCACAAAATCGCGAAAATAAGTTGAAATTGCATATAAAAGTAGACAATGTATTGAATGAATTTTTTTTTTTTATTAATTAGTTTTTTTTTTTTTTTTTTTTTTTTTTTTGCATTAATACAATTCAAATTTTTAACAATCCCGTCCATTTTTTTTTTTTTTTTTTTTTTTTTTTAAATAAGATGCTTGTATTTATATTAGTAGCTTTACTATATAATTAGTAATTTAATTTATACTTTCAATTATTCACATCCTAACATAGGGTAATTTTGGAAGTATTTAATTCGTTAATTTTTTTTTTGCTATTCTACGAGCTGAATTTTACGAAATGATATAGGAAAAATATCTGTGTGTCTGCCTGTAGTCAGCATAACTCCCCTGCGGATTGACCTACGATGTTCAAGTTTTGTGTACAGGATAGTGGTGATTATGGGACCTGTCATTAAAGGAAACATGTACTCCAAATATTAAGGGGTTCCAGGTCTCAAAATTCTAAAAATTTTATTTTTAGAATTATTTTTCTGAAATTTTTATGCATTACTGTATTATGTTTTGAAACTGAAAAACTATTTTAAGTTTTTAAATTAAATATATATATATATATATATATATATATATATATATATATATATATATATATATATATATATATATATATATATATATATATATATATATATATATATATATAAATATATATATATTAAATTAAAAAAACCTTTAAAATTTTGACATTTTCTAAATTTGATATACATTAATAAAAAAAAAAAAAAACACCTTTATTTTTTATTTAAATTACTTCTTATAATTAATAATTTGTCTTCATGATTTTTCTATAAAATATTTAGTTAAAATTTCAAAAATTATTTTGTGCAAAACCTACATATAATTCCTAATATGCTAAGTTCTAAAAACTTTAAAAAAAAAGTTTCATCAAAATACACAATTTCTGAAGAAAAATTTAAGAAATATGTATGAAAAATATTTGTGGAAAATTTCATCTATTTATAACGAGTAGTTTTTATGTTATATCAATTTAAACTCAAGAAAGGAGTAAAACGCCATCACCGAGTAGAGTTTCAAAGTTTCTTGATAGCACATCCGAGATACAGTTTTCATGTAACAAAAACTTAAATATTTCAAGTTCTACTAATGGCAGAAACGTAATTTTTATGTCATTTTATTCAAAAATATGTTTATTATTTTTTACAATATTATTTTTTTTTTTGTTGAAGTTTTCAAATTTTGATTCCTAGACACCCTAAACAATTTTTAAAAATAATGTTTTTTATTGTATTGCATAACATTAAGCTATATATATATATATATATATATATATATATATATATATATATATATATATATATATATATATATATATATATATATATATATATATATATATATATATATATTTAAGAAGAAATGGAAATTTTCAGAGTTCTAGAGAACTGAAAACATTCGATTTTTACATACCTATCTTCGATTAAGTTGTTTGTAAGTTTTTATTTTTAAGGTATTTTATCTCGAAATCTAGATTTGGCAATTTTGACTGTGTTTAAAATGCTAAGTCTTTGCAAAAAAAAATAATACTTAGAACTAAACTGCTTATATGTTTTAAATCTTGAACATCTGTTTTATAAATGTAGGAAGAGTTTCTTTAGGAAATTATATTAATTTATGTTTGAAGAAAATTATAAATGCAGAAATTTTAATGAAAATTTAGAAATTTCTCGTGAAAAAAAAAAATATTTTTTCAAAACTGCCTGTCAAACAAATTTTGAAACATCTCTCCCTATATCTTTAGAATATACTTTAACATAATTAATTAGTTTTAAAATTAAAAAAATATATATATTAAAAATTGAATGAAGTAGTCTTTTAATAAAGGCATGTATTTCGGCAAAAAACACTAATAAAAATGTATGTATATAAAAAAAAAAAAATATTGAATTTAAAAAAGAAAAAATTGTATGAATAATTGTTCAAAAATAAATGTTTTACTTATGTAATAATTTGAGTACCTCTAAATTCAGTGATACAAATTTTCAGGTTTTTGTTTACGGGTCTCCCTTAAGGTTTTTGTCAAAATTGTGCATGTGCATTGCGCATACCTTTAAAAAGTTAATGCTTGTCAGCCAATGCCAAAAACGGTTGTAATGATCTTGATCAAAATCACTGTGTTGATGCTTTTTAAGTGCTCTAAATATTCCCACCTCCAAAATTACAGTAGAAATGCGATAAAGGCTTAAAAAGAAGAAATATCAGTAGCTGTCAAGAAAAGCATTTTGACAATGAAAAACTGAAAGAAGATGATGAGAAGTTTCTGCTTTTTCCAAATATTCCACACATGATTGCTAAGCTGAAAATGAATATCATAGATTCTCACGAAATTTGCAAACGATCAATCACTCATTTGTAATCGCGAAAAATATCGTCATTTCGAACATTTGTTGTTAAAAGTATATATATATATATATATATATATATATATATATATATATATATATATATATATATATAAAAACAGTTTTTAAAAAATTCTTAATATGCATTGCCAATTTTTATATTCATTAACACAGAGCCGATTTCAGAAACATTTCTATCAGCAAAATGTGCGGCAAACTACGTTTCAGAATTTATTTATTAAAAATGAACGTGAACGTCATCTAAATATCATTAATTTATTATGATTGATTTTATTATTTACTTATTAAAAAAAATTATTTTGGCAACAGGGGGTAATGATACTTTTTGCTTCTAACTTTTGAATTTTAATAATTGCTTTTTATTATTTTAATTGTTTATTATAATTGAACGAAATTTTTTACTATTTTACTTTAATTTTTCATGTATGTTTTTAAAAATGTTAGAATTTTTCAAACTTCTACTTACCATTTATCTCAAATACTTTAAGAATTTAAAAATAAAATTCTAATAAAATAATGAGACTCACATACCAAACATGCACAGTTTGGTGGTATTTATTAATTAAAACATAACAATAACTACATAATAATAACAGATAAGTTGTAAAATTTTTTCAGAAGTACTGTGGAAACAACGTACAGGTCGAGTTTTGAAACATATTTAAGTTATAATTTCTTTCAGAATGTGACGCAATCATACAAAACTTATTGAAACTTTCAAATGGATACGTAATACAAACCTGTGGTAAAAGAATCTCAAAACTTAAATTCACATTTTTTATATTTGCCATTTTTAATAAAGCATTTTAATTAAGAACTATAAGTGCTAGCCAATTCAAAATAAAGGTGAACATTTAAAATTCAGGTACTCTTCCGTTTGACGGGTACCAGATGTAAATCACCAAATTCTAGCGATAATTCCTTCAAATTAATAACCTTCTGATCATGTATTGGAACCTTATAAGAAACCGTTATAAATGTAATAAAAATGAAAGTCGTTGATGTTAAAATACAATTTTCGGGTAAACATTTCATCTTAACGATAACTGCACAAACTTGGCAGTTTTTGATACCCGTCTAACCGAAGAGTACCAAAATTTTTATCGCTTCAAATTAATACTATTGCCATAGAAAAAAAATAAAACGATTTTTCGATACTATTTTATGAACAGTTATCAAACAAACTGGGGGTGTGGAACATCGTACAATTTTCAGTCACATAATACGGTTCACTGGATTTAAATTTGACAAGGATTGGTGTAATTACGGTTTTTGTTTTTATAACTTCATACATATTTTTTTTGTAATTATTAATTAAAAAAAATAGTCAGTTTGGCGAAAAATGTTATATTGTCCAAAGAAGTTTTTAAATTTGTATGTTTTTATTGAATTTCGTAGGTGGAGATGTTTAGGATACTTTAAAGGCATTATTTAAAGCAATGATAATGATCAAAATTATTTTAGAGTAATTTTTTTTACAATTGCTGAAAAAGATAAATTTTTTAATGACAGCTATTTTATGCTCATAAGCTATTTAAAAAAAAAAAAAAAAAAAAAATAAAGAGAAAAAATTAATGGCGGATTACATGGCCACCACTGACTCAAACATAAGTTGAACATTGTAAGTCAATCCTTGCGGGAGTTAGGTTGACCACAGACAGACAGGCATTTTTCACAGCCTTAATGTATCAAAAGTGTAGCAATATAAAAAAATTCTATCAAATACAATACTTTCATTACTCAATATTACATAGTAAAATTTTATATATTTACGTTCAACAGAAAGTTTCCTATTGGCCAATGTAGGAAAACGAGAAGATTGGCCGGTCCATGCCGAATCTCGAGCATCACTCCAAAATACACGGTTTTTTTTAAAAAAAAAATGCAAATATGTCCAAACCATCACAAAACATATTTTTTGTCCCTCGTCCTTGATGATAACACTATATTTCTATTTTAAAACTCTGAGATTGACCAAGATCTATAGCAACGACCAGTTTATAATGGTTCACATCGGGATTGGCCAGTGTCGAGACCATATTGGTCCGCGTATTTGTACTTCTGGGAATCTTTTGCAATCAGGTGTACTCAAATTCAACTTAAATATTAATGACTAGCTGAATACCCATGCTTCTCCACGAAATTTTACCATGTGAAATTTTTTAGCCAGCAATGAGGCCCCGCGTTGCGGAAATACGTCATTGATGTATAAGTCCCAATATTTGGCACTTCCCTCGCAGGAAGGTTCATCGTAACGCCAAATTCAGCTCGTTTCGCTCGCTGAAAAAGTCATTGACACATAAACACAGGCTTACTTAACTCGTTGAAAGATTCATTGCCATGCAAACATGAGCTCGCTTTGCTCGATGAAAGGTTCATTGCTGCGTAAGCATAAGGTCACTTCACACACTAAAAACCATTTGCTACGTAAAGCCTTAATATTAGAAGCCCCTCTCTTGTCGAGAAACAATAAAAAAATTCCCCGTTAATAACTATAATACAACACCCCTTTAAGAATATTTTAACACGAGATGTTTGTAAAAAGCAAAATTAGAAAGTCAAAACTACTTATGTTGAAACTTTCAGAGCTCTAGGCCTATTAGAAGTCGCTTTTTGTGAAAATATTAATTAAAAATTCATTCCAATTAAAATTTAACGTTCTTTTTATCAAAAGTCCAATTAGAAGGCCAAAACTATTTGTGTTGAAAATTTCAGAAATGTAGCCCAGTTAGAAATCGTCTTGTAAAATATTTGTTAAATAATTAATTAAAAAACAAATAAAATGTCAAAATTCTGTTTTTCAAAAGTCCAATTTGAAGACCAAAACTACTTCTGTTGAAAATTTTAGAGCTGCTGCCTAATTAGAAATCATTTTGCAAAATATTTATCAATTAATTAAAAAAGAACTAAATAAAAATTTAATATTCTGTTTTTCAAAAGTCCAATTAAAAGGTTAAAACTACTTATGTTGAAAATTTCAGAGCTGGTGCCCTATTAGAAATCGTTTTGTAAAATATATATTAATTAATAAAAAAATTAATTAAAAAGGAATTAAATAAAAATTTAAAATTCTGTTTTTCAAAAGTTCAATTAAAAGGCTAAAACTACTTTTGTTGAAATTTTCAGAGCTGCAGCCCTATTAGAAATCGTTTTGTAAAATATTTATTAATCAATTAAAAAAATTAATTAAAAAAGAACTAAGTAAAAATTTAAAATTCTGTTTTCTATAAAACCACTTAGAAGGCCGAAACTACTTATGTTGAAAATTTCTTATCTGTAGCCCAATTAGAAGTCGTTTTGTAAAAAAATGTGTTAATTAATTAAGAAAATTAATTAAAAAAGAACTAATGAAAATTTTAACATTCTGTTTTTCAAAAGTTCAATTAGAAGGCTAAAACTACTTATGTAGAAAACTCCAGAACTGTATCTCTGTTTGAAGTCACTTTGTAAAAAATAAATTAATTAAAAAAATTAAAGGAGAACTAATTAAAATTTTAACATTCTGTTTGACATACATAAAATTAGAAAGCTAAAACTTCTTCTATTGAATTTTTCAGAACTCTACTCCAATTTTAAGTAGTTTTTTATAGATCCACAGACAGACACACAGCTTGTTTTATTATTATAGATTACTAGTTATCTGAATTAAATTAGTTTACGTGTAATTCATATTTAAATATTCCTTGGACAGAAAATTGATGTATTTAACATAAATGCAAAATTTGCAAGAGCTTTATAGATCAAATTAGCAAGTGCTCAAATTTTGATGGGTAAATATGATAAGATAATTGAATATGTGAAGAATGCTTGACTATAATAAGAACTACAATGATTTATAAGTCAGTATAAATCCATTGCATAAAAAATAAAATATTGGGGTTTACTTATAAATAAAGCTCTTTATTGAGGATTTTCATCAGCATGTCTGCCTAGAGTGTAAAGGTGCTAATTCCTTTTTTGATCATGAATAACTTTTACTATATTTGGGAACAGAAAGAGAAGACCAATCGATTACTAAAACTGCAACTTGAACATTGACCTAAATTGCTCTGCTAAAAACTTTGCTCTTGAATTTTTACTCTCCTGATTCTGAAAACTTTGCAAAATGGAGTTAGTCCCTTTTCACTTCAATCAGACGATAAGACCAAAGGGGGAAAATATCATGTTCCCCTTCTTGTGATAAGCCGATCTAGAGTGCTATCTTTTGGTACATTAGAGGTATTAACTGATGGTGGGTTGTCAAGTGAGAATTGCAATATTGCTCAAGATCTTATTCGCAGAAAAGATTATCTGCACGCTTTAACGTATTTACAAGAGTTATCAAACTTTCGAAATTGCGTTTCCCAAAATCCAAAGGACTTAATCATTCCCCCCCGACCCCATAATCCCCAAGTATTCAAGTGCAATGTTTGAGCATCGAATTACTTTTCTATTAAGGAGAAAGAAGATATATCTAAGAAATTAGGTATTTCTCAAAGTTTGTGACACTTGATTATATTCTAGCATGTACAGTGCACAAGTAATAATAAAATAAACGATCACGCATGTATAATTTTTAATTAGATGAATACTCCCAACAAGGACTTGATGATCGGAAAATATTTATGTACGTCCCTACGATTTGAAGGAAATCAGTGGAGTATCTTTTATCTTTAACCATATTTGGATATGAGTATGAATGACTCATTTTTAAGTACATTGGGTACTTATCATTTTTCCTTAGACTGTATGGTTCTGGTAATTTGCCTTATTTTTAGGGATGCATGTTTGCAACAAGGATTCTTCCATTGTTTGGGCAAGTCGACTTTTTGATGAAGGGTTTCAAGAAGGGTTGATATAAAAAAAAAAAAAAATTGAGTGTGCTCGTTTTTCCGTAGTGGTTAAATAATCTGAAATCTTGTCTGCCTTTAATACCTGTTATTTAAAAATCAATCTACCACCACAATTTTCTGTAAAAATTACAATTATATTTATCTTTTTGTCATTACTATAATTATTTTTAAAGTAGAGTTATTTAAAAAGAACTTTTGTTGCTTGGGGATATCTTAACAACAAGCGAAAGTTTAGTAAATGTTAAGGTTTGGCAAAACTTTCATACGCAAGTGTGAAACGCGATTTTTTTTTTTTTTTGCTTCTCCGCTTCAAATAGCAGCGGAGATGCAAAAAAAAAATTTAAAAAAATTAAGATTCAAACTAGGGGGGGGGGGGGGAACATCGCACAACTTTCAATTACGCTATAATACTGATGTTGATTTGTGTCATTTACTGTTTTTATATTTTCATCATTCATTTAGAAAAAATGTCCAGTTTGGCGATATCTTTTACCATAATTCTTGTATAGGTTTTTAGAAAAAAAGAAATAAAAATCGCCAAATAGATAATTTTGGCTATATACTTTTCAATAATTCTTATATTGTGCTTTCTTATGCGTGAAACTTTGACGAAAGCCTTAATGGTAGGTCCCATGGCCACCACTAACCTTCATACCAAATTTGAACATCGTAGGTCAATTTGTTCGGGAGTTATGCTGACCACATACACGCATACAGAACGAATGCTATACTTTCACTACCCTATGTATACATATGGGTAATTGAAAGTGAAAATTAATTTGCGTCAATTTTAATTAAAAAATTATCATACCAAAATTAAAAAGAAAAAAACATTTAAAAGCAAACATTTTCAACAATAGATAGAAGTTTTAAACACATACCAAGTAGAACAAAATCTCACTTAGTTTTACGAAATCAGGATTTACGAAAAGCGGTCAATCGGAAAATGCTGTTGTAGGAAACATCTATAGGAGTATAAGAACGACAATTTTTCTTTTGTCACGGAGTGCATTCTTCCCATTTAATCTCTAAGAAGGAGGTTGAAATAAACGAGGACCACCCATCACTGCATGGACTTCAAGCTAGTGCGAAAAATGGACCTCCCACTTTGAAAGAAAGAGGGGAGGGGGGACTAGTTAATTATTACTTGAACCAAAAACGCATTTACACCTGGTGAAAAGAAAAATCAAGTATCCACTTATAAAAAAGTATCCAACTTATTGGCATGCAGGATTTGGTGTTTCTGTCAAAATTCCGCAGTTTACCGTAGTCATAACTATAGGTACTGAATGTATTACTTTCAATGTCCCATATGTAATACATAGGGTAATGAAAGTATAGGATTCGGTAAAAGAAAAAAAAAATCGATTTTTTTGCATTTCTTTACGTTTTGGAATATCCTGATCTCAAAAAAGTGATCTAGAAAACAGGTCTGTCTCTGTGTATGTGGTCAGCATAACTCCCGAACAAATTAACCAACGATGTTCAAATTTGGTGAGCAGGTTGGTGATGGCTCAAGGACCAAAGAAAATGGCTTTAACGATTTTGATAAAAATCGCTGTGGTAATGCCTCTAAAGGTGTTCTAAACATCCCCACCACCGAAATTCCGGTAAAAATGAATTAATGGCGTAAAAAGTTGTAAAACGAATGACCTCAACACAGAGTTTTCTTTCCTTGAGCATACCTCGTCAACGATCGTTTTTTTTGCGAAAAAAAAAAAAAAAAAACGATCGTTGACGAGGTATGCCCCCCCCCCCCCACTCTTTTTTTAAAAAAAAAACTTTTTTTTCTTCTTCTAACTCTGCTCAGTTTCACTTACAAGAAAGGATAATATAAAAATTATCGATAAGCATAACGCCAAAATTCCCATTTTTTTTTTTTTTTTTTTTTTTTTTTTTAAAAACCCATATAAGAATTATCAAAAAAAATATTGCCAAACTGGCAATTTTCTCTAAGCGACGGATGAAAATATAAAAATGATAAATTACATAAATCTACATCAGCATTATAGTGTAACTGAAAGTTTTACGATGTTCCACACCCCTAGCTTTTTAATTCCTTTCGTTTTGGTACGAACTTGATGTCTATAATGGATAGGATACTTGGATCGCTTAATAATACTGTACAGTTGATGGACATGGTTAGTTGTTTTATAAAACCGCAAATAACAATTGCTTATTTAAACAACGGATATTTTACACTATTTTTTTTTTTTTTTTAATAAATCAAAACCATGCACTTTTCGATGTTTACAATTATAAAAAGTAATCGGCATAATTAAAAAAAATAAAAAAATCTGGTGATGTAGAACTAAGTTCAGACATAATTATCCAATGCATTAATTGTAACAAATAATGGATGACTGAAAGAGTCATTAAAATTGGAAAAGAAATGATGTCCTGTATTTGATTATAATAGAATTTATGATAAAAAATAGGTACAAAAATGTGAATACAATATTAGAAACTAAAGAACTGAAAGAAAAAGGCAATCACAATTCAGTTTGTAAACGCATACCTTAAAACTTATAGCTTTTTCTACAAATTATCTTTCAAATTGTTCTTTTTTTTTTTTTTTTTTTTTTTTTCCTTTTGACAATCTACTATCGGTTATTAACGTTAATGTGTTAATATCTGAATTTTCACAAAAAGTTATTAAGATGGAGTATATACATGTTCAGTTCATTTGAGATGTTTTTTTAATTTTTATGTTAGGATTTCAGAATTTTACACTAAACACCAGAAATAAAAATAAAATATTTTTATACATAAATTATAATTTTTAAAACGTTATTAGAACGGATTTAAAGGAATTTGAATTTAACTTAAGAGTTATGATTTTTATTGCAAATAAAAAATATTATATTGATACTTGTTTCCTACAATATATATATATATATATATATATATATATATATATATATATATATATATATATATATATATATATATATATATATATATATATATATATATATATATATATATATATATATATATATATATATATACATAGAGAGAGAGAGAGAGAGAGATAAATATTCATCACACATTTAGTATTTATTACAATAAATACTTTGTTTAAAAAAAAAAAAAAAAAAAAAAAAAGCTTACATTTAAAAAAAAAAAAAAATATATGTTAACAACGTTATACATTAGATTTTATATTGAAACCTATAACTATTTTTTACAAAGCATAAGAAATTTTTTACAAATCGTACCCTGCATACTGTAATTTAAAAAGTATTTTGAGTTTTAGAAAGGAAATAGTATAATCTTAAAGGTAATGAATTGGAGAATATTAAAATAATAATAATAATAAATATATACTTTAGTCAAATTTCATGATGTTCAATGTTAAGCCCTAAGCAATATCTCTGAACTTAAATAAGTGCCCCTGGTCTTTACAATTTAGGTGTGACCAAAATTTAATTAAGAAGTGATTTTCTTGATGAATCGACTTTTAAAACAATTGTCTAAGATTTTCTTCGAAGGATCTTTTATTGTATTAAGGATTCTGATAATTTATCATATTTTTAGGGACACCTGTTTGTATCATGGATTCTTCCATCGTTTGCACAAGTATACCTATTAACAAATTGCGCAATGGCATCAAGAGGGTTACTTATTGTCCTTATTGTGTAGTCATATATTCTTAATCGGGCAACTTTAAACAAACTTAATTAGCTCTCGATTTCGCTTTAATAAATTCATGTATTTAAATAAGTATATGAACTAATATCAAAATTGGAAACCAAATACTGATGGCATGATGTGAAAAGATTTTTTTTTTTTTAAAATTAGAAGCTTTATAAGCACACACACGATAAAATTGTTTCATTTGATTTTAATATCACCCAATTAAACACGTATCTTGATTGAATACTTCACTCAATTAAATAAAACTTTTAACTTCCCTGTAAAAAAAAAAAAAAATGATGGGTTGGAAATAATGGCAATATTTTTTCTTGAAAAGCATAGAATCTATACGTAATTTTCTTCGTCTCAAATTACTAGTTTTAAACGTCAAAATTTTTTTTACTACCCAACACATTGTCTACTGCCAGGACACATACTTTAAGAATTTACATAATAGTAACAATAACAAAAACAACAATAATAATAATAATAATAATAATAATAATAATAATAATAATAATAATAATAATAATAATAATAATAATAACAATAACAATAATAATAACAATAATAACAATAATAACAATAATAATAATAATAATAATAATAATAATAATAATAATAATAATAATAATAATAATAATAATAATAATAATAATAATAATAATAATAAAGAGTATCCATTTCTATTATCTGCCCAAAAAGACATTTTGCATTAATATTTCAACTACAAATTTCATATCGAACAATTATTAAACTAACCTTTCTCATCAGCAAATAAAGTTTTTCTAGCTCTAGATCTTCAATTGAAACTCGAAATTTTACAACAACCCTAGTAAATAAGTTATATTAATTTCACCAAAAACGCCAAAGATTGGTGAAATACTACAACTACCTTAGTAAATAAAATATATTAATTTCACCAAAGACGCCAAAGATTTGGAAGATGAACGAAATACTGATTGGCCAACGTGCAAAATAATCGGTATATATGTGTAATCTTCTTTCCAATGAGTAATCAGCTCAAGATCTCCAACTGATAGATAGCGCGCGCCACGCACTAAATCTCATTGTTGTTGACCTTGGTAACTCTTTCATACTTTAAGACCATCCACTTTATCTTCAAGGCATTAGCCTAGAGGGGTGTATGACTAAGCTATTGTTAAAAGTGCTATTACACCCCTCTCCCCGTCACCTTTTGGGATGCTAACAATGACTATATACAATCCCAGAAGATCCCTGACAATGCTCCAGACAGGAATTATTTAATGGTCAGAAATGAATCATCTGGCGAATGAAGTAAATGGTCAAGATGTTGGTGAATGAATGATGTTAAGGAAGATAGAATACTTTCCCAGAGGATAGAGCAATTTTACATTGAGATTAAATGCTTAATTATGTATCGAAATTAAATACTTATCAATTACTTAAATATCGCATACATTATTTGTAGTTTTGCTGGAGCGACAGAAAAACTTCAAAAAGTTTCAATTTCACAGCAAGATTTTAATCAAATTTAAAACATTTTATTCCAATATAAAATGCATACAAAGTTTTATTAATAGTTGTCTGGTTATAATTTATAAATAAACATTAAAACTTCATAATAGGAGATACTTGATACTAAAATAATATTTTTGGTATAAATTACCAGAAGAAGTGCTTATTAAAAAAAAAGTGCCAACATCAAGAATAATGAGTAAAACACGCTTATATTATAATATTTTCCTTCTACGTTATTTTTACCGACTGTTTGAAGTTTTTCTTTTTTACTACAAAGGATCATGTATACTGAAGTCAGAAAAACTGTTGCAGACGACCTTATACAAATATACATACCGGCTCACGTGTTCGCCATCGTTTGCGTTAAATCATTACATTCATGAAGTAGTAGACATTTGCGGAATCTCATAGGACTGCTTTTCTAAATTAAAATGGTCAGGTATAAAGATTTAAGTTTCGACGTGATGTAATAATTGGAACTTTAAATCGGGTATAGCATTTCAGAAGTAAATGAAAATGAAAAGCATGTATTTTTCTGTATTATCATTAAAAGGATATCTACATGAATCGATACAGCAGTATTACTAGAACTTAACTTTGGGTTGAGAGTTCCAAGACTAAAAAATAATACTTTAAGTGTGCAATTAGACTTTTGAATCAAATGATGTACCCTTAACTAACGTCAATACAAGTAGCATGGAAAGCTTCGTTCAAAATATGGTCTTAGTATCCTTATAGGTATTGCAGTACTAAACAAAGGAATTAGTTTTTCAGGTACGTTTTGTAAAAATTTGTTGTTGAGCAACTTCAAGGAGTGAATTTTGAAAATCTCCCGACTATCGTTATTGGTGGTTCCTAAGTCTTATTAAATTTTCTTACGTTTTCTGACTATTACACTGATTTTCTGATTACTACTCGTTTTCTGATTATTGACTATTCTGACTTTTAAACACTCTTCATTCATTTTAACAAAATTCCTACGTCTATAAATAATCTATAAAAAATATTGTTTGAGATATCTTTCATACCAGTCCGCAAGCTCTCTCAAAAGCTCATTACTTTTCAGAAGCTAATTTCCGATTTTTTTTTTTTTTTTTTTTTTTTTTTTTGGTGCGGGGATCACTAGGAAAATAAGTGATAAATGAACAATGAACGTCATACCTCAAATATCTTTCACGTTTGTGAATTTTAAACCAAAGCAAGTAATTCAAATATTTATCACTATTGACAGTACATCTCAAACAAACATCAAGAAACAG
Source organism: Linyphia triangularis (assembly GCA_963978545.1). Lineage (NCBI taxonomy): Eukaryota > Metazoa > Arthropoda > Arachnida > Araneae > Linyphiidae > Linyphia > Linyphia triangularis. The sequence continues at coordinate 19,434,550 of OZ021726.1, read as the reverse complement.
GCATTCTTTCACTATGCAAAAACACATTAGGAACCATCTAACAACTACTGACGCTAAACTAGAAAGCCGTGAGTCATTTTCAGAAGAAACCGGAAATCTTCAACATTGCAAATAATTGTACTTGTATATTATGAGAGGGGAGGAGGGGGATTATACCTCGTGATTTACCATCCACGTGATATACCACGTGATTCAAAATCCACGTGATATACCACGTGAATTGCCGTTTTTAATTATAGACGATTTTTAAATCCTTTATATTAACTTTGATTATGTGTGTATGTGTGTTTATCGATGGGAGCGGAATCTTCGGAGGCATAATTAACTCCCTCGCTGTCATCCAATCGGGCTAATACTTGACAGATAGGCTGCATGTCGATGACAATGCATTCAAGCAAATTTTGGGGCTGTTGCTGTCACTAAAAGGTCGCTTTTACGGAATACTAATAAATCAACTTGTCGTCATCCAATCGCGTTAACCGACAATTGTTGAAACTCCTTCCGGTTGCCAAATCTTTTTAAATAAATAAATAATAAAATTACTTTAATTAGAAAAAATAAATGATATTTGGATGTGAGAGCATACATTCACTTCTTTTTTAATAAATAAATTTGGAAAAGTAGTTTGCCGCACATTTTGCTGATAGAAATGTTTTTGATATCTAACTGTGTAATGAATACAAAATTTGACAATGCATATAAAGTTTTTTTTAAAACCCCTGTTTTTATGGGTTATATTATTATATCATTAAATTAGCTTGAAACAAACTCTTCACTAGCGAAACAAATACTATTTAAAAAATGGAATAATGGTCAAGAGCAAAGTTTTTTTTAAAAAAAGATTTGAAATTTAAATGTATTTAATTAAAAATCCTTTACAATTGTGAAGCATTTTATATCGAAGTAGAATTGGATGTAAAGTATAACAATGTTTAATAGATTCTTTTTATTTTACTGATCGTGAAAAGAGACTGTTAAACAAAACTGTGGATAAAATCATGAATTGTAGCAATTGTTTAACAATTTTATGACATAAAATTTTTCTTTACAAGTTTTTTTAATGTTGTTGAATTAAAGATTTTGCTGCGAATATTAAATGTATTGTGAAAGTTAACAAAAAGCCTTGTCTTGGAACACTTATCAATATAAGAAGCTAAGCAATAAACGGATGAACTATTTTTATAGAATTCATAATAAAATTCAACAAAACTTTACCAGTTAGTATCAACTCAAGGCGATTGCTTATTTATTTAAATGCTTACAATTTATAAACTTTAATCGAAATGCACCTCAGAACATAAATTTACTGTCCTGTACTCGAATGACCGACGTTTTTTGAATTCAAATAGCTGTGGGGCGAGCCTGCCTTTTACCAAAGTTGGTTCAGTAACTTACCCATTATGAGCATGCATCCTTTCACCCTCTACCCACTACAACAACGCGTTAACCAAAAAACAGTGAGGAAAATTGAGGACTAGAAATGAAAAATGACCTAAGTCCAAAAAAGAATTTTTTTCAGGAGAGCCGAAAAATGATCGCCTCTGGTGCTTAAGTACATACTTCAGATTGAATTCGAACTATTGCTACTGTAGTTCGCACTTCGGGCGTTCTCCACTTTGTTTAACTTGGACTTTAGGACAGTTTTCCGTAAAAAAAAAGAAAAGCTTTTCGATTTTTTTTGGTACGTAGGTCGGTTTCCATTTTTAGTCCTTAATTATGTTAATGATAATGTGAATTATTCAAGATACCTATGGCAGAATAACAAGTTTCCAAATGGTTTAGTAGATTTAAAATTATGATCATACCCCTGTATGCTTTAGAAAGGAAATTAAAAAAAAATAATCTCATGTAGTCAGTTACTTTCTTCTAATTCAAGTGTGCAAAATTTCATCAAGAACAAAATAACACACTGTAGATATCGAAATGTGATCAATACGTTTATTTGTGGGGGGGGGGGGGAGCGAAATCTCTTGTAAACAGAGTTCTTCCACTTGGTTTAAAAATTCAGCAAAACTTCATAAAGATCGGAATGAAAAGATTTTAATTAATAACAAAATACAACCACACAAAATGATCTTCTTTTTAAGTATAAGGATATGGATTACTTTAGCAATCTATAAATGAACAACAGGAAACAAAATGTGTGATATTTTGCAATCCAAACTAAAAAAGCAATATTTCCATATTTATTAAATTAAAAAGAAGGAGGTTTTTGTTAATTGAGTTGTGTAGAGAAACAGATTTTAAGATAAATGTTTTACTAGTAATAAAGTTTTATTGATATCAATTGTATAACGGAACTTAAAGGAAGCGGTTATTTAAAAATGAGAAAAATTGCTCCTGCTTAGGAATGCAGTATTGCAAGTATTCTACTAATTTTTTTTTGTTAGCCAAAATATAGAAATCTAAATTTAGATAGCTTAATCTGAGGAGAATATTAGAAAAATGTCCAAAAATCTCTTAATTCATCTGGCAACAAACAAAAAGGCGCGAAACGAAAAAAAATAAAAAAATAAAAAAAAAAAATTGGGTAATTTCATTCACCATTCAAACAATCTGGGAAATTATTCTTGATTTCCTGGAAAAACTTTTTGATTGGTTCATTCTTCTTTGAAAGTTGAATGCAAAACTATCTGCATTTCGAAACTAGCGTGGCTTTGGTTATAAGGGTCAAACGAATTACCTTAATTCCTGGTAAAATATGGATATTCCACAATATTTTTTTTGGTTTTAAAAATGCTTAAATTCCGTTTTTAATTAGTTTTGTTGACTGATTTAACTTTGTCCATCATTTACTGCACCACTATATTGACTTCATTTTAAAAATGCTTAAATTCAGTTTTTAAACAATTTTGTTAATTGATTCACCACTGCAACATTTTTTAAATTTTTATTTTAAACTTATTTTTGCAGTACTTAAAAAAATACAATACTTACAATTGGGAACAACTTCGAAAAGAGATAAGAATTAAAATGTCACTGGCAAATAGTTATTGTATCAGAGAAAGATAAATTAAAAGTTAGATGTTAGAGAACACAATTCTTTAAAAAAATTCTTGGTTATAAAATTATAACCGTGAAAGATGCGTAATATAGGAAATTGTTTATGGTCTCCTGAAGTGAGGGATACTGAGAACTCTTTACAAATAATAAGTATTTTACAAATTGCAATATATATCTAATAAAACGGCTGACATGATTGAAATTTAATCCTTTCCCGATAATATAATATGAGTATTCCTCAATTTCAAAGTAATACATTCATCTTTTTTTTTTTAGTTTAAGATCTAAATGTCAATTTAAAACCAAGTAGATTACTGTCTGTTCTTCATTAATGGGGTTGTATAAAATAATTCAACATTAAAATATTTGTTCCTTAAGTTTTATCTACTTCTTAAATATGTAAATAATATAAGAGAGAATTTTAATAGGAATTGATTCATACCTTGCTTCTCTTTTTTTTTACTCCATTTTACGAGTTCAACTTTTGTTCACTCTTTTTTAATGGGTTGAATAGGAATAACGAGTTTTTGCATATAATTAATAACTCATACTTTTGTTTCTAAAACTCATACAAAATTGATGTTGAATACCAAATATTTAAACAATTTACAAGCTTCTCCTGTCTTTTCGTATCCTATTCTATAATACTGATAAGTAGTTCTATTCCTTCCATTTTATGTCTTTTCTAGAGGGTTTAGAGCAGCGTTTGCCACTAACTTTTTGTGGCGGACCGTATGATTTATGTTGGAGCTGTTTGTGTGCCGAATACACCAAAAAATATATTTATAATTATTATAGATTTAACAATATATAGTATTTCTGAAAACTGAAAAGACAAATTTTGAAATTTTTCTAATCTTAATAAAATTACAGTTGATATTTGATTATTTTTTCTCAAATAATTAAAAAATAACAATTTTAGTTATTAATAAATCAAAGTCTAAAAAAAGAAGTGAATCTTTCGTTCCAACTTGACAATACGAGTTGACCTAACTTTTAATAAAAGTATTTAAACTGTACTTCCAGATTACCCTGTTTTATCAATATATATTAATTGTGAGATGAAGGCTGTTGAAATCGTTTAGTTTATTTTATGAAAGAGGCACTATTTGTCGTAATATTTGTTGTAGCCAATCTTAATAAATCGTCCAAATGAGATTCAGTTAAGTTGTTCCTGTATTTATTCTTGATAAAAACTATCTTGCTGAAAGCTTCTTCATTTAGTTTCTTCTGGCACATAGTGAAGAATTCTGTTCTGCAAAGTTTACACATACTATTTTGGATAAATTAAAATTATGTAAAAAAAAAGTTTGTACCATGAAGCTTGAATTTTCTTCTTCTGTGCAGCTGGCGGTCCGCACAAAAATCTGTCGCGGCAGGCCGCGTAGGGGCTAACACTGGCTTAGAATATAACCGCTAACCCAAATTCTGGATAATTTACATACTTAATAAACTTTTATTTATTTGGTTAAAATTTTGATTTATATAATTAATTATTTAATGATTTTCTCATTGAGTTAGTTACATGATGAAAATTTAGTGATTGATTTTAATTGGATTATAAATCTATAAATAAAATTAGTCGAATCATTAAAATCCATTAATCCATTTATAAATAGAGTTTAACTTTAATTATCTATTACCATTAAGCAATCAATGGAGTTTAACGTTAATTATTTGTTAACATAATGTTATTAATAAAGTTTATATACGATATTATTTTGAAAGAATCTGTATCATCAGGACTACCAACATAACTTGTTAAAATCCCACAATACACATTTAAAATATATATTTGATTTTTCCCATTTAAGTAGCGTATTATGAACACTCAGAGAGATAATGTAATCCCATAAACTCCTACTTGATGCAATCATGTGGATGGTGCCATTTGCTTCGATTGAATTTATAGAAACTGAAATTCGAAGGTACGTATCTAGCTTCCCAGTATGAGCGGTTCCACAGTCGAAAATACCCTCCACCTTATTACCTAATATACGTTTTTACCTAATAAAGGCTTCTCAGCCTATTTTATGAACTTGTTGGTTTGTAGGAAACTTGCAGGAAATAAAATTACCTTTCCGACGATATATAACATAGCTACTTAAGATAAAGTTACAAAATTCAAGATGGCCGCTGCATTATCTTCACAAATGAGGGTATTTTTTTTCCACAGAATAATGGTAGTTTAGTACACTTTATGAACTTGATGGCTATTAGAAAACTTTTTGAGGGGGAAAATACCTTTATGACAGTATATAACTACTTTAAAATAGTTTATTAATATTTAGACTTTGTTTTGTAAAATTAAGCCTCGACACTTTTCTCAAATTACATTAATGGGCTCTGATAATAAATTACAACAGCTCAAAGTTGTTACGGCAAAACTCTTTAATTTTTCATTATTTAAATATGAAATACAGAAGAGTGGAAATGCGTAACAAATAATGCAAACAATATTAAGATTTTTTTTTTTCATCATCATTAAGTCAAATTAACACGATTATCATTTATCAGGCCACCAATTGTAGTGTTATCTCATAAGTCATCATCTCCCCCACATGGACACATCACTGTGGCAGGTGGGAGGAATGTTGTTGACATTGCATCATTGTTACTTTGTGTATGTTTGTTGATGAGTGCAATTTATATTAGATACGAGCTGATTTTCCCTGACAGGTTACGCTTGTCAATGTCTTCAGCGAATTATATTTATAGGCGTCAAAAATAATATTAACCTCTTTGAATATTTGAAATTGAATGACACCTCCCAAATGTTTGCATCATGAATGATTGCTCTGGACAACTTTTTTGAACTTTTCCTTTCAAAATAAAAGCTCAGGACGTCAGACATTACATATGAGCCCAGTAAGTCATTATCATGCATAAAAGTCCATGCATCTCTCCCCATCCAACAACAGTTATCAAATTAATCAAAGCTATGAAATTCATTCATTTTTTATTGTGATCCTGATTTATTTTATTGGATCGACTAATTAAATGTTCGGCTACTTTAAGCTATGCAGATTTTACATGTGAAGTCACAGTCAACTGCTATCCGACATCGTCATAACCATTCTGGTTTCTTATTCCCAGTTACTATGAGCCCATGATGAACTTTCAATAATGGACCGTCTGCACATATAATTAGCAATGGTTTTAAAGATCGTGATCAGTAGTAAAAAAATAAATAAAAAACAATTCGTTAAATTACGAGCATGATATCAAATCATGATGATGTTAAAAAACGAAAAAAACGACATGGTTGCTCATGTGCTTTTGGTAAAAAAAAAAAAAAAAAAAAACCGTGGCAGCTACATGAATTATCCAGATTTGGAGGTATGCATTTTTAGACCCATAATCAAGAGAATTAAATTGGTGACCATATCAATAATATGAAACTAATACACACATTAATTAATCGGTTTATAAATCAAATTATTAATCAATGTACAGTACAATAAATAAAGTTTTTTTTTAAATGAAAAATCAAGCAGCAAACAAACTGATGATACTAATTTGTTCTGATAAGATTTATCCTGTGATAAAATATTTTTTAAATACAATGGATTATATGCCCGATATTACTTGGAGTTTGGTTTTATCATCTGCCATAACTTTTGACCAATCACAATACACTTTAAAGATACATTCGAATTTTCACTCAATCCCGAACTGGTAAATTTGCAGAGACGTTAAAAATTTGGGCATGTGTTTGCAAGAAAATCACCTCAATTGTAATACGCACTGATTAGAGACCACTCCAAATAGCACGCTGCTGATCAGATAAATAATGCTACTGCGGCAATTTTATTTTATGAATCACACCATTTCTGATTTTTGTAGTTGAAAAATTTTATTACCTTGGGCTTTAATATTTATAATTTAATTTTTTTCATTTTTTTATTTATAACGAAAATGTAAGGTATCACAAATTGAATTGTTAAACGGAAGCGATAAAAAATAAAGAATGCAATTAATCAGAGAAATTCGTTTTTTATTTAACCAGATTTAGTTAATAGATATCTGTTTTGCATTATCATTTAATAAGTAACAATCTATATTAACAAAACAAGCTGTTTGTTTGTCTGCAGATCTATAGAAAGTTACTTAAAATTGGCGTAGAGCTCTAAAATGTTCAAAGTAAGTAGTTTTAGCCTTTTGATTGTACTTTGACAAACAAAATGTAACAATTTAAATTAGTGCCTTTTTAATTCATTTTTTTACAATATGACTTCAAATAGAGATACAGTTTGAAATTTTCAGCATAAGTAGTTTTAGCTTTTCAATTGGACTTTTAAAAAATATAACGTTAAAACTTTTTATTAGTTATTTTTAATTAATTAACAAATATTTTGAAAAAATCTGATTAGTTTTTTTTTAATTAGTTAACAAATATTATGCAAAGCGATTTCTAATTGGGGTACAATTCTGAAATTTTCAACATTTTTAGTTTTGGCCTTCTAATTGGACTTGTGACAAACAGAACGTTAAAATTTGAATTTGAGCCCATGCTTGTGCAGCAATGAACCTCCCATCGGGCAAAGCGAGTTTGTACTTGCATAGTAATGAATCTCTCAACGAATAAATTCAGCATGTGCTTATGTGTTAATGAACTTTTCAGTGAGCGAAGAGAACTGTTTTTGGTAAATGAAACGAGCTTAATTTTGCATAGAAATAAACTTTTCTTCGAGTGAAGCGAGCCTATCTGGGAAGCGCCGAAAACTGGGACCTATATACAATGACGGGCAGGGCCTGATTTAGAATTTTTTTTACTGTAGGCCCAACATTCAGAGAGGGGCCCCAATAGCAAATATTTATTTCTTTACGTCGCAATATTACCAGATCAAGCTACATTCGTTAAGACTAACTTTTTACAATTAAAACTCATAGTTTACTTTCACACGATTTTTTTGTTATAATTAGTATGATCTTGATTTGCTCAAAACTTTTGAATTAATCAAGACCCCCCCCCCCCCCCATGAACACTAATTTTACAATAATAAATCCACAAACTATATAATAATAAAGATTACTTAATTTTATAACAATAACTGTAAATAATACAAAGTAACCTTTCCACTGTTTCTACGATCTCACCAAAAAGGAGGGCCAAAAAAGTGCACAGAAGAGCCTGCAAACCAACCAATCACAGATTCTTTTCATTTCATAATATAAGAAGTTGTATATGGTTGGTTGGTTGGTGAACATCTCTTTACAAGAGGAGAGAGAAGGAGAACAGAGGCGTAAAGCCTTTGTCTCCGTGTACATATGAAGAAGTTGTATATGATTGGCTGAACCGGAAAGATTTGCTTAATTAGGTTTTATTAGGTTAATCTATCTAACTTAACTCTCTGTGACTATAAAAAACATGGAATTTGCGGATGTGTAACTAAAAATTTATTATTTTTGTTCAGTACTTCCCATAAAAAGACCATTATATTTAAAATTTTCAGAAAACTTTCAAAATTTGGGGGCCCCCAAATTTGGTGGCCCCTAGGCCCGGGCCTTATGGGCCTAATGGTAAATCAGGCCCTGATGACGGGTCTACACAAAGCGGGGCCATGCAGCTAGTTATTTTTTTTTTTTATCTTTTATTAAACCTTCCTTTTCTCCAAACTTGTTGCATTTTTGAACTCAAAATTATTAAGGTTATTGTAAATACTCATAAAATTCACATGTTTTTCCCTTCTCTCGATTTGTAATATTAAAGCATTTTTAGTGAAACTTCAAAGTTGGATTTTTTTTTAAATATTGTAAAAATAAAAAAAGCATTGTCATTCGTTTAAGAGGCACTCTACCCTAAAAATAGCAAAATTTTAATTTTTTTTTTATTTGCTCTGAATATTGATGAGAATCTTCTAAATGCAAAATTTTAAAACTGTATCTACGTTTTTGAATGAGTTATTTGAATTTTTATGCTGGATGATAGGATAATGTTTATAAAAAATGAAAAATTCAAATCAATTTTTCTCACTGTTTTTTTTTTTTTGTTGAAATTAGGTTTTTTGAAACGCTAAGGCTATTTTTCTAATTGATGGAGAAATCTTAAATTTTTAGAGCATGTTGTAATGTATGTCTATTTTATAAATTGACTTTCTTATTAACAACATATGTTGCAGTTTTAGTTTTTTTTTTACACTTAAGTAAAATTAATGAAGATTTATAGAATTTTTTATTTTTTTTTAATTTTTTTAATTTTTTTTATTATTATTATAATGAATAATAAACATTTGTATTATAATTAATTACTACAAGTACACCAAATTTCAATGCTAATTCTCAAATAATATAATTCAAATAATTTTTTTAGAAAGAATGTGAAAAAGTTTTAGTATTTAAAAAAACTTTAGCGCTTTAAAAAATAAGTAAAAATTGTGAAATTTAAAAATAAAATAAATTTTAATTTTTTTTTGTGAAATATTGCTCTTTTATATAAATTTAAATAAGAATTTTTTTTTTTAAATTTAAAAATACAATAATAAAAAAAGAGTTATATGGTAGAGTGTCCCTTTAAAATTTAGAGAAAAGTTAAAATTTGTTTTAATGGCAGGAAGTTGAGTGTATCATTGAATATCTTATTGTAAAGTTGTTTGGGAATATTTTCCTATCTAAAGGTTTAAAATATAAAGTAGTTATTTACTGCTTAGTTTATAACACTATATGATGTATAAATATTCATAATGAAGAGTTTTCCTAACTGTAAAAAAGTGATTATAGCCATAGATTATTTAAATTACATTTGAGCGGCATTCTTGTAAAGTTTGAGACGCCAACAAGGCGACATTTTTGTATGTTATGGTAGTATCATTCATAACGGCTAACCGTACACAGATTGTTATCCTTGCTTGCTCAGATTTAACAGGTCAATTATTAAAAACAAACAGGGTTTGATGACGCTGTTTACATTTCCTATAAAAAGCATTTTAGTTTTCAGTTTCAAATTGCATGAAATTCTATTGAAGGATTTGACACATTACGGAATCATTAATTCAAAGGTTCAAAATCGTTAATTCAGCCTTCGGGTGAGTTTTGGCCCTCACAAATATAACGCAACAAACCAAAATAGAAGTTCCGTAAATTATGAACCTTTGGTATGGTAAGCCTAATTTTAAATTTCTTAACCATAAGATAGTACCGCTTAAGTCACAAATAAAACATAAGCTTTAAATAAAAGTCTATCTTGTAAATTATTATAAAAGAAATCTTACCTTACAAATCCGGTACACTTGATAAATCCTGTAAATCACACTGTAATCTCTAAAACTCTCAACGATATCTAAACGCTTGCAGGACATAAAGACAAGGAGCTCCTGCTCCCCTCTGTTCTCTGATTGGTCAGTTGCCTTACTTCCCAAAAGTAAACTGTAGGGGTTGAATAGGAAAACTGGTATTTTCGGAGCACTACGCGTTCCCCGATCATTGTGTACTCAGGGAGATGTTCGAATAATTTTTAGATTTAACCCTTCTTTGCATGATGATGGAAATTTCCATCATAATATTTAGTCAACAAAAAAAGGTACTCAAAACCCTTGTACTGTAAATTTGTTGTTGCTGGCAACTTTTTAAGCGACTATTGCGTACAAAAAAACGCAGTTGTCAAAAAATAGCAAACGTCACTGTCAATTACCAGGCCTACAACTTGTCATTCCGCTGTTTGTTGTGACTGGAAGAAATGAGCGAGATTTTAAATTGTTTTATGGAAATAAACGGAGATATAAAATACAATAAAAGTGAAAATGAGTGGAAAAAAGGTTTGTTTTCATGTTTTTGTTATTTTATATACAATTTATATCAAAACACTGTGAATAAATTTCTCAAAACTATGTGATAGAAATTTACATCACTATGCAGTAACTTCACTTGTAATGTACTGTAAACATTTTTTTGTTAATGTTCATTTTATGTTGTTTTTTAGGTAAACATGAATGATAGAGATATTGAAGATTTTTACATCATACATTATCATACAGAATAAAGAATATTTAGTAAAAAATATTTTTTTATTTATTTATTACTGAGCTAAATATGTGACAATGCATGATGATGTAAATTTCCATCATATTGTTTTTTACATAATACATATTTTTATTTACACCAAGATTTTTTAAAATATTTTTCCTTTAATCTAGAGCATTAATTACATCACCCTGATTTTTTTAAAAAAAAAAGAAAAAATCATGCAAAGAAGGGTTAAACGTTTTGAAGGTGAACTGTGTTAAGTTAATAATCTTTTTAAGTCCGTTTGTGACATCTCCAGACATTTCTTATAAAATTAAGAGACAGCTATTCTTAAAGTTTTGTATTAAAAAAGCTAGTTATTTTATAAAATAATGGACAATAAGAAATTCACGCATTCTTTGCAAAAATTAGGATAGGCTTTAAATTATTTTTCAAAAAGGTAATGACAAAATTAATATTGGCAGTTGACTAAAAGCAATAAGCGATAACAAAACCTTTCGAATTTCAAAATTATTAAAAATATTATCACTTGTATTACAAACATATATAGCATACTTTTATAATTAATTACATTGTTTATCATAAGTTTAATTTAGATTTTTATTTCGGAAATTTATATAATATAACAAAACACATTACAAACTAAAAACACAATTAATAACTGTCCATCAAGGAAAATATTTAAAATAAACTTTAGCTACTTAATTTAAAAGTTACATTTTATAAGTTTGAAAAACTATTTTATAATGAAGTCGTTCTCAAACGAAAGACAAGCGCATAAGAAATTATCGAATCGGGAATTACATTTCAGTATCATTTACTTATATAAGTCACAGGGAAATGATATGAAAACGGAGTACCGAGTTTGATCAAATCCCTAAGGTAAATGATCAATTCACGGAGGATGTTAAAATTATAACTCTGGGGTGATTTCCCTAAAGAAAGTAAGTGATAAGAAAGGAAATAAACAAGTCAGGACACGAATAGCTCTTTGCTTCGCTTGTTACCACTCCCCTTTATCTTCCCGCTCCTGTCGTTCGTGCAATAAAATGTTGTAGGGATCGTAATAGACTTAAAGACTAATTTTTACCAAATTGAAATCTCAGTTGGAATTATAAAAGATTGGCTACCTAGAAACGCTCTTCAAATAGATAAATTTACGAAACAGTTTCACAATTTAAACCTATGTCTGTGTGAGATTGTAGGAAAATTATCCTTATTTGGAGGTCAAGGATTTGAGAAGTGTTTTAGTGAACAATCCAAAATGCAATGTAAAACAAAAAAATGTGCCTGTAAAAAAAGTAACGCAATTTGTAACTCGAGATGCCACAAATGAACAACGTATTTTAATAAAAATGAGAGAGAGAGAGAGAATTGACATTATTATTTATTAATTAAATTCACTAAAATTGTTTAAAATTTCACCAAAAATAGCCTTTTTGTTTTTAAAAATATCAGCTTAAGTACCTATTTCTTTTGTTAATTAGTTTCGAATAAATAATTTGTGTTTCAATGACTATTGTTGAATTACCTACTCTACAATTAATAATGCATGGTTTACTAAATAAATACTTTTAATATCTCAACAATATTATTTCATCTTTTCACTAAAACAGAAGGTATTTGATCAAATCACTTAATTTCTTTAGGGTAATCACCCAACAGAGTTGCACTTTTAACAACTTCCGTGAATTGATCATCTTCTTTAAGGATTTGATCAAATCTTCATTTTTATTATCTCCCTGTGACACATACATAATTAGTGCAATAAGCGTCTTGAATTTTGTTAATATCTCGGAATATTTAAGTTTTAATTATTATTAATAATTACGCTCTTTGAAGCATTTTCATTTGAAATTAATACAAGCGAATACGAAAAGCTTAAGAATAAATGAAATTGAACTTTCTTAAGCTTAGTGAACTCATTGTGCATAATTCACTCGAAGACAAAGGCATTTTTTAATGTGCGACGGTCGTTCCAAAGCATTGCCAATCTAAATAGTTTAGATGGGAATTTTTTATCTAAAAACTAATTTAACATAAAAAAATTTGAAATACATCTGAAAGAAGTCGAAAAACGATTCTAGTCGAGGATTCATCCCAGGGCCATAGACAGGGGGAGGGGAACTGATGGAACCTCCCACCCCAACTTGTAATATTCTGGCTACGGGCTTTATTCATTCATTAGTCAATGAGTCGGTAGTATGTTAAATGATTCAACGTCGATTGAAGTTGAAAGATTTAAAGACACTACATAATCAATGTTACGGAAAAACAAAATATAAGCATGTTAAAATCTTTTTTTCTTTCTTTTAATGTTTGGGGCTGGACGGATCCTCAGCCAACAACAAATTGACAAATAATTAGCTTACTCGGATATGAAATAAAATGATCTGTATGAAGATTACGAAGATCTCAATCCACGTTGATCAGTCATTAGGTTTGTCAAAATGTTAAAATCAAAATGTTAATTCCATCAATTCGATGGGCAATAGTCACTTCATATTTTCTTTTCTAATCGTTAAACAATTCCCATAACCTAAAAGAAAGTTTACCACCCTTTCCCCTACTGGAATCGTGCATTCTCATTCATCCCGAGAAGGTATGACTGTCCCCTTTGTGAGACAGTGACTGGTTCCAGCACTACCACTCACCACCGAAGTGATATTACCCACTGGAAGAACCAAGCTCACACACCTACTTTTGGCTTTTTAACATTCACGTCTGTGTAGTACAGAATAAATAAATCTTACTATTTCCTCTACCCTCAAAGCTAAGGAAAAGTTTCTCCTAAAACCAAAACATTTACTTTTAATTAAAATACATATTTATTTATCTTTGGTTAGGCGAGCGACTGCCGTACTTGTTCCGGTAAAAGTGGGTGTCATGTAGAATATCTTAAGATTTAGCATGAAAATGATTATCTTCAACATTATTGCTTTTTTTAGATTAGCTTATAAACCATCTATGGTCACTAACGTTATAAGACTACAAGGTTATCTAAAATATATTTAAACTAGCTGGATACCCGTGCTTCACTACAAAATTATACCAATACCCATATTCTAGCTAGTTGTGAGGCTCCGCGTTGCAGAAATACGTCATTGATGTATAGGTCCCAATTTTTGGAGCTTCACTCGCAGAAAGGTTCATCGCAACGCAAAATCGAGCTCACTTCGCTCGCTGAAAAGTTCATTGACACATAACACAGGCTTACTTTACTCATTGACTTTTCATTGCTATGCAAGGATGAGCTTGCATTGCTCGCTGATAGGTTTATTGCTGTGTAATCGTAAGCTCGCTTCACTCATTAAAAACTAATTGCTACGAAAATTCCTTAATATTAGAAGCCCTTCCCCTGTCGAGAAAAAAATCACCGTTAATACTACAATACAACAACCCTTTAAGAATATTTTAACGCGTGATGTTTGTAATAAGCAAAATTAGAAGGTCCAAACTATTTAGGCTGAAACTTTCAGAGCTCTAAGACAATTAGAAGTCGCTTTTTGTGAAAATATTAACTAAAAAATTAATTAAAAACAAATATAAATTTTAACATTCTTTTTGTCAAAAGTCTAATTAGAAGGCCAAAACTACTTGTGTGGAAAAATTCAGAACTGTAGCCCAATTAGAAATCGTTTTGTAAAATATTTGTTATAATTTTAAAAAGTTAATTATAGAACAAATAAAATTTTAAAGTTCTGTTTTTCAAAAGCCAATTAGAAGGCCACAACTACTCATGTAGAAAATTTCAGAGCTGTAGCCCTATTAGAAATCGTTTTATAAACTATTTATTAATTAATTAAAAGAAATAATTAAAAAAGAACTAAATAAGAGTTTAAAATTCCAATTAGAAAGCTAAAACTACTTATGTTGAATATTTCGGAGCTGTATCTCTATTTAAAATCACTTTGTAAAAAAAAAAAAAAAATTAAATAAAAAAAGCACCAATTAGAAGGCCAAAACTTCTTATATTGGAAATTTCAGAACTGTAGCCCCATTAGAAGTCGTTTTGTAAAAAAAATTGTTAATTAATTAAGAAAATTAATTAAAAAATAACTAATTAAATTTTAACATTCTGTTTTTCAAAAGTTCAATTAGAAGGCTAAAACTACTTATGTTGAAAATTTCAGAGCTGTATCTCTCTTTAAAGTCACTTTGTAAAAAATAAATTAATTAAAAAATTAATTAAAAAAAACCTAATTAAATTGTTAACATTATGTTTGACATATGTACAATTAGAAGGCCAATACTTCCTATGCTGAAAATTTCAGAACTTTTCTCTAATTTTAAGTAGGTTTCTATAGATCCACAGAGTCACAGACACACACAGCTTGTTTTATTATTATAGATAGTAAAAATAATAATAATAATCGGATTAGGGTCGATACCCTCAGTCTTAAGGTCAAGCCCATTACAAAGTGTATTTATTTATTTTATAAAACATAGATACATCAATACAACAGAACAACATCAGCATACATCTATTTTTATGCAAGAAGGTCGAGCAGGTGCGTGTCCTCACAATGCCTTTCATGCGTATGCCCAAACATTAAGTCGGGATGGACACCAGGCCACCCTTTTGACCAATTGAAAACAATACCTTTGGGCTTAAGGCACCTGGTAAAAAAGATGTGTTTTGAGTTCTAGAATGCTCTCACTTTCTTAAATTTCTTAAAAGAATTGACATTAATTTATGGATATTAACAATCGCAATTTCAGCTTCATTAGGAAATTCTTAGTGATGTAATTACTTGTAAAGAAATATCAAATGAACTATGTCTTTGAATCAAATTAATATGACGTATCAATTTTTTTAAATTTATTTATACAATATGTAATTCAAAGAGAGTAATATACAATAAAACCAAAGTATATTATTTTATAATTCATATCATTAAAACATAATATTCCGAGGTAACGATAATTTAGAAATGTATAATTGGGTTTCAAGCCCAAACAATAAAAGTTTTTTAATAAAAAAAGACAATGGTTTTAATTTCTTTTACCCAAAATATACATTTGTAAACTTGGGCTTATTTTTACAATACAAAAACCAAATAAAACCAATTACATTAATTATAGTAAGCTTATGTATAAAATCTTCAGACTTGCGTAAGTGAGGCAATTCTGGTTATAGCTTTTGTTGTCATAATTCATTTTGTTACCTGTATTGACTTGGCGTGAGAAGAGCTTGGCTTTTAATTGTTCGTTCCAAATATAGCTATAAAAACGCAGATTTGCATTTAAATCTTCAGGTAAAACCACCGTTAATTGTTTATTGACTGTAAAGAAAGTATAATGCACGCCATAAACACACATGGAAGGGTTATTTTTCTTAACTAAAAATCATTTATCAGCAGTCACTATATGTTTTCTCTAATAAATGAAGTCAAGCGCTAATGTATCTCAAAATTCGGGCCCCACGTGTTGTGACGATCTTATCGGTTAATTTTTATGCATTGATGAATCAATGTTTCGTTAGTGTTGTAACATCAAAACTGTTTTTATAAGGCTTGCAATTCTCCCTCATAATATTATACTATTTCATTTTCAGTTTCAAAAAACTTAAGAGGCAACTTGTTGCAAAAATTGAAAAAATAAAGTAGTTCTTCGATTGGATTTTCATGGCGAGATTTTTTTTTTTTCTTCTAACATACGTTATAGTGTAAATAGAGATTTAGTCTGAAAACTATAGTGTGAAAATGTGTGCAGCGAGTTAGTGATACGACAGATTTTCCAAAAAATAAATTAACTTATGAGAATACAAAGTTACAAAAAATAACTAAATTATGTATTAGAATAAGCATCGGACATGGAATTTAAAACGATAGATTGTTAATTTCATGTTTTTTTTTTTTTTTTTTTTTTTTTTTTTTTTTTAAACGTTGATTTTTAATTTTTAAATAGTTGTTTAGTCATAACTACCTAGTATTTCAAGGCTGCAATTTATAAAAATCTAGAAACAATGTATATTTTAAACATTTGAAAGGGTTGCAATGCATCAATTGAATTTAAAAAGTATTCAACAAAAAAATAAAAGTTTTTTTAAAAAAAAGACAATGGTTTTAATTTCTTTTAATTTTACATATTGAAATTTTTTACTTGCAAAAAAACTTGCTATTTCATAATTTATTCTTTATTAAAAAAAGTATTAAAATAATAATGCAACTCATTTTCAGCAAAACCTTGTGAAATATTTTTTTTTTTTACGTTTTAATACATGTGGGCAAATTATGAATTATCGTGACCGTAAAGACAATTCCTCCTTCTTTACCAGAGAAATTGCGCCATGAAATTACAAATTCAGTCCTCAAACAAAAGTCAGAATTATGCAGTGACAATATTTTAAAATTTTTAGTTCTCTATACAAACCTAAAACTGCCAAATTTAGGTTTGGGGAATTCCAGTGGTAGAAGCGTGGATAGACGCCGGGTGACGCGTCCCCCCACTTTTCTAGAAAGTACTCATGCATCCCCTCACTTCTAAAACCACTGGAATCTATCCTCCGTACTTTAAAAACACCCAATCCACCTAAAAGCTACTAATGAAAAATAACATTAACCTTTAAATGTAGTGACACTGAGAAAAGAGATTTTTTTTTTTTTTTAAATTTGAAATCTTTAAATCTATTTACAGTATATACTATATATCATACTATTATAAAATTGTATTATATTACTTTGTATAAAAATATAAGTATTTTTATTTACAAATACTGTTACACTTGATTTACTTTCAACATTGGAGGAACTTTCATTTAAATTAAATTTCTATTCTCGATTTATAAATAGATAAGCTATTCAAAAAAAAAAAAAAAAAAAAAAGTTCTCTATTAATTTAATTTCATGAAAGTATGCACCTGTTTAAGCACTATTTAAATCTAAATAAACTGTTATGTATATAATGTTGAATTATTACTTAACCTTATATCTTACTTCCAAGTCAGATGAACTATGTCGCAGAATATTCATTAAAATAACAATACATTTTGAACCCTTGTTCAATGTTTTAGAGTTAGGAAGTATAAATTACTTCCTTACTAGTTAATATTTTTACTATAAGTTATGAAATGATAAAATTTATCGTTGAAGATGGGGGAGGGGGGATGCACTTGTCACCAATTTTTAGGGATCCCCCCCCCCCATTTTTTTTTTACCATTTCTACCACCGAGAAATTTAGTAGGATAGAAATTACTCTTATAATTAATGTAGTTAAGTCATACATATTTTTGAATATTTAAACTATAGAGAGAAGTAAATTATCTATTTTGAGGACCCCCCTCCCCCCCCCCCTTCAATTTATATAAAGAATGAATTATGCGTTTCGATTTTTATTCAAACAAATCAATACAGTCATCTGATTAGGTTCTTTTTGAAAAATATCGCTTTAATTTTCTATGACATGTCCAATATTATTCAATTTCATTTGGAAAAACTGAAACGATTTGTTTTAGCGGAACAATCCTATTCTGCAATTAAAATTTAATGAGTATCAGAATACAAATAAACATACGATTCGAAAGATAAAAGGTCATGGTAAAAGAATATTTCAACTAAGCAACTATATTTGGTGGAATTTCTTTTGACTAATTTTCATCTAATTTGTTTCCACTTATGTCATTTGGCCACAATTTATTTTGTTCATATAAATGTTGAATTTCTATTATTTTTCACAGAGATTTTTGTACCATTATACTCAATGTTTCCTCACTTTATCAATTGGACCATCATGATGAATTTCGACCAGTCCTTATCTTTTTATTTATCTCGTTCAGAGCGATTTCTAATATGACCTTTGGATATTTGCCCTCAAGTTTTGACCAAAAATGCCCAAATTCGAAATAAGGAATACTAATTATAGGCAAGTTGAGTCTTGAATATACAAAATTGTGTGTGTATTGCGTAACAGGAAATAATCTTGTGTTAACAATATTGAATAGTCAAAGTTGCTTTTTTTTTAAAAAAATTCGTTATATTAACTTCGATTTTGTGTTTATGTATGTTTGTTAATGGGAACGGAATCTGCTGAGACCTAATTAAACCTCTTGCCGTCATCCAATCGGGTTGAAACTTGGCAGATAAGTTCGACGTTGATGACAATGCATTCTATCAAATTTTAGGGCTTTTACTGTCAATAAAAGGTCGCTTTTAAGGAATACTCATAAACCAACTTGCCGTCATCTATTCGCGTTAAAATGGCATTGAACTGACCATTGTTGAAACTCTTTCAAGTTGTCAAAATTGTTTTAATAAATAAATAATAAAATTACTTTAATCGGAATAAATAAATGATGTTTGGATGTGAGAGCATAAATTCAGGTTAATTTTTAATAAATAATTTTTGAATCGTAGTTTGCCGCATATTTTACTGATAGAAATGTTTTTGATATCGGCGCTGTGTTAATAAATATAAAAATTAACAATGCTTCAAAAGGATTTTTTAAAAACTCTGGTTATATTCTTCATGGTTATATTCTTTTATGGGTTATATTCTTCATTTTTCTTTTCAGTCTCTTTTTAAATTGCAAACTTGTTGCGTTGACATGAATTCAAAGTTGAAATGGAATTTAAAGTAATAAGTATGTACTACTATTTGAAAATAAAACATTTTCATTTCTAAGAATTTTTTTTATTTTGCACAGTTTAAACCGATGGGTTTCTTATTTCCGATTTTAAATATTGTTGTTTTATTAATATAAATTTAATTTTAAGTTCAAGTTTACAAATTTTGAGTATTATTTCTTGAAGGTGCTATTTTATGACGATTCCTTTTGACAGAAAACCAGAAAACCAATTTAAAGACTTCGTCTCCTAACGAACAGTTTATTTAAAGTTGTACATTGTGTTATTTGTATAAAAATCGGAAAAAAAAAGAAAAAAAAAATCAGAAGTAGACAAGTATTTTAGGAAGCTGTGGTAGTATACAGTAGATATCGGCACTATAGAAAAGAGGAAATATTCATTTAAGCACAATGAAGAACCCTCTCCTTGAAGAACCCCTCCATAAAAGAAAGCTTGTATCTCTCAGTAATGGAATACAATATATAACTCTGAAGAACCTTCGAATAAGTCCTCTAAGTAAGCTTAAATGCGTAGGATGCGCACAAACCCACTAGTAAAATTTAATTTTTATACTGATTCATGAAATATTGAACAAATAAAAAGTTTATCAATTATTACTACACATTTTAATATTATATATATATATATATATATATATATATATATATATATATATATATATATATATATATATATATATATATATATATAACGTGCGAGTAGGTTAAAGGGACTGCCTATTAGCCTCCACAAGGACTTACACAAGCTATATTGGTACTTAAAAAACCATTAGACTGCCTTAGAAAACCAAAGTTCATGATAGATTAATGTATTCAATAGCCATTGGACACCATTACCAACACTGGTCCACCCATTACTGAATGAGAGCACAAATTGTCAAAAAAGCGCGTTAAAAATATAAATCCAAGAAATAAAAAGATTGTAAGGGCTATGGAAAAAAAATAAAAAAAAATAAATAATTAACATATGGAGTTAAATGTCTGAATGGAGTCTTAAATTTCAATCCATTTTACGTTGTTACTAACTAATAAAAATATTTCATATGACCACTTAATAAAGGCCCGATTACTGAATAGGCTTGGGAAGGCCCAAGAAAACATACCCTTTACATTTTCTAGGGGGCCCTCAAATCCACTTTATCTCTTGTCTTTTTTAATTGATATCTTTTAAAATCTATACTTGTTAAATTACTTTAAAATTACACATCCTATTTAACTTTTAAACTGTGCATAATTTAAGTTGTAATCAGTTGTAATAAAGTATTGATTTAAACGTAATTAAAGTTTAACAATGCAAAAAATATTATAGAATTGATGTTAATACTTAAGTTTCTTAAATATTTGTAAATTAATTTTACAAGTACGATTTTAAATGGTTTTATATGAC
The DNA here is from genome assembly GCA_963978545.1 of Linyphia triangularis. NCBI lineage: Eukaryota > Metazoa > Arthropoda > Arachnida > Araneae > Linyphiidae > Linyphia > Linyphia triangularis. The sequence continues at coordinate 19,413,613 of OZ021726.1, read as the reverse complement.
ACGGTAATAGTAGCTCAAAACCCGATTTAAAGGCGGGATCCCCATCCACGAAGTCCTCAACGAGCCCTGCACTTGATACCTCCATGATAAATTATGGAACCCATTGCCAGTCCTATATCTCTTACATAATGGAGCTCAGCGATCCTGCCCCCTAGAATTCATGCTCTGAACCTTTAAATTGATCGTGGTTCAACGAAGCAAAACAAAACTAGTTGGGTTCAATGACGCAGAACCACTCATCAAAGACAAGTACCGGAGATGCATTCAGTTTCAAGGTGTGGTTAAATTGGCCTTCATTCGGCGTAATTAAGAGATTAGATTGAGTTTACCATAGGGTGAGAGCTTAGAGGTGTAAAAACATCTTGTTAACAAGTCAATTAAACGCCCCGATTGGCTGGAATTTCATTCGCATCCAATCAGAGCCTTTAATGGATCCATTTTCACAGTTCTGTAGGGACTAACAAGAAAACAGGAAACTAAAGACAAATTATGAACTTGATTTGAGGATATTGGTTTCTTTTCTGCTATAACTCCGCTCTTAGTCGTAATAAAAGAAAATATTTAGGAAACCAAATTTTTCGCCAGTTGAAAAAGTATCACCAAGAGGCAGTGCTATGACGAAAAAGTACCAAATATTATAATAATCCGACAGCCCGTGACTGTTTTTGAGTTAAGTATTTAATTTGAGGCACTTTCAAGTTAGGTACACTAGTCTATCAATATCAAACACTAAATTGAGAGGACTTGGCTGCTGGATTGCGAATTTTTTGCCGGACAGGGCCGGAAAAGCAGATTGAAGGGATTGAAATGCAACATGAAGCAAAGCTTTTACAACTATCCATATCTAGAAAAACTCAAAAACTCATCGCTTGTTTTCACGACAGTGCTTTAAAATGAACAGCAAAAACAATTTATTCTATCGCCAAGGTGGGAAATTTGATTCGTCATTGATTACATAAATTCATTAATCACTAGTATGCAGAGGTCGGCGATATATCGATACGATATTTTTATCGAATTTTTTAAAAATATATCGATAGTAAAGATATCGATACAAGTCCCCGATATATCGATATTTTCAAACATTTTTAGTTTTTTGATGATCGTTTTGAAGTTCCATGTGTTTTTTCGATTTTCTTCATTCCTTTTTCTAAAACTTCAAAGCTAAAGTTTGGACTTGGTTGAGAGACAGTTAAAATGGCACCCTAACCAAAAAGAAAACATAATGTAATAGAAAGATAAGATCATTTGTTAGTAGTCATTAACATAGCGCCGTTTCTGTTGCCAAAGTGTGCCTGGAATTTGCATCTAATTTTAAATGTTAAAAACATCTCTATCAGCAAAATATGCGGCAAACTACTTTTCAAAATTTCTTCTTTAAAAATAAATGTGAATTTATGCTTTGACATCCAAATGTATTTTATTTATTCTGATTGATAATATAATTTATTTATTGAAACAATTTTTATAATATATTCATTAAAATTTTTTTGGCATGAATTCATGAAAAGTAGAAATTTGCCCGGAAAAACTTCGTTTCTGGCAAAATTGAAAATCAAATAAAAAAAAAAAAATCCGGTATTGATGTATCGATATTTTATCGATATTTCTTTCTATGCAACGATATAGTATCGATTTTTATTTTGATCGATATTTCCGACCTCCTCTAGTATAAGTATATTCACCAAATTCGTACCCTGATGATGGAATGAATCTTTTTTGAAATTCGACTTGACGCTCTATAGCCAAAATTCAATGCAAAAGAGGTAATTATTACTTCAATTACCTTATATGTAATTATATGTAATATAGGGTAATAAAAGTATTGATTGCATTGCACAAAAAAATAGGTTTTTTCCCCTTTTTTTTCCTATCCGCTTTGGAACGTCCCGAGTTTAAAAAAGTGGTCTAGAAAAAATGTCTGTCTTTGGTCAGCATAGCTCCCGACTAACTTTGCATAATTCCAAACCTGTTTTCAATTCACAGACCAGACGCAATAAAAATTGAATGTAATAACAACTTTGTGGCAGGTAACACTTATGTGTGGCAGGTTCTATTATTCGCCTCACGAAATCAAAAATATGGCGTTCCAATAGAGATTATAAAAATCAAATAATAACATTATATTAATTTTAAATTCTCATATCACCATATGAAAATTTCCAGGAATTAAGATCGTTTTGAATTTTTTCAAAATTAATGTTTTAGTAGTAGTTTACAGTATACAATATAGAAAATTTAAATTCAACTTTCAAAGAATTTTATAAATTGTTTTATAGGAAATATTTTAATTTCCCATATGCTCGTCTGATGGATGTTTGCTCCCTCATAATGAGAGCTACACATTTTTTACTTTTTGGTATCCTTTTTGGAGCTTAGTAAATAAAAAATTTGGTTCGAATGTACATAGATCAATTTACATGGGGTTCCTAATCCCAAAGAAAAGAAATAATTATTGATAAAAATTGTAATCTTAAATTAATAAAAAATAATTGTGTTATTTAATAGGTTTACAGTATACAATAGGTTTACAATATATCGATCAATCCACATGGGGCTCTTAATCCCAAAGAAAAGAAATAATTATTGACAAAAATTGTAATCTTAAATTAATAAAAAATAATGGTGTTATTTAATAGGTTTACAATATATCGATCAATCTACATGGGGCTCCTAATCCCAAAGAAAAGAAATAATTATTGATAAAAATTGTAATCTTAAATTAATAAAAAATAATGGTGTTATTTAATAGGTTTACAATATATCGATCAATCTACATGGGGCTCCTAATCTCACAGAAGAGAAATAATTATTGATAAAAATTGTAATCGTAAATTAATAAAAAATAATGGTGTTATTTAATAGGTTTACAATATATCGATCAATCTACATGGGGCTCCTAATCCCAAAGAAAAGAAATAATTATTGATAAAAATTGTAATCTTAAATTAATAAAAGATAATGGTGTTATTTAATAGGTTTACAGTATACAATGTGATCTCGGAACGACGTGCCTTAGAAGGCGATGTTACAGGCAAATAAATTTAACATTTAGTTTAATATTAATACAATTGTTTAGTTTTATTTTAATCATAGAAGATAAAGATCTATACCATATAATAAGTTAAAGTGAAAGATTAACTATGAGGACCTTTAAAAGAAGCAACGCTAAATATAAAGGCTTTTTTTTATTCAAAATTTTGATGTTTGGTATTATATCGTTGACATACGGGCTGTTGTATACTTTGAATCCAAGTTATCAATATTCAACTCCCATGACCCCATGTGGAATTTTCAGGTGTGGGGACCATTTGAAACTATGAGTATTGAGAAAAGTAAAACTTAATTTTAAGTAATGTAAAAGTTATTTTGAAGTTTTTCGATAGACTTGTTCATAGTAATCATTCATAGTTTTTTAGTAATTCTATTTCATTCTTTTTTTTTAGCAAATGAATAAACATTAATTGAATATTAAATAGAGCCTAGGGCCCAAAAATATGATATTGTGGACCAAATAACTCTTTGTTTAAAAATGATTTAAGTATTGGAAGAATTGTTTGAAAGAAGAATCATCGTAGATAAATTTTATAATTATTAATTTTTCTCAATATTAACTCATTTGTGTAGTTGCAGTTGTGAAGTCTTTAACCAAGAATGCACTGTCCAGAAGTTTCAGTTAGAGATCAGTAATCATTCCTTGTTAACCATAACTTTTTACTACTTCCTACAAAGGGGCACCCCTGTGGTGAAACTTGTGTGGTCCTTTTAACCCATACAAGATGTCTAACGCAGGTGTTGTGAACTTAAAATGAGAAGCAATTATTTATACATGAAAGGTGTTTCTTCAATTAGTGAGAAGTATCTGTTTAACAGAAGTCAGGGAATATTTCTATACATGAACGCTACCCATTGTCCCTGCTTATGAGGGAGTTTGGGGAGCGAAACAAATACGTCATTTTTGACAGTTGAGAGAAAATTGTGTCCCATCAACTAAACCGACGTCCTTACTGCCGTTGGGCTGTGACCATAAATAAAAGGTTGCAAGAGGTTCGTATGACATTTTTGAATAATGGGTAGAAGTTCATTCAGTCCAAAAGGTGTGGAAAAAGGTCTTGACAATGGTCAGTCAAAAGCAGGACCGTAGGCAGGGGAGCGGCCGACGGGACAACCTCTCACCCCCTCCCCTCGAAATTGTGTGAAATTTTGTTTCACTACTCCCCCTTCTTTAGTGTAACTTGTTGAATAAAATCTTCGACCATAACCCTGCTCCGAAAAAAAATCCTGGTTACGGGCTTGGTGAAAGTAGCATGATCTCATATACTTCCATCCTAAATATCTGACGATGACTCACAAACACCACAACAGACTGCAGTTGAATATAGGGTCAATAATTTTTAAATATGATCAATATGTGAAATTCAGCTGACATTATACTTGTGTAACGGAATATTGTGCTCATAAATAGCCATAAACATACATTTCTCTTTTCTATAGTTTTATTTAGGCGTTAAAGGATTACAAATCAGTTAATTCAATGGCAAACACATGACTTAATTTGATTGAACATTTTGTCTGTGAAACTAGGAAGCTTATTTTTTTAAGATTAAAAACAAAAAGGCCAAACGGCTTTGCTTAGCGTTGGTCAGCATTTACTACAACACAAATCTTTGGAAGAAGTTGTGAACTGACTAAAGTGGCTTCTTTTTAGTATGCATCGCTCTCTTTTAACTATTTTCTTCTCTTATAGTTGCAAAAACATTTTATCGAAAAAGATGCTTCGATTGTGCTATCCTAAGAAATAGAATTGCGATGGATTTGTAACATTAGGCCATGCGTTCACTATCGACAAAAAATTGCGGCATAGTTTTGTCGCCAACTAGGCAGTTGTGTTCACTACGGCAACAGAAGGAAGACGAAATTTTGTCACCGGGTAATGTGGTCACTTTGAAGCAAACTGTCGCCGAAGAGAGAGATGAACTGCGATTTTTAAACTATATGTATTCAAGCGCGCAACCTGGGGGCGAGGTTTTAGTGTCCTTTCCCCCTCCCTCAAGGACCTTCAACAACCCAATACTTTCTTATAAAAGATTTATAAATTCCTTCACTTGAAATTATTTACGATTTTTAAGTTTTTAAGGGAGTTGGTACCCTCTATATACCGGTAATGTTAATTTGGTATTTTTCATATACCTTTTTCTTAGTAAGTATTTGATATAGAAGCCTAATTTTTATTTCAGTGCATTTAGTAGACACTTGCTATTCTACTGAAGTTAGATTTTGATTGTGATTCATTCACTTTTTTTATTAAATGAATTTTCGTGAAAGTCACTCAAATTTGTTAAAAATAATAAGTTTTTTTTACCGAAAAATACCAAAACAAAAAGTATTTTTAAATTAACAAAATCTTATTTCAGAATATACAGATACATAAAAGGAATATGTGGTAAAAATTTTATGAAGAGAGTTTGCGTAGTTTTTGAGCAAAAGGTGCATGAAAAATGTAGTTATGAGAAAAACGCAATTTAAAGAAAACTTCACTTACACTAATAGTTATCAATTTTGTCTTCAAAAAATTATTAAAAATACTTCTTGTTATTATTACAAATGATGTATACTTTTAAAGGGGAGAATTTAAATTTTGATTAACAATAATAAACTCAAAGTCGATTATTATAAATGTTTGGGTACCAAAATTCACTTCCCTTAATTTAGCATCATTCAGACAGTAAGTCTACAGTATCACAATAAAGTAGCTATATTAGGTCCAAAAACTTAGAAATAACGATTTGTAAATTTCATATAATTTTTTTTTTTTTTATTTATTATTTTTGGTCTACTTAGGTCTAATATACCCTTTCATTAAAAAAAAATTCACGTATGGTTGGTTGGTTGTTTTCAGATTATCTGGCGCCGTCAGCAACACGAGGGCTATAATGCGCCGAAACATTTGTCATTAGACAAGCCAACATACGTTTACAAACACCCATGCCTTACACGGGACTCGAACCCGCAACCTCGCGGTCTAGAAGCTAGCACGCTAACAACTGTTACCGTTTGGTTGACAATCACATGAAATTTTTTGTTTTAAAAACGTTGTACTAATGTTTCAAAGTTGCATGGCCCTTGATATTGGTGTTAATCCGTTCGCCTAGATCTATTATTCATTCTCGAGTTGAATTAAAAGAAATATCGTAAATATCAAATTAATTTATAAGCTGGATAATAAGTATGATACAGGATCTAGATAAAATGAAGTCTTATGTTGGGATGTTCTGAAAAATTCGAATAGTGAACAAAAAACATTTTGATATTTTGTCCTAAGTCTCTTAATCTGTCAGCTACACAAGATATTAATGACAAGTGACAGTTATGGGGGCAGAAAGCTCTCAATGAAAATTGTTTTTTATACGGAGAAATACTAGAGCAAACTTTGGACTCATTTGAAAACGCCCCCACCATACATTTCCTGGTTGCGCCCTTGAATTGTTTCAATAGATAATTTAACTAAATATAAATATTTTATTTTTCGAAATACTTCAAGAAAATAATCCGCCAAATATGCTTGTTTTGTTTTGCATAATTTGTAATGGGGCCAGATTGTATTTTCAACAGACTATTTATCAGGTTAGAAATATACAGAGCGCTTATAAAAGGTTGGACACATTTTGATATCAAATAATTCATAAAACAATGAAGATATAAACAATTAAGAATTATTCTGTGTATAAATGCCATATTTTCATTTATAGTGAACGTTGCCATAGAAAATTTTCTTTTCCTATTTGAATATCATTTCTTTTGTAAATATCGACTGCCCGTATTATTAATTTTGTTTTTCTAGTTTCTTTTGTAAATATAGTCTGCGCGCGTTATTAATTGTATGTTCTCTCTAGGCCACCGAGATCACCTGATGCAACTCCACTGGACTTTTCCCTTTGGAGTTTCGTAAAGGACATCGTTTACAGTAGGTTGGTTAGTTTTTTTCAGATTATCTGGCGCCGTCAGCAACACGAAGGCTAAAATGCGCCGAAACATTCGTCATTTGACAAGCCAACATACATTTACAAACACCCATGCCTTACATGGGACTCGAACCCGCATCCTCGCGGTCTAGAAGCTAGCACGCTAACCACTATACCATTTGGTCGGCCGTTTACAGTAGGAAAGTGTCGAATATTGATGACTTAAAGACCAGGATTACAATATCAAATACAGAAAAAAAAACACGAGAACAAGCTATGAACACATGTCGAACTGAAATACATATGGCGTACTACAAATTAAAAGACATAGTAACGTTTTATTCTAAAAACACGAACACCTCGTACCCAACTACTCTTCAAGAATGACTTGGTAAGAATAAAGTCGATTACAGAATGGTTCAACGTTGTCATGTGCAACAAAATTGCCGTTCGATTACACATGCCAGACCCGTGATGTTAGACAAAAAAGTCGCTGAAGTGTTAGAGCATTCCACAACAGTTTTGTCGCTGCCTCACCAGTGAGCACATTGCCATAGACTCGCATTGACCATATCTCAGTGACAAAACTGTTGCAACTTTTTTCGATAGTGAACACATGATCCAAGGGGCCTAAATCTTGCCGACGCGACGACACAAAGTTTTGTTTCAAGTTTCCTTATCTATTGTGCACGTTATTGAAATATTTTCAACTGTGATTAAAAATCATTTGATACTGCAGTTATCTAGTGTTTAACTAGCAAGATGTAATCGGTTAAAATAATCCAAAGTAAAAAAATTGTTACATATTTTAAACCTTACTTTGAGATCCGCCTTATCTAGAACATTCGGAAAACAAATTAATATAATTCAATGTAGTTTGCATAAATGATTCCTTATTCCTAACATGTTCATATACCGCTGTGCTGAGCACAGATGTAACATCTTTAAAGTTTAAGGAAATCTGGGACGGTAAATTCTAAAATCCTTATCTATAGAATGATTTTTTTGGAATGTTTTTTTATTTTGATATTTCCTAAATTTGATATCTAAAACACTTTTAAAAAAATTACTTATTTTTTGCATTTAAAAATAGTCTTCGTGATTTTTCAATACAGTAATTAGAAAAAATTTAAAGTTTCAAGATAGCATGTCGGTTGCAAGACAGTTGTCATGTAACAAAAACTTAAATATTTCAAATTCTACTAATGATAGAAATAAAACTTATGCCATTTTATTCAAGAATATTTGTATTATTCTTAAAATAAATTTTGAGAATGTTAAAAGTTCGATTCCCAGACCCCCTTAATTTTATCAAATAAATTTAGCGTCTAACTTTTAATATTTCAAATACGCAGATACCAATTTATTAGCATATACATATTAAACTACCCGATAACAAAAAACGACTTTCGTGATTAACAAGTATATACAAGTTATTAAAATAAACCATCAGCTTTCATATTTATGTATATACCGAGCTACCACTTTGAAAAATAAACGAGATGTTCATGCAAGAAAAACTGCAGAAGCTATTCAATACATTTGCTATAACATTTCACTTTCATGTTTTCGGTTGGTTCTTGTGTTGAGTTTGTACCATGTCCTACAGAAAATAATTCGGAATAAAGTTGGACGACATTTTTTTTATCGTACCACTAACTCTTATAACAATGCAGAATTTACACTATTCAAACTTGATTAATATTAAAAAGACTTCAAACTAAACCGATAAAAACAGGCTATTGTCTACTATCATTGCCGGCTCGTAAATGCAATTTAACCCATAAATTACAATACAGTACTATAAATTAATACAATTTATTTCAAAGATATTTTTGCAAAAGGTTTTCCTGGCAAGTGCGCCTCTCGACTTACCAATGCGACAATGAAATGTGTATAAAACTACGAGAGTTTTTGCTACATTTTGTTTACGTCAACAGGTGGAGACCTTGCGTTTAATTAATCCAAATTGTATATGCAATAAAATTGTATATACAAATAAAATATTATCTGAAACAAATTTACAGGAGTAGGAAACTAGTAGAACAAGCCTTTTAGCGATAACCCAACTTGTTTACCCGTCACTTTTATCGTAAGAGGAAAATATTTATTAAAATGAAGAACGAGTTGAAAGATTTAAAAATGTACACTTTTTTGAAAATTAGTGTTAGAGTCTTTTAGAGTCCGATAAGACTTTAAAGTGTTTCTAAAAACAATACATAATATGAATTTGGTTACTTTAAAGGAAAATAGCCTTGTAATATCATTAAAAATGCCATTAGTGCATCATAATTAGTTTGCATTTAACGGCTCTTTTCCATTAAAGGGAGCCGTCGACTAATTTTGTGCTTGGCTTTTGATTTGGCAAAAAAATTTTATGGTACTTTTCCATAAAATTTCTAAAACATTTTAAGGATAGTTACATTTTTTTTGGAAATTGTTAATTTTTCCTCACTAAATCAAACACAATAGGCAAACGGGTAACGTCCTCCTTTAACGGAAAATTACCAATTTAATTTTACGATTTTTTAAGAATTTAATTTGAATAACACTCTGCATTAATCCAAATTACCGGAGAGACAAGCGAGATGACTATACACTATTTTAGTTTAAAATTATGCGAAGCACCTACAAAGTATCAACTGCCCAAGGTATAATTCGAAGATTAAATGACGAAAGAAGTAGTTTCACTGTAATACTCGCTAAAAATACATCGGTTCATTACAAGAAAAGCGAATTCATTATTAAAACAATTTATTTATAAAATTCACTCTAGTACAGAGATATGCCAATTCTATACAGCAAAACAATGCCTTGTCACAGTTTAAAGTCCAACGACTGTCATGTCCATCAATCAATAATTGCTAAAGCTTAAGCCTAGTCAGCAGTACTAGAGTTTAAAATATCAATTCATCCATACTTTTAACCAAGTACTAAAATAGCATTTGCAGTTAAATTGCAATATTAGATACAACAATATCAGACCATTTCATGGCCAAAAAGTAGTCATTTCAAAAAGTACAAGTTACCATGTCAATTCATAGGGTTGTCCAACAAGGATTCATAGGCTGTCCCACAGAGCATTCTTCAGAATCCTCTGGCCTTCTGTGCAGCAACAAACTCCGGGTAATCGATGAATCCGTCAAAGTTTCTGTCATCCGTAGCGAGGATGGGGTCAATCATATGAGCCAGCTCGTCGTGTCCGAAAATCTTGGTCGTACCGTGATCATGGTCAAGCGAGTTGTGTTCCTCCGAATGCCAGTGGAGGAGTGACTTGACCAACTCGCATCCGTCCAGCCTGCTGTTATCGTCGCTGTCGTGCATCTTGAAATACAAGAACCTCAGCTCGTCTTCGGCCATCGAGTTGATGTCCGGCACCATGTCCATGTGGGAGCCGATGTGGTGTCGCTCGTCTACGTGTGACACCGAAGTCAGCAGTTTGGGCTCGTGGGAATGAGCTCTGGTCAGCCGCAGAATGCAGGAAATAGCGATGAAAGTAAAAGCAATTTTAGCGTACATGCTGGATAAAAGCAAAAACAACGTGAAAATTTAAAATCGGAGCTAAAAACCGATCAACTTTTGCTGTCAGGATACGACACTGATTTTGAGACATGCAACTTGTTCGGGAGCTTTTATATGATCGAGATTTTATGCGGGTAGAAAATGTGGAAAATTACCGAGACCTAAATCCTTTATGAAAAGCAATTGGAATATGCTAAAAAATATTTGCTAATTTGTGTTATTGTAATGTATTTTTTTAGTTAAAAATCTTTAATGTGAATTTATAATTTTAAATATTTGCATAAAGACTGTGTGTGAAAGAAACTAGGAAAGCATTATTTTTATATATGGTTGCTACACTATGGGCTATATACAACGATTCCAAAAATGCCGTAGAGAATAGTCATGCTTCGTTTATACTGATTTATAGAATAACTCTCTTAAGGAAATTTGCTTCACATTCACACCTCATTGGATAGCTGATAAGCGGTTTTTGCTTAGCAAGCAGATAAAGTCAATTGAATACTTCCCCTCATCTATACGATGCAAAAGGTTGCCCATGATTATACACACATTCCAACTAGTTTGGGGGAGGGGGATGAGTTGTCAATATAAATCTTTATGGATATCGCTAAGTCTTCTTCAGCTTCAAGTCAATAATCAAGCATGCTCTATCCAGTAGTTGTAGTTACAGATCAGTGCTCGTAACGAATTGAACCTGAAGAACCTCCCAGAAGCCAATGCAATCATACCATTATGTCATTCAGTAATTCCTACGCTTAACCAAGCAAGTAACAAAGGGATTTATAATATTTTATTACTCTTTATACAATTAAAAAAATTATGCACATTTTAACGAATATTTCTATTCTGATATCGAGTAGAAAAATATTTAATTTTTCGAATATATGTTTTGGTTTCACTTAATTCTAAGTAGAGTATAGTCCTGACTATCTAGCGAATCAACATTGGATGTCATTATCAGTATTAGTAAGGGAAATAATGGTTAACCCTATAAATAAAATATAGATATAAGTATCTGGTATTATACACATTCACTAATTACTTGGTAAATTGCTGAGGATTTTACTTACTGATATCTAATTATAACTTTTTATTAAAGTGCGCTTGATTGTCAACTTGAAGCCGAAGAAAACTTAACTCCCCCAAAATAATTAGACGTTGTAAAAAACACGCCAAGTAAAATGGTCAGTCAGAAAAATTTATGAAATCTAATATTTGCCATCAAGCGGCAGCGTTTAATTTCTTTGGAGTACTTGACCACAATGAACTAAATTGGGAAGAACCCCCATAGGTAATCAGTACTTGGCAGGCTAGAGTTATTTCGAAATAATCTCATTTGTTATGTTTGAGCTACTTAGTACCGATTGTACTGAATTGATTTTAATTCTATAAAAACTTTAGACTACCAAGTACGGATTGTCTATGGGGGTTTCTCCTAAAAATCAAAATTTAGTTCACTGTAAAAAAGTACCCAACATTAGATTTCCCAAATTTGTTTGACCATTTTCCATTTTAACACGGCGCGGTTTTTTTTTTTTTTTTTTTTTTTTTTTTTTTTTGCAATGTCTAGTTGAAATTAAAAAAAATCTAGATTTTTATGAATTTTTTTTAAATATTGTTATTCATTGTTAAATTAACTTATTATATTAATAAAATTATCATTTAATTGTTTTTCAGTCCTCTGTAAAAATTTCTTTTAACTAATATGCTACAAATTCTCCAATTTTTTAAAAACCGCTTCTCATCTCAAATAGAAATAACTAATTCTTTAACGCTACATTAACCACGAGTTTCACCATAACCCTGTCTTCAAACATCCTTTCACAACTTTTGAACTAGCAATAAATTTGTTTCATCGTGTACGTCAGTTTTCTTAAGTATCACTTTTTCTTTTTATCCTTTCGTGAATAAGGAGGAAAAAATCCGGTTTTAGTGAAAGAAAAGGCTTGAACGTGTGTAATTATTTGTTAACATGGCTTCATCTAAGCCAAGTATCATTTTCATATGTATTTATTCTGCGTAATCTTTAATCCACTTACAAATACAAATATATCTTAAAATGTAAGTAAAAATGTTTTATAGTATTAGGTGTAGCCAAATTGATGTATTTGTTTAAACATTTCGAAAGTTTACGATTGCAGAAATGTTACGATATTTCAGTAAGTTAAAAACTTGAAGATTATCGATTTCGTGATTTTAACATATAGTTAAAATTCAAACTATTTTGCTTTTTTTAACAAATGATTTTGGCTTGTACTTTTTCTTGTCCAAGAGAAAAATTAATTTAAAAAATCACTTATACAAAGTTTTATCATAACATATTTTCCCCAAAAAATACATTTCTCAAAATTTTTGTTTTTTAACTTCTGTGTACCAATTTGAAGAAATTGCTACTAGCTTGTTAATGAAATTTTTACTATATATTTGCCTTATATCATAAATTAATATGAGATTAAGTGCTTAGCAAAATTTGAATTAATTTTTTTTTAATGAATTATTTTTTCTAAATGAAATGTGATTTTTAGTAGTTTTTTGTGCTTTTTCATTTGAGATTTAAAAAAAATAAAATAAGCCTACTGTCCAAATATTTAACTCAGAGTATCGAAAAAGGTTTACATATTTTTCGCACAAAAAAGTTCAAAATTATTTGTGATTTATTTACTTAGAAATGATAATAGTAAATTTCCCTTCCAAAATTAGCTGTATAGGACTTACCGAAGACCCTAAAATATTATTTATCTTTTCAAAATTTTTAGCCTCTCTGACAGTAACACTGTTATTAAAAGATCTCTTTTACTCACATATTATTCGGTACAATTTGGAGAAATTAATGACAGGTATCCTCCTCTGTTAAATTTGTGGACGAATAACAACAACAAAAAAAAGCTGCCAATTTGAAGTTTCTTATAAGTAAAAATGGCGCCAAATTGTTATTTTTGGCGGTAAACTTAGCAAGAAACTTGTCATCAAATATTCATGTTCTAATCCGCTTCCTCTATTTGAATCCAAGACCGGAACTACCCATAGAATTACTACGTAAGTACTTTTCCGGTCGAATTTCGAACTGGCTACAATTTCCCAATTTTGTGAATTTTATCTACTTGCTCCTGAATTGAGGTGAAATTATTTAAACCAACAATTTGAAGCTTAAAAATAAACTTCTACAAGTAAATTCTAGACAGGAATACATTTAAAAAGAAACCTTTTCAAAGAAAACTTCTAGTTATGTCACCAAATAGTTAAGAAGTCCTAGTAAGGATCAACTAGGGGGCTTAGCCCCCTGCTCGCTAACTCTCGCCAACCCCTAAACGCCTCGCTGCCCTCAGATTGAGCTGCTTAAAAAGCCATAAAAAATGTAACCAAATTTTTATAAATTTAATGTAAGGCCTAATAGAGAAAACACCCAAATTGCAAGTTTCATAATAGAAAGTTAAATATACTATCCGCCAACATTCTGACTTAAAACTTCATTAGCTATGCCCTTACGTTGAAGTCCCAATATCTTTTATTTATTCTGATAAAAAACAACGCGAGCTACACTCACCAACCCCTGAACGCCTCGCTTGGGTTGGGATACAAACGCCTCACTACGCTCGGAAAAATTGTTTCGTTCACGTCGCCCCGTTAGAGAACGACATCCAACGCGAGGCATTTTCTGGATAGAAATACTTCAAAATAATAATTACTCTAATACAAAAATGCTTCAGAAAAACAGAAAAAATCAACTTTGAAACGAAGAGTTTAAAAAGAGCTTTAAAATTAGCAACGGGTTTGTTGTTTACATACGTAAGGATGTTGTCATTCATATATTCAAAATCATTGAGGCTTCACCTTGATCTTGATACCTGATACCTTGATCATTGAAATTGGTTGAGCAGTGTAGGCGGACGGACTAACCCCAAAAAACGTATTGCCTATTAAATATATAGATCCCTATACTCGCTATGTTACAATCTTCTAGCCCAGTGCATTTAGAAACTACTTTGTACAAAACCTTGAAATTTGATGCGTAGGTAAAAAAAAAAAAAAAAAAAAATGATCACTTAATGAAATATAGGGTCTAATACATTTTATTTTATATTTGAAATCCTTACGTCAATGCATATGCAGTGACTCTACCTGGTTTTGTCTATTACTACATTATCTTTCATTTATAATACAGGGTTCCCACTCAAATCACAGAATGAAAATCAATGACTTTTAAGGACCTAATTAATGTTTTTAAGGACCTAATTAATGTTTTTAAGGACCTAATTAATGTTTTTAAGGACCTAATTAATGTTTTTAAGGACCTTTACAAATTTGTTTTCAGGCATCATTTCTATATATAAAATTTTTATAAAGTATATTCTACTAAAACATTGCAAGTTGGCGCATGCGTATTACAAATATGTCAGAAAATTCCGATACAGCGAGGATAAGTGGCGGACACGCGGGGATAGCAAGTCTGAGTTGCATTTTTGAAATTTTTTGCAATTGGTCAACATACACAAAAATTAAGGACTTTTAAGGACCTCTAAGCATTTTCAAGGACTTTTAAGCATCTCTAAGCATTTTCAAGTACTTTCAAGGCCTTGAAAACAGGTTCAAAAATATTAAGCACTTTTAATGACCTTCAATGACCGTGGGAACCCTGTAATAGATAGATATTAAATGAAAACAATTTATGGCATTTCATTAAGTGACCCTTTTCTTATCTACTCATCAAATTTCAAAAGTTTTACGGAATGTAGTTTCTAAATGCAGTGGGCTAGAAAATGTAACATAGTGAGTATAGGGAATAAATACTTACTAGGAACTACTATTTAAAAAAAAAAAAAAAAAAAATTCCTCTTGGGAAAATATGATTTCCAACATTAATTTTTTTTCTCTAAGTCACACTGGCCTTTAACAGATTTTCCTTCTGAAAACAACGCTAAAATGTATAAGTCTTTGTGTTAGTGATTAAAATACACTTCTTTCGGGCTTCTTTGAAGACTGAAATGCTAAAACCTCGTTCAGAAGGTATCTAATTCCATCCGTACTTTTGGATTATATGTTCCAAGTCAGCGTACTCCATTGAATGTCATATTAGTTCATATAAAGCAATGCAAACATTAATATATATTAATAATATATTTAATATTTAAATTATAATATCCTAAAAATAGAGAAATCGTATTCCTCTTCCTGAGTCATTTTGGAACATCCTATTTTCTTGTTGTCAAGTTGTCTTTTAGGCGATAGTGTGTGTCAATTTTTTCCCCCCGAAAAATCGTCTTTTGAAGTTTATACCAGAGAACAATCTACTAGACCCCATTGAATCATCGATATAGATAAACAATCTATATCGATGCATTGAATACGCTGTAGGAAGGATCCTTCTTAAAGGTCGGCGATATATCGATACGACGATATTTTTATCGATATTTAAAATAATATATCGATAGTAAAAATATCGATACAAGTCATCGATATATCGATATATTCAAGCATTTTTAGTTTTTTGATGATCGTTTTTTAGTTCCACATGTTTTTTCGATTTTCTTTATTCCCTTTTTAAAAACTTCAAAACTAAAGTTTGGACTTGACTGAGAGACAGTTAAAATGGCACCCTAACCAAAAAGATAACATAATGTAATGGAAAGATAAGATCATTTTTTAGTAGTCATTAACATAGCGCCGTTTCTGTTGCCAACGTGTGCCTGGGATTATTTGCCATCTAATTTTAAATACTAAAAACATCTCTATCAGCAAAATATGTGGTAAACTACTTTTCAAAATTTCTTCTTTAAAAATAAATGTGAATTTATGTATTGACATCCAAATGTACTTTATTTATTCTGATTGATGATAAAATTTATTTATAAAAACAATTTTCATAATTTATTTATTAAAACAATTTTGGCATGAATTCATGAAAAGTAGAAATTTGCCTCAAAAAACTTCGTTTCTGGCAAAATCGGAAAAAAAAATTAAAAAAAAAAAAAAAAAAAATCATGTATCGATATATCTATATTTTATCGATATTTCTTTCTATGCAACGATATAGTATCGATATTTATTTTGATCGATATATCCGAACTCTAATCCTTCGGTGTAAAAGATATAGTTCCGAGCAAAATCACAACTTTTATTATAATATTGATACCTTATGCACATAGTTTTGTATCAAATTTAAATATAAGCTGATAACGAAAAGAAAATAAGTGCTTTTAAGTTTAAATTTTAATTAATATTTCACTTTTCTAACCACGGATACTATAAGAGTTTTAAAGAATCGGTCACACTTCGTTCCAATCAGCCAATCAGGGCGAAGTAAAACCGGTTCACTTATCGTTGTGGCGTATTCAATGTTTACACTATACATTCCCACTATACATTGAGACAAGTAAGCTTCTCGCAATGTATAATGGGATCGCAAAGCCCCGTCTAATCCCTCTCCCCGTGCTAAAATGGGTCTTTTATGTACCTTTTTTTCGGAAACTACACATAACAGTAGTTTAAAATCTTGACTAGACAATATCAGAATATTAAATATATTGACATTTGTTTTTCTAGAATATTTTTTACACGTCATGAGATTTCGATTATTATTATTATTATTATTTTTATATAATGTGTTTAAAATAATGAAAAAAAATCTTAATTTTATAAAAAGAATCTAATTTACAAATCTGTATTTCTCTATAGTAGAAAAAAAAAGTAAGAATTTAAAAGAGTCGCCACGGTTTCAGAATTTTTCTATCATGCACATCGTATATGTCTCAAGGTGCAAAAACTATTGGATTTAAAAATATGAAATTTTGCACTTGTGTAGAAAAATTAGGAAAACTGCTTATAAAATGTGAACTTTAGTTTTTGAGTTATTACATGTCAAAGTGATTTTTTTTTTCATGCTTTGTTCTCTCCAGGGAAAACTAACTACTGTAGAAATCTAATATTTTGCAGGCATCGAGATACATGTCGTATTAACACTCTCGTCATTCTTTCTTTAAATTACGATGAAGTTTCGGAGCTCTTAAAAAATTAGATTTAAAAAAAAAAAAAAATTAAATTTTAACCTTACGCAATTGATGTTTTTATTTTTTTATATACAACAGAAAAGCATCGAAAAAGGATTAATTTCTTTTAATAAATTATACCACTATATAGATCCAGTGATCTCTACTACAACTTCTGGATAGCTGCTTGGTTACTGATTTGAAGTTGAAGAAGGCTTAATAATCACCATAGAGATCTATACTAATAACTTCCCCCAAAACTAGTTCAAATTTGTTTGTAACTATGGGCAACCTATTTCAAAGCAATATGGGGGGAAGTATTTAATTGGCTTCAACTGCTTGCAGAGCCGAAACAGTTTATAAGCTATCCAAAAGTATTAGTTTGAGAGCAGTGGAAATGATACTGTTCCTTCTGTACTGCAAGTGTGCTCATTATTAGTATGACGGTATAGCAATAGTATCTATCGTAAGTAGTTCATCCGGACATTTTGACAAAACAGTTGGTTGGTTTGTACGATCAACGATCTATTTTTTTGCACAATGATGGCTAATCAGGCCGGGACCAATTCTGCCATCTGACCAAATGCCATCATCTGCTTACAGAGCAGAAACCGCTAAGAAGCAATTCAGAAGTTGTAGTAGAGATCAGTGTATATATCAGATTATCAGAATTCGATAAACAAAATCAAAACTCAAGAGCGTTAATAGCGAAGCAGGACGCTGTTGTGAGTAATTTAATTTAGTTAAAAAGTGCTTTTTTTTAAAATTTTTTTTATCATACTTAAAAGAGAAAATGAAGTGTTGCCATATGTAGTATTTTGAATACCACGTCTAGTATAAAGCTTGTGTATGGCTACGCAGTGGTGTAGTGTAGCCGGTACGTACCGTTACTTTGTTGAGAATTTTTTTTAAAACTAATTAATTATAACTCATAAATCTTTATGTATGTATTGTGATATAAGTTAATGAGAAAATAAATACGGTAAATTAAGAGTATTGTCCAACCGCGTTAATGCAAAATCACCTAACATGAAATCCCGTACAACGCGAAGTAAAAGCAGTTATCCGTATTTAAAACTTAACGTTAATTTATTCGTTTAATAGGAAATTCGGTTGACGCGAACAATTTCAGCGGCCCCATCGATTTCGTGTTAACAGGGTTTTACTGTATTTAGATTTTTTTTGGTCTGGTATGTTATGTAAAATATTGTGAATTTGCATTTTAGAGTTACAAAATCCCAGCTGCTGTTGGGGTTAACGTTCACAATCGGTAAGTTTGCCTACCGGTAAAATTTTTTTGAGCACTACAACCTTGTGACTACGTCACTGACAACTCATCAAGTTGTGATCAATCACAAAATTCCAAGATGATTTTCAAAGTGGGCTTTGATTGGTTAAAATTTCTCAGTAGTTGCCAATTACGTGGCCCTGTAAAATTCTCATTTTTGTATAAATTTTCAAGAGCAGTAACTGAAGTAGCAGTCTTCAAAAACGTGGTATATTTAAGGTATTTTTATTATTCAAAAACTTCACAATATATTTTATGGGCTTTATTCAGAGTAGAATTAACTATGGCATTGCATCGAATGTATAATCCTCAATTAATATAGTATTTTTTAGTCAGATGGTAGTAAAAAATACCATGACCGAAAATCTACAAGCTTGATTTGAGAGTTGAGTTCGATTCGATGTCAATTTAAATACTATTGTTGCAAAGATAAGTTAAGAATATTCTAAGGATAGTATTACATTATTTAATGATTTCAGGATCACATTACAAACTGACCACACTGACGGGCGTTTTTCAGTTATTATGCACTTTTGTTACCAATCCACAAGCGTAGTGAACTCGTGGTTCGGTGATCGTTGTCGAGGGGTGATCACCCCACCCCTTGTATTATTAAAGAATATAATATCGAAATAATACTGAGTTAATACTGAAAGTTGTAGCAGTAAGGCAAATAAAAATATTTAATCAAACTGGGTTTGTTTATGGCAGTCTAGAGCCATTTCTTATAAACATACCTATATTAAATTTGATATAGTGCTTAGAAAACACTTTAGCCTCTTAGAAAATGATAATTGAAAAATAAATATTAACATTTTCAACATTAGATTGAAATATTATACTTTAACGAGTTAAAAGGAAGTTAAATTACAGGCTACGCCTTATCGGGGAATGCTTCGTTGGATGGACTTTTATGGTACCAGCCAAATTGGCTAAGTTGTGGTAACTTTACCGGGAAATTTGGGAAAGAAGTTCTACGATTAATAGAAAACAGTTAAATAAATTTTTAAATGTCTAATTAAATACTAGTTGTTCTTAAAACATTATTTAAAAAAATATGAAAGACTTTCTAAAATTATTATTGTTACAAATTTTATTATTTTTCTAGGAGTTATTTTCTCATGATTGCAGCAGTGCATATACAGTTTTATGAAGATCTCTTACTTTCTACAGGTTCAGACTACTTAAAACTTTTAAATTTATTACAGCTGCACTGTTGTTAAGTGAAATGTAAATTCAATGCATTGGAATATCCATACATTCGATCTTTAAACTGGGCAGTTTTTACTCAAATGTAATTTATTGTGTTTAACATTTTGATTAAACTTTTAAATGTTCATTTTCGATGTCATTTTATAGCGGTTTATTATCATTAAAATATTTTAATTCATATCACAAACATAGGAACTTAAAATTGTAATATATTTTCCGAAAAGCGCGGTTTTTTATATTTTAATCAAATGTAGTTCATGGTTTTCAACATTTTGATCAAATGTTAATTTTCGATGTAATTTTATTGTGGTCGATTATCATTAGAATATTTTGATGGAAATTTAATATTTTAACGCATATCACAAAAATAGGAACTAAAAATTATAATGTATTTTCAACTAAGCACTGTTTTCTATTAATCTCTCACCCCAAACCTGATTAGATTTTTTTAAAAATAACCCTGCAAAAATATTTGTATTTAGTATCCTTAAATAATTTTTAATAATTAAACTATGCTTAAAAGATTATTCTAATTTAAATCATCAACATCATAATTGCTTCAGTACCTCTTTGTTGTTCCTAGTCTCCTCCTAAATCTTCTTCTATCTTTTTCAGTCTTTGGTTCACTGTAAATTTTGTAAAGTGTAAAGTCATATTTTATGTACACCATCTGAATTGATACTAGTTGTCGACGATGCATCGATACGACGATATTTTTAAATCAATATTTTGAAAATATATCGATAGTAAAAATATCGATACAGGTCACCGATATATCAATATTTTCAAACATTTTTAGTTTTTTGATGATCGTTTTGTAGTTCCATGCGTTTTTTCGATTTTCTTTATTCCCTTTTCAAAAACTTCAAAACTGAGGTTTGGACTTGGCTGAGAAACAGTTAAAATGGCACACTAACAAAAAAGAAAACATGATGTAATAGAAAGATAAGATCATTTATTAGTAGCCATTAACATAGCACCGTTTCTGTTGCCAGAGTGTGCCTGGAATTTGCATCTAATTTTAAATATTAAAAACATCTCAATCACCAAAATATGCGATAAACTACTTTTCAATTTTTTTTTTTAAATAAATGTGAATTTATGCATTGACATCCAAATGTATTTTATTTATTATGATTGATAATATAGTTTATTTATTAAAACAATTTTTATAATTTATTTATTAAAGAAATTTTTATAATTTATTTATCAAAATAATTTTTATAATTTATTAAGTTTTTTTATAGTTTATTTATTAAAAGAATTTTTATAATATTTTGGCATGAATTCATGAAAAGTAGAAATTTGCCCCGAAAAACAACATGCATCGATATAGTATCGATATTTATTTTGATCGATATTTCCGACCTCTAACGAAGATAAAAAACGTCATACTTTTTTTGCAACAAATTTTCCAATACAGGTTTTTTCTCCCTTAGTCAGGGTCTATGTTTCTGAGATACAAATCAAAATCGATCATTGCAAGGTTTTTATAAAAAAAAAAATTATTAGAAAATTTTTCTTTTAATAAAGTAATTTCATTCATTTTAGCAAAGATTAATAAATTCACAAATAAGCAATGATTTAAATATATTTATATGATATTAATTAAATACTAACAAAAATTCTAATATTATTTATAATTATTTCAATTTTTTAAATTGAGAATTTCGTATAGTTTAAGTATTTATGTCTAAAACAGCAATGAACGAGAAAAATGTCAGATTATTCTCCTGTAATTCATGCCTATATTATTTTTATTTAAGAAAAAAAAAAAAAAAGTGGAAAAATATGTTTACTGTAAATATTTTTTGACAAAGAGCTAGGCTAAAAATTTTAGAATTCTAGAACAAATAAAAAACGTTTATACTATATATTTTTCAAAAGTTAACCTTACTGTATAGTAAAAAAAAATATACAGTAATAGATTATGCTATAAATCGACTTTACGAAGATGGAAAAAAAAACAACTAGGGGTGTGGAACATCGCACAACTTTCAATTACATGTATAATACTGACGTGGAGTTGTGTCCTTTACCGTTTGTTTATTTTCATCCTTCCTTTAGGATAAATGGCCAGTTTAGCGATATTTCTTGCGATAATTCCTGTAAAGGTCTTGGAAGAAGAAAAAAAAAAAAATTGCCATAATGGTGATTTTGGCAATATAATTTTCGATAATCCTTATATTACCCTTTATTATAAGCGAAACCGAGAGGAGAAGAAAAAACGACCGTTGATGAGGTATACTCAAGGAAAGAAAACTATGTGTTGAAGGCATTCATTTTTCAACTTTTTACGCCATTAAAACATTTTTACGGGAATTTCGGAGGTGGGGATATTTGGACACCTAAAGAGACATTACCACAGTGATTTTGATCAAAATCGTTAGAGCCGTTTTTTATCAATCATTGGAAAACATGATTTTTTCAATGGCAGCTACCTTATGCGCATGCGCGATTTTGAGGAAAACCTTAATGGTAGGTCCCCTGACCGCAGCCAGAAATTTTTTCTAGATCACTTTTTTGAAATCAAAATGTTTCAAAACGTGGAAAAAAGAAAAAAAAAAAAAAAAAAAAAAAAAATCGATTTTTTTTTTTGACCGAATGCTATACTTTTATTACCCTATGTATATATACATATGGGTAATTGAAAGTAAAAGAAATCTTTTAATATAAAAATTTAATTACATAATAAAATGTATATATTGAAATTGCTATTATTTTCTTCTTTTTCTAAAAATGGACTCGTAACATTATATGATTTTTTAAAGATACAGTAAGATTAATTTTTTAAATGTGTACAGTAGAAACAGATTAAACTATACAGTAAATTTCTCTTCCTTTTTTTGAAAAGTAAATTAATAAACAGATTTGCAGTAAAATATTAAATAAAATTTTTTTCATTAAATTTTAAATGTAATAAACAGGGAGAAACGCCCCGAGTATTCGAAATACGGTATAAAACAACATTTTATCTGCTTTTAATTTAAAATGATAATTTCCATTTAGTTTCAAGTTTCTGACGAGATATATTTATCCAATATTTGTGTGTTGAAATGTATAATTTGCTTACATTTTTATACTGTTAATAAAATGAAAATTAGCAAGTTCTAATCAATTTTCTATTTATGTTTACTTACTTCATAAAGTTACATGGAAAAAAACTAATATTTAATTATGTTAAAATTTGTATTGCTAGAATGAATTTTTTTTCTTTTCTTTTCAAAGAACCTTGTAGTTTATACAGTAACACTTCCATATTTCTAAACAAATTATACGTATATAATCTACAATAAAAAAACAATTCCTTATCACTTAAGTTAATAGATATATACCAAAACTCCATAGATTATATTAAAAATTTGCTCTACAGTAGAACTTATTAGTAGGTTAAGGTTTGAAGAAAATCTAATTTTAATAAGATTTTTTTTTAAATAGTAAAAACATGATACTGTAATGATGACCGATATTTGTTACTCTTAATTATCCACATATATCATACATAGTGTAATCAAAGTACAGCATTCGGTAAAAGTTTTCTCTCTCGATATTTTTGCATTTCTCCACGTTTTGGAACACAAAGATTAAAAAAAAAAAAAAAAAGTCCTAGAAAAATTGTGTGTCTGTGGTCAGCATAACTCCCGAACAAATTGACCTACGATGTTCAATTTAGGTGTGCGGGTTGCTGGTGGCTATGGGACCTACCATTAAGGTTTTCGTCAAAATCGCGCATGCGCATAAGGTAGCTGCCATTGAAAAAAAATCATGTTTTTCAATGATGCTCCAACCTAAAGCCTCTTAAGGGGTTCTAAACACATCCACTTCCAAAATTCCCGTAAAAATGCTATAATGGCGTAAAAAGTTGAAACACGAATGCCTTCAACACAGAGTTCTCTTTCCTTGAGCATACCTCATCAACGATCGTCTTTTCTTCTCCCCTCAGTTTCATTTAAAATAAAGGATCATATAAGGATTATCGAAAAGTACATCGCCAAAATCACAATTTTGACGATGTTTTTTTAAAAAAAGATTCATACAAGAATTATCGGAAAAAATAATATCGCCATACTGGCCTGTAATTGAAAGTTGTGCGATGTTCCACACACATAGTTTAATAATAGAAATACGCTTTTCCCCATGCAACTTTGTTTCTTGGTTACAACACATTTTTCTTTATTGAAGAAAAAAAAAAAACTCATCTTACTTAAAAACTTATATGTTACGTGAGTTTTAAATACAGTTAAAAATTATTTTTAAGAGTAAAAATTAAAGTATTCTCCACTTTGATGGATTTTTTTTATACTAGAACGATGGTTAGGGAGAAAACTCACAGTTCGATGTTTATACGAAACTTCTATTTTAATTAACGAGGTCGATATGAATCTTTTTATTTCAATTACGACTTTCAAATCACGAAGAACTTTTACCTGGAAACTGTGTTATAATTTTCGTTCCAACTAAAAGACATTTCTCTTAGTAACGCTATCATTGCCAATATGCAGAAAAACCTCACAGATCGTATGGACAAAGGAAGTGATGTTTTCTTATTTTTTGTTCGTGGACTCATCGACATCCTTAGAAACGAAAGAGCGGATTGACTTGTTAAGGAGGCCACTAGGCGTGAAATTGACACTCATGTAAACATCCCTTAAGTTCTTTTTCTAAAAGACGTTCAGAAAAGAAGTTCTTATTTTCATAGACTTAAATGCCAGCATTTTTTCACAGACTTTAGACGGATTCAACTTTTCACGGGTCATGGTAATTTCAAGGCCAACCTTAATAAATTTAACTTAGCGTCTTCTAAGAACTGCAACTTTACAATGGGATGCGTTCGAAATGTCGAACATATTATTCTTGAGTGAGTAAGACTTTGTGTTGAGAGAAATCTTCTAAAAAACGAGTTGGTTAAGCTTAAAATCAATTCGCCTCCTAACTTTCATGAACTTATTAAGGTTTCTTTTTAATAATTTTATTAGTAGTTATTTCCATACATAAATTTGTGTTTTTTTTCTCCCCCTTTTTGAATTGTTGTGTTAATTGCTTTTGTTTTGATTATGTTCCCTTTTTGTAACCAAAATACTTACGTCTGGAAGCCTCATGCGATACTTTGGGGGCACATGAGTTGTTTGCATCGATATAAATAAACAACTGGATAGACTGTTTAACGCTGGGAAAATGAAGCCGTTGCCAGATGCGGTTGGTGGGATAAGAAATACGGATTGCCGAGGATTGAAAATAAAATTTTGGGTTGTACACAGCAGAAATGTCAATAGTAGACCTTAATTAGAAATAATGTGCAAAAAAATATATACTCTAGCATTTTACAAGGTTTTTCGCATTTCCATCCAACTATAAAAGTGAACTGTGATTGGTTAATCTTCCCACCAGCTTCGCAATCCCCGGCGCGTTTTTCTTTTTGCATTGACAATGGAGCAGTCTATCCAGTTGTTTATCTATATCGATGGTTGTTTGTCAAACAAATATAAAAAAAAAAAAACTTTTATGCAAAATGAAGGTAGAAGTTGAGAGGAAAGACTAGACTTGCAATTATTGATGGCTTTTTTTTGCCAAAATTGCAGTTCACTTTACGAGATCTTCTTTAAACGAACATAGCTTTTCTTTATGTACGATTCTCTGGATGATGCTGGTTGTATTCAGATTATCTGGCGCCGTCAGCAACACGAGGGCTAGAATGCGCCGAAACTTTCGTCATTAGACAAGCTAACATACATTTACAAACACCCATGCCTAACACGGGACTCGAACCCGCAACCTCGCGGTCTAGAAGCTAGCACGCTAACCACTATACCGTTTGGTCGGCTCTCTGGATGATGCACAGGATCTTTTGTGACTTTATTTTTTATTTGTCATCAGATTACAATAACGAATTTTTAAGAGGAAGTCCTAGCATGGATTATTCTTTATACTCGCTATGTTACAATCTTCTACCCCAGTGCATTTAGAAACTACTTTCTATGAAACCTTGAAATTTGTCGAGTAGGTACGAAAAAAATCATCTAATGAAATGACATAAATTGTTTTCATTTAATGTCTATCTATTATAAATGAAAATAGCCAAAGATGAAACCAGATAGACACTGCATATGCATTGACGTAAGAATTTTTAACATAAAATAAATTATATTTGACGCTATTTTTGAGTTTTTAATTTATGTAATTTCATTAAGTGACCTTTTACGTACCTACTCAGAAAATTTCAAGGTTTTATACAAAGTAGTTCCTAAATGCACTGGGTTAGAAGATTGTAACATAGCGGGTATGGGGAATGATCCTTACTCTAGGACTTCCTCTTAATGAATCTGCTAGTAAATTTTTCATATTACTTGGTGATAAATTTACTCGGATTTTTTACTTTCATTTACCCATATGTATACATAGGGCAATGAAAGTATAGCACTCGATCACAAAACAATAATAATAATTCGATTTTTTTTTTTTTTTTTTTGCGTTTCTACACGTTTTGGAACATCCCAATTTCAAAATTGTGATCAAGAAAAAAATGTTTATCTGTGTGTATGTGGTCAGCATAACCCCCGAACAAATTGACCTATGATGTTCAAATTTGGTATGATGGTTAGAGGCAGCCATGGGACCTACCATTAAGATTTTCGTCAAAATCGCGCATGAGCATAGGTAGCTGTCATTGAAAAAATCATGATTTTCATTGATTGCTAAAAAACGGCTTAAACGATTTTGATAAAAATCGCTGTGGTTAATGTCTCTTAATGTGTTCTAATCATCCCCACCTTCGAAATTCCCTTTAAAATGTTTTAATGGCGTAAAAAATGTTAAATTGCGTTTTTTCTTTTCCTCTCAGTTTCGTTTATAATAGAGGATAATATATGGATTATCGAAAAGTATGTTGCCAAAATCAATATTCAGGCGATGTTTTTTTTTTTTTTTTTTTTAGACCCATACAAGAACTATCGCAAAAAATATCGCCCAACTGGCCATTTTTTCTAAATGAATGATGAAAATATAAAACGGTAAATGACACAAATTGCCATCAGTATTATAGTGTAATTGAAAGCTGTGCGATGTTCCACACCCCTAGATTAATATATATTTGAGAAACTTGCATGCAATAATAAAAACAATTTAAATTTTTTAATGTGGAGTAGGTACTTATAAATATTTGCAATGATATCCTTCAACTCTAAAATAATTTAAACATCTTAATTATAGATGTACATTTTTTGACATAGAATTTTGTGAAAGATCCGTTTGTTGGACATGGAATTTTGTGAAGGGTCAGTTTTTCAGGCATGAAATTTTGTGAAGGGTCAATTTTTCAGACATGAAATTTTGTGAAGGGTCAGTAAACGGACCCGAATTTTTTTTTTTGTATAGACCCTTGACTTATGTTTGATGGGAAAAAATATTTAGACATAGTTTAACATAATTGTTTGCATAGCGTTTCAACGTTTTTTATGGAAGTTGAAAATGTTTACATATTTATAGATTTTAGTTCTAGCCATTTGATAATTAAATATCTTGTCCTAACGTTGATGTTGACATCGGTTATTCATTAAATTAATTAAAAGTCCTTCAATATGCCATTGATTTAGAAGAGAAATAACATGTCGAATTGGAAATACTTGAATTGGTTAAATTACACTTGAATACCAAACAAATGAAATTTTATTGAAATTCCTGCATACTTATAGGGAATGGAGGATAAAAATTATTAAGTGGGAAAGCGCCTGCTTTAATCTTTTTTCGCCCTAAACAAACCATTTTAATTGCTTATTAAATTTAGTATTTCCCCCAAAATCCAGTTCCTTTATAAAATACAAAAAATAAATTTTTTTAAGTAAATGAAACACAATAACTGAATATTAAATATATTTATTTACTTTCATATAATTTACACGTGGTTACTCATAAATACGGCGAATATCAAGAAACAAATTTTAATCTCACTAAACAAAAAGAACACAATTGTAGCCGAACAATATAAAATACAAATGAAAGACAAAGTTTATAATGTGTCATAATATACACGAGATTTATATGTAACAACAGTATCTGTACATACTTCTAATGGATAGCAAAACATACTAGTTCTCACTCTTAAATACAATACAATACATTTCAAATGGAAAAACAGCGCAATAATCGCACTCAAAGGCACTTAAATTTGTCAAGTTAGTAACAATTTTAGAGTACATAAATTGTAAGGCACTTCATACGGAAATTAGGGATGCACCGAATATTCGGCGGTCGAATTCTCTCCCCCCCCCCCCTTCTAATGCAAATTTTTTATTATTGCAGAATACCACTCAATAGAGATACGACTTTATTTTCATTATACAATATTTAAAAAAATTTCAAAATTTATAAGACGTATCCACAACAATTTTGAAACTTTTTTTTTCTATTGAATTTCAGGGCCCTTAAACATGCCTATGACATAATATGTGTCTTCTCGAGTAGCTTCAAAAAGTTGCGATATTATTTTTGTTATGCAACCTTTCCTTGTAGAGACAATTGCCATCAATGAAGATCCAGTCATTTATGTTTTTATAAAAATTGGAGTATTTTATAAGTAGTAATAAAGGAAATAATGCATCAGATATTCGGCCAGCCGAATATTCGGTTTGTCCATTTGCCAAATATTAGGTCAAAATCACTATTCGGTGCATCCCTAACTTAAATTATAATTCTTCTGACTTTTTTTTTTTAAAATTATAACCAATCAAAAGTGTTACAATGTCTATAAACAAGTCCCCCCTACCCTTTTCCAAATAATCATTCTGATAAGGCACAACTTTGATATGCGAATAGTTTTTCTCACCATACATCAATTTTTGTTTATATATTGTAGACTATAGCAGGATGGTAACAAAACATTTTAGAAAAAAAATTTATGGCATTTTCCTGATAACTTTCCAATTTTCTATGCTTTTAAGGTTGTTTATTGTTAAATGTAGCAAATATTGAAGATCAGAGAGGTTCCAATTGTGGTGATCCAAAAATAAAATACCCATCTTTGATCCCAAAATAAAAAAGAATCTGGTATACCTAGCAAAGTAAGTGGATATCCCGATTTTCCCCCTGCTTTGTAAACACGGCCGTTTCATAAATGATTTTTGGCCAAGAATTCTATGATTTAAATGTATTATCTCAAGTAACTCACATTTGGTTTTAAGCTTGTTTTACAATAGTTGCAGCCATCAAGTTACTTTCTTTATTTGATCATACACATATATAAATACAACTGGAAGTTAGAGAAGAGTACATTAAAAAAACCTTTGGCACTATGAATAATGATTCTAAAAAAGCTACAATAATTTCGATATTAATAAATATTTTACAAAAACACATCAATTGACTGAAAATCTGTATAAAAATATTGTAGATAAGTATTAAACATAGTTTTTAAACTAGCCTATATCAAAATTAAACTAGTGCATATTTTTACAGAGAAAAACTAGGTGTCACATTATTAGTCTTTCACTTTGTTTTATTCAATGTAGAAGTCATTTTAAAAATTAATATATTAACCATGAATTTCTCTTAGATGGTACAGAAAAAAGGATAAATAATTTTAATTTAATTAAGTGCTTTACCTTACTTGAGTAAAGTTGAAAAAGCACTATTAGCAAGTGCTGAAATCCTTATTTACAAATATGACAAAAAATTCATATGCATTTGGTATATTATTTCCAAACATATTTTGGAAAATATTTTCTTTGAATTATAAATAATGTCTTTGAAGTTTAAACTTCTTTTATCAGGTAGAATAATTTCTATAAAATTAAATATAGCAATCTAATCTACAATCTGTTTTACAAAACACTGTTTACAAAACACTAATAATAGTCACAAAAAAAGTTGAACACAAGTTTATACTATAAACCATGCATATTAAAGAGAACAGATTAAAAAACTGAGACATATGCAATCCTTTGACATACCTAAATAAAGTTGTGACTGATGATAGGTAATAAACAATCAACACACAAATACATATAAGTGTCTTTACTAGAGCTTTTGCTTCTTTAGCTGAGCGATGCTGTTCATAGTTTTTTGATATTTACGTTTCAACGGAGGCAGAGGTTTTATACAGTGCCTCTGGAACTTTGGTCGGCTTTCAGAAGCACTGGTCTGTTTCTGCTCCCCTTTCAAGTCGGAAGGAAATTCAGCCTCCATACGGCTGTTTTTCCTACCATGCACCAGCTGGACATGTCTGTTTCGAAGCAAACTGGCAGAAAACTTCT
The DNA here is from genome assembly GCA_963978545.1 of Linyphia triangularis. Taxonomy (NCBI): domain Eukaryota; kingdom Metazoa; phylum Arthropoda; class Arachnida; order Araneae; family Linyphiidae; genus Linyphia; species Linyphia triangularis. Next base: position 19,383,399 of record OZ021726.1, on the reverse strand, counting down.
TCTTGCAGATAGGACAGATCTTGTTGTGCACTCTTTTACCAAAAGAACTAATCTGAAAATCTGACGCATCATCTGGACTGGAATCCAAATGCAATTTCAATTGTTTAGAATTCTTAGGAGTACCTTTGGTGAAAGTAGATGGTCCAGATGTATCACAGGCAGCTTTTGCAAAATTCTTCACAGTCTTGGCTTTGCTGCCTAAAAAATTTGAACTTGGACTAGATTCAACGGCAGGTCTTGCCATACTTGGTGACACAGTTTTAAGTGACTTAGAAGCTTTAGTTGCTTTGTTCAAAGGTGAACCAGGTACAAGTTTGGTGATTGCACTTTGTCTTCCTTTCAATCCTTTTATCTGTGGAATGTCTAAAGATTTGGCACCAGTTCGAGCTTTGGGGGACTGAATCTTTGTCAGCTGGTTGGGTGAGGGAATGACTTCATCCCCAGAAACTATGAAAGAGGCACTGTCGTCAGTTTCAAATTCGGAAGTCTCTGGGGTAAAAGTGGGAATTTTCTTTACACGAATGTATTTACCTCGCTTCAACTTTGGAAACTTAGCTGTTGGAATGGATTCGACAACAGCACGCTTCCTGCCACGTTTCTTAGGAATGCTTCCTGTTGTAGAGGGAGAAAGGTTTTGAGGATTTGTTTCTTTAGTAACAGCAATTTCTTTGCCATTCTTTTCTGAAGAAAGAGTGTGCACATTTACATTTATTTCTGATGTCGAAATACCGGGCACTTCATTTTTCTCCTTAATATTAGTAGATAATCTTGGTCGTCCCCTCTTCTTAACAATCACTGGTGATGTTAGGTGAGACATATTATGTTGAGATACGTTTGTAATTATTGATGCATCATTCATGGAAATTTCTTTCACCTTACTGCTGTCTTTAGCAGGGGTACTCTTTGCAACTGATACTTTTTTGCAATTTGTTAAAATTGTTAAATATATGTCTCTTTTACTTTGGAGTTCATTTGAACTAGATGCTTTGGGTATATCGGGAACAGATTTTGTGTCTTTTAAGTTTTCTTCTGTAGTTTTAGGAATATGTTTTGACTTGTCTGTGCTTTCACTGACATTTAATGAAACGTTATCTCCAGTGTCAACATTTTCTGTTTTCTTTCCTCCACTTTGAACTTCACTTTTCTTTTTTCTTCCTCTACCTCGGGCATATGGGATACCAAAATAGTTGGGATCTATTACTTCTCTATATTTTTTCTGAAGAAAACTGCTTTTTTCCTTCACAGGTTTATTGGAGCTTTTATTGGAATGTTTATTAGCAGAAGTTGCTGCCTCAACAGCTTTGACTGGAGGATTATCAGAAATACTCTGCACTTTTGAATCACTGTCATTTGCTTGGATATTTAGTGCATCAATTGGCATGTTAGTTATTGTAGAATTTATTTGTGTCGCATCCCCAAGAAGTTCATTTTGGTCAGTCACTTTTAAACTGCCTTCATTACCAAGACTGTTCATGCCATCTACCTCTAAGTTGTCCTCAATATCAAAACCAGATGGATCCTGAGAATCAGAAAATAGCAGACTGCTGGGAACATCCTCAGCAGGAAGATTTAATAAGCTTATAGGTTCTGCATTCTCCCTGACAGAAGAACCTACAGATCCTTGACTATCTTCATCTAGTTCTGAAGCAGGCTGATCTTCAGAAACCATTGCTTTAGTTCCTGAGCTAGGCATTAAGTGTACTTTCATCCGATGCTGCATGAGCTTGAATAGACTGAAGTAAATTTTGTGGCAGTTTTCACAGTTGAATTTTTGGAAGTTCTTCTCTGAATCGCTGAAGGCTTTGACGGGTTGTGTTTCTTTGATCATCTGGTTCTGTCTGGATTGATGGCGGAGTAGGTTCAGCATAGACTCTTCAACTTCCTCTTTTTTTGGCAGGTGTTGGATTTGGGAAGTAGAAGCGGAAGATGAAGGGGTTTCATCTACAGAGTCAGCGTGCTTACTTTTGCAAACCTTCAGGTGACGTCTGAAGTTGGTCAGGTAAGCAAACTCCAAAATGCAGTAGGGACAAATGTGTCTTTTGGATAGTTCAGGTTCTTTGTATTCTTTTTTGATCAAGGCCACTCTTTCATGACAAGTCTCAGTACTTGCTTCCATATCTGGCTCCAATGTTAAATTATGCACAGAGGAATTTACAGCATAGTTCGTTTCAGAGGACTTTGAGGAAGTAACAAGTGCAGATGGATCTATTTGGCTTTCATCGAGAGTTTTTGTAGAAGCTTCAGAATTTGAATCACTTACACTCACTGGGCCAAATGAAAGACGCATTCGTTCTTTCATACGGCTGGCCAGGCCTTTAACAAAATCAGACGAAACTTCAGAGTTCTCTATTCGGAATGCTCTCAATTGCGAACTCACATTGGAAGTTGATGAACGTTGTTTGGTTTTTGAAATCTTACCCTTCTTAGGAATTGGAGACAAGGCGGAATTAATGGATAAGTTGAGCTTTTCAGGATCAGTTGAGTGCACATTTCTATTTACCGTTCGGTTCCTACCCACTCCGCGTTTGGAAGGTCTTCTTCCTCTTCTCCATGACCCACCTTTTAGCACAGCAGCAAATGTACTCTCTATGGAATCATAAGGTACTGGTTTTTGCTCAGTGATTTGTTTTGATATATTATCTATTGAAGGCTTTTGACTGGCTTCAGTATTGCAAGTTTCTGAGTCATTGGCATCTATCTGCTCAAGGTTTGCAGACCTTTGCTTTGGTACTAGGTCATCAGCAGCAGGTACAGTATCTGAAGATAACTCGGCAGTATCTGATGCATTGTTGTTTTCAATTACTGCTTCAGAAGTTTTTTCATCTGAAGAGGAAATAAGGATTTTATCAATATCAGCTTTAGAATTTGAAAAAGAGTCATTTTGATCAACTTCCTTTGAAGGTCTATCTTCATCAACAAGGATCCTTTCCTGTGATTTGGAAGAAGGAGAAAGAGAAGTACTTGACTTTTCAAAGACGGAAACATTTGTTCCAGAATTTGGTATTGGCCTGTCATATTGGTTATCTGTAAGTTGTAATGCCATTTTTACCTTATCTAAATTTGTTATTTCAGAAAATTCTGTTGACTCAATTACCGAAGTTGATGCCAGCTCTTTAGATTTCTTTGAACAGTTTGAATTTGAAATGGCTGAATCAATGATAGGTATTTTGGACAATTCTGCACCAACAATTTGTGGGTCATCAGATCCCAGTAATGAGTTTGTTGAACTTTCAGCATCAGGAATGATGACACGGAAATTCAAACTGTTTCTGGCAGATGCAATGGCTTTATCATCTCGAAGAGGTATAGCACTATTTATGTTTAATGAAGGAAGTGCAAACTTCTCATCGTCTAAAAATGAGGGTTTGTCGAAATTTTTAATATTTTGAGTGACTGAATTTACTAGCAATTCTAGAGTCGGACTTTCACGATCTTCGGAGGGATTAAACTGGACAGGAGCCTTTTCATTGCTTACAAATAACTCAGTAGTTACTTTATCTTGCTTGTTGCTGGTGAAAGAAGGGTCAGGAATTTTACTAATTGTAGAATTACATGAAACTGGAGGTACAACAGGAGTAACATTAGCCTGTTTTAATGTAGGGTTAGGAAGTAAATTGTTAGTGTTATCAGCAGTCGCTTCAACATTGTGTACAGGTGTCAATTTCATTTCCTTCAATAGATTCTTCATACTCTTATTGATTTCTTCAGTTTGGTGTGATGAACAGTCCCCTGTCTCAATCAAAGGCTGTGAGGTGACTGCTTGATTCTTGTCCGTACTTTTGCTCATCAGAAGATTGTCTTTCTGAGAATTAGAATTAGTTGAAGCAATGACATTATCATCAGTTTTCTGAACAATTTTGGTGGGTTGTCCCTTTTTTCTTTTTCTCCTAGCTACAAATGGTTGCTCTTTCAGTTGATTACTTGGTGTGCTCGAGATTTGTTCTTTCAGTTTGTTCTCAATCGTAGAAATGGTAGAATTAAAGTTCTTCATTGCATTTTTATCAGGATTTGAAACAATGAACATCAAGGGAGCAACACTCTTTTTGTGATTAGGTGAATTAGCAGCTCGCTTGATCTCATTTATAACTTCTTTAATTTTAGGCAAATTCTCTCTTGGATTTGGCACAGTAGGTTTTAGTGCAACAGACTTAGGAGAGACTAAATTCTTGCTTATAGCGACTTCAGAGGGAGAAGCTGGTTTCTGAGACCTTTGAGGAGATGAATTTGTGCCTATACTCAAATTTGCTGGACCTTGGCGTGTTCTATTGGCCTCAATTCTTTGTACAGTCTCATGTAAAGCTTCAATTGGAGTCTTTTCTTTTGAAATTGTTTTACTATTTTCTAAACGGTTTGGTATGTTTAGTTTAGGCACATCTGTTGGCTTAACAGCTTTAACAGAAAGGTCCATTGCAAAGGATTCATGGTTGGCAGAAGTTGAGAGATTAACACTTTTGTTTGTGGGAATAGGTGCACTAAGTGATCTTTGAGCATCAGAAAAGAAATTTGTAGCAGAACTTTTTTCAGAAGATGCTACAGTTAGATCCAAGCCATTTTCATGAGATTTTGGCAAGTTAGAAGTTGGATTGACATTACTTACCAATTGAATCTCTGAATGGGATACTTTTTTTGGTTCATTAATAGCCTTGTTTAGGTGTTTTTTAGAGTTGGGAGAAAAAGCTTTACCCCTCTTCTTTCGATTAAATTTACTGCAGACATTATAATGCTTAGTAAGAAGCATTTTTGTTTCAAACTTTTCTTTGCAAAAGAAACAAGTTATATTTTTCTGTTGGAATGTTAAGGGTGACTGTGTTTTAACACTCTTTCCTCCGTTGGTACTAAAGTAATCTTTCCCATACTTCACCTTAGCTTTGTCGAGAAGGCCATTTTTTAACAAGTGATTGTTCTTGTATGGGCTCTCTTTCTTAGAAGCCACCTGTTTTACGCTCAAGTCCATTCGGTGTTTCATGGTATGCTTGATTCGTTTCTGCATGTTGATTTTCTTGTGATACTTGGGACGGAAACTCTCATTTCCTCCACATTCTAAGAGATGCTGGTGTAAATCACTTGACTTCTGGAAAAGATGCTTGCATTTTGTGCACTTGAGGGTACAAATATCAGGCATCAATGGAGGAACTGCACAAGAAAACAGCACACCATCAGGACTTGTGAATGGCTGTCTACATAAATCAACTGGAATAAGCGGTGGCAAATTTTTGGTACCTTCAATTTCTACCCAAGAAGCTTCAACATTTGGATGATTATTATGGGAGTGGTCGTCAATTTCTCGAAAAGAGTTACACGACTGTTTGCAAATATTGCAAATATAAACAACTATTGGGTCATAACGCAGTAATTGCTTCTTTTCCTCCAGACTTAGTGTGCGTAGAGTAGCAGTATCATACACTTCATTTATTTCATCTTTAGCATTTAGATTTATAACTCCTTTGTTTGATGTGTCAATGGTCTCCTTGGCATGGTTCACCTTTTCCAAACCAGTAGCAAACAGGCAGTGTTCATTAACTGGCTCCTTGGGTTTTATTTCGTGCCCTCTCTTGTCAAGTGCAAGTCGGACATCAAAGTCAAGGGGGAAGTTATAAGATGACCATGGAATTTGATCCTGGTCATGATGAGATCTGTGATCAAGAAATTCGTTATTGTCGCTGAAATTATATTCCTTAATTGATAATTGGTGGGCTCGACCATCAACATGCTCCAAGAGATTTTCAGCAATATTTTGTGAAAGATTTGCATAGAACTTGCTCATAGCAATTCTTGACGATTCCATTTTAATTCTTCTTGTAGAAAATCGTTCTGCAACAGACTTGTCTTGTACCGCTTGTTTAGCTTTTCTCTCATAGGTTGTGCGCTCTTTTTGGAGGACTTTATTTTTGTCAGCAATTTTCTTCTGCTGAATTTTCTTTTCATTTGCAATCTTTTTGTTGTAAGCCTTCTGCTTTGCAGCCATATTGCTCTGCTTCTTTGCCAGAACATTCTTCTTGTGAGCAGCAGTTTTGTGCTTATGGAGCAGCTTTTTGTGCGCAATCGTTTTGTGCTTGAACATTGCGCGGACACCAGGGAACTTTTTCTGACAGTAATTGCAAACAGATTCTGCAGATGTAGAAACTTTTGCGGTCTTATCTTTACCATTCACTATCTTGTTCTCAGTACCAAAGTAAGATGTTATCTTTCTCCCCCTATCATGCTTTTCCCGCACGTGGATAGAAAGCAATGCCTCAGTGGCAAACATGTGGGGGAATGCTTGTTTCGGGCAATGTGGGCAAGTTAGGTACAAACTTGCATGAACTTTAACAACATGTTTCTTAACATCATCAACCTTTGAAAATATGTCATGACAATGCTTACAAGAATACCCTTTCATGCCTTCATGTATACTCTCATGTTTCTTTCTCATTGCAGCAGTACAAAATCCTTTCTCACAGTACTTGCACTTCCCTCCACTGACATAAGATGATGTATGCTTCTGCAAATCAGCATCACTTGGAAATTCTAGTTTACACTTTTTACAGGTAAATGCACTCTTTTTCTCGTGATGTGCAGTCACATGTTTGTTAAGGACAGCTCTCTTTTGAAAAACAGCACTGCAATGATCACATGGAAAGTTCTCTTCTGTTTGGACATTAGGATGCGAAACATAGTGTGCTTTCAATTCAGACTCGAGGTCCAATTTTATTTCACTGCATTCGTGACATTTGTAGAGACCAGGCATCAATCGACTTTTATTGCCCTCTAAAAATATGGCATCTTTCGTTTTAAAACGCTTTCGTCCAGATGGTGTTTTAGTTTCCTCTGCAACTTGTTGCATTATTTTTTCGTTCGGAACATTTATTTTACAGTTGGATATGTCAGCAAAAGAGATATAGTCAGGATTGATATGGTTGCGAAGAAAGTGCCGCTTAAGGCTGAATTTCTGTCTGTATATGCCATTGCAAACATGGCACTTATATTTCAAATCATCTTTTTTAACAGCGATAACATTGAATTCTTTCACACGAAAAAGGAAGTAAAATTTCTTTTTGCCTTTCCCAGACTCTTTAGGAATTGTTTCAACTTTGAGCTTGCTGTCATCCTCAAACGCTGCTGCTCTAATTTGGAAAGGATTCAGTTTAACAGGAGATTTTATTTGATCTAATTTCGTTTTGGTTTGATTTTGATCTTGCTTTACTTTAGAAGAGCTCTGATCAGTCAACTTTAGTTTAGATTGATTTGCATCTGAAACAGCAGCTGAATGTAGTTTTGTCTTATTCAATTCCCCAGTAGATTTAGTTTTATCTTGATCAGTGGGGATCTTGTCTTTACTTTGATAGGTTTTCCCTTTAACTTGATTTGCATCCATTTTCCCTTTAGCTTGATTGACATCAACCTTGATCTTAATTTTTATTGAATCTGCTTTCACTTTAGCCTGACATGGATCTTCCTTTGCTTTTTCTAGATTATGTTCAGTTTTTAATTTGGACTCATGTCGATCCAATTCTAATTTGGATACTTGAGATAGATCATTGTTGATTGGGGCTTCAGAAACAGCATCCTCAACTTTTGATGATTCAGCATCCAGAATTTGTTTTTCAACACTTTTTTCTGAATTATCCATTGGGTTTGTAACATTTTCGATATGTGATTTCACATTCTTGCAAATGATAACATTGGAATCTTCTTTGCCACAGCCAGCAGGACTACTTGAATCTATTTGAGCACTATTTTCATTGTTATCAGCTTGCTGATCCTCAGTTTCAGGAATGGATATTTCCATGGTCAAGTACTGTAAAAGCAAAATTCATGATTATAATTAGTTGGAAAAATTACAGTTAAGAGACCCACCCTGGCAGCTGGTTCCATTGGATATGATGAACATATACTATTATTTCATGTTATATTTACTATAAATAAAATGTATTGACAATTTAAAAAAAAAAAAATATTAAAACATGAAAGTCCTTTGTGCTTTTAGAATGACTATTTATAAAAAAATAAATTATAACAAGTTTTAAATAGTAATTTTATATTATAGGCAAATTTCATAACAGATAAACAATAAAAATATTTTCTTTAACAAGTGAATGTTGAGTCCTCTTGAAAGTGAAAAATAATAACAAAAATATTGAATTTTAATACTTTAAAAGCAGAAGTAAAAAAATCGTTTGGAAAGAATTGGACCTACCTAATAAGTAATCTTTAAGAAAATTGTAACTAAATTGTTTATAAACTTCAAGTGAAAGTTAAATATATATTTTTAAATGAGAGTTAAATAGTTTTATTAAAATGGAAATTTTTGGTTGAAGCCGTAAAAGTAATTAAAAGTGCTATTACTGAATACTTTTGTTTGGCAATTTTTATCTTTTGAAGAAACTAAAAGAATTAAACATTTATACTACAAGATAATTAAAAATTTAAGGCACAATGTGTATAGATAATTAAAAATTCAAAACTTAATGTATAAATGTAGTGTATAAATGTTATGTAAAATAATAATAATAAAAAAGAGCTCTAAAGAAATAGGTTGCCATGTCATGTGAAAATTAAATTGATTTTCCTTCTAGTCTTAGTCCTTAAAGTTAAGATTTTTATGCTACATTTCATTCTGCCCCCCCCCCCACCCAAAAACCCCCCGAAGCCATTCAAAATAACTGAATTTTTTTAAATGATTTAAAATTTTTAATCATTCATTTCTAATTTCATTTAAAAATTAAACATAACATACCTTAATCCGAGGAAAATCATAAGATTATCGATTTTCACTTCCACAATCTGAAAAAAAAAAGTCACTTTAATAACATTTTAGAATAAGACCGACCAATTTCAGAAATTAAATGTTCAATAGGGATAAATCATATAAGTTTAAAAATATTTTTTACAGTTATGAACTTCAACTGTTTAGACAATCACTATTACGGAAGCAACTATGCTAAGAATTTTCGGCAGTTGAGATTCAAAATGTCTTGTAATGATCTACAAAAGGATTTTCATTCCCCAAATACACAATATTATTCCACCTAAGATTTCATCACATTTCTTCCAGCCTAATCCTAGAATACGTTATGCGGTGGATTTGGCGACATTGGCGATGATATGCTTTTTATTCATGGTATTTTTATGTATTTGCCATTTTCAGGTTACGAATTTCTATGTTTTTGTCTACGCCAATTCTTGGCGACAATCGTAAAAACGTTATTTTGGCGTTGGTAACAGTTTGGCGACAAGAGTCATTTCGGCGTTGGCGACACTTTTCAAAATCGCGGCAAGCGTGTAACGTATACTAGGATTTTACCTTTCTTCCAAACACAGGATATCAGTAACTTTCCTCTAACACTGGAACTTCTTTAAAACACTGGGACACTTTATTACCTCGAATATGACATGGTACTAGATTAACATCCATCGGTTCAGATTCGACCAATGATAAGCTTGTATTATAAGATGACGTCAAACATGATATGACGTTAAACTGAACGGAAGTTTACAAGTGATATTAGTAAAGGGTTTGAAAGAAAATCACTTGATTTTCAAAAAAGATCACTCTTAAAAAATACAAAAACCAGCTTTTGCTTAGCTATTATTAATGTGGAAGTAGATGGCAAATACCAAGGGGTGCAGTGAGTTAACTAAAAAAATTAGATAGAATTTTTGGGTTATTTCCAAAATTTTAGGAATACTTCTAAAAAATTTAGGAATATTTCTTTTAAAGCTGACATAGCCTCCTAACAGAGACATTCTTTTGAAAGCATGTTTTAAAAGCGTAAAAAAACTATAAATTTTTTTAAAAAATTTAATAATTAAAATCTCCGAAAAGATTTTCTCCCCTGGAGAAATATTTTTTTTGTTGTTGTTGTTGTTGCTGGTTTTGAAGGAAAATCGACGATTTTTTGAAATTTTTATTCTTTTTTAGGAAGTATTGAAAATTGAAGTACAATTTTAGAAATTTTATGGAGAAACAAAAATTTAAGGAAAATTAGGAATTTTAGAGCGTTTGCGACGCCTGCAATAATATCCAGACCTAGTTAGATGAAATGTTTGTAATTTTTTTTTTTTTTTTTTCTTCTTCTTCATTCACGTTAATTGAGGGAAAAAATCGACAACGACGAAAAAAGAAATCTTGGTTTCGATAAAATATTATAGCTACCAAAATGAAGTCCTAAACTAAATCATTCATAACCATTATTGAGTAATCTATTATCTAATTGATTATACAATAAAAGAAATTAAACCCATAACCAAGAAAAAAGTGTCCTGTACTGGAATATTGTAAATTATATAATGTCGGTTTGAAAATGTGGAAGAGGGCAGCCAGTAAACATTTAAGAGATTTTTAATAAATAAAATTATTCTAAATAACATCAAATCGGTTAAAAAAACAAAAACGATCAATTAAATTAAATTGATCTTTGCAGAAATTTAAATGATGCATTAAAAGTAATGTTTTCAGTAATACTTAAAAAAATCTCTATTCACTTTCTTATAATAAAAAAAACTAAGAAACATTAATAAAAAAAATAAAAAAAATTACAAATTGTCAATCAGTACAACAAAATAAAACTAAATAAAAATTCAAAGGATTTTTTTTTTTTTTTAAATTAACTTGCTTTATGTGAAAGCTTAATTACTTTAAAAATGTTCTAAGTTGAAATTTTTAAAAGTCTTATTAATATTCAACATGAAAAAATTAATTAAAAAAAAGCAATAAAATTCATTAAAAATTATTCAGTTAATGTTCATCTTCTACTTATAAGGCGATTCGATTCTAAAACACCCTAATCAATCGCTTCCCCGCCAAAGTTCACTCCCCGCTGGAAGACCAGTTTTACGGTAGAAACGTAGATCGAGTCCAGTCCAAACCAGTTAAATACACTTTCAATTCTATATACACATCACTCTGAATCATTATTGTTGTTGGTAAATTATTGCATAATTCGTACTGCGAACAATAATGAACTGGTCAATTTCGGAAGTGTCCTATCAATTAGCGAAATGATCTTAACGGCCTAATTCCGATGTTTAATAAGGTAAAAATTCCAAATGAAACCGGTTTTTATTAATAAATTCAATTAATTTATTTCAAAGAGAACTTTTAGTTTATTAAACAAATTACATCTAAGTACAGGATGGGTAATTTGGACCTATTTCATGTTCGGTCCACAAACCGAACATCGCGTTCCGGTTGTATTCAACCAAGTTCAATGAATCGTAAGATTCTTCTTCCCGTAATCGTGCGTTTGAAGCCAAAACTTACTATAAATCTGCCCTGTCAACCAAAAAACATCTTAAATCCAAGTTGTGTGTTTCACAATGCATATTTTATACATTAATTCGCGACATAAATTTTTTTAAGGAGGAATATCTTTCGGGAGGTCTTTTAAGGGGTTGGTATGTGTTTTTATGACACAATATCAAATATTGGTGAAGCTGTACCAAGACTTTCACAGGGAAAAATTGAGGCGAGCGTTTTGACTGCCAGTCGAAATTGAGGAATACAGAAGATGAAACCAGATTTTTCAATTTACAAGGTGCACTATATAAAAACTACAAAAAGAACCGATTCAATAATTTTTATTTAATTTTTTGTTGTTGCTACAAGGATAAATTAAAGAGTAACTTTCAATATACGGTGACAAAGAATCGCAAATTTTAACAATCAATTACCAGAGATAAATGAGTTGTACGATTTACAATAATCTCTGGATATTGTGCAATTTATTATTTAAATGTATACTAAAACTGCGACATTTCTGTTTTATTAATACACTTTATCAACTGTACCAAGTCTTTTCTGTAAGTTTTGACAGAAATGACTTAATGATTTAAGACGCAACACGAATTGTACAGACTTAACAACGAATTGTGGCACTAACACATGAGTATTTAGTTAGTTTGAACAATAATCTAGTTTTCAAAGTTGATAGACATACTGATCGCCAAGGATTAACAAGAGTAATAAAAAGAAACGCCAGTAAAAACTAAAACAATTGAAAACTAGTTGGCTACACCTTTGTCAGATAGTATATAGAATCTCGATTAGATTTGTTGGTCACTCAAAGACCTATTTTTATGTACAATGATGGCTAATAAGGCCAGGACCTACAGCTTAACGTGGATTTCGAATCAAAGCGAGCATCCATGTCTAACCTGGTATTCTAAGCCGGCCATGAGAGAGCGCTAATCACAGATCCATCAGGTGGGCAAATATCAATTAGTAGTCAATCTAATTAGAGGTTTTTGTTTTTAATACTAATCATGGTTATAATCTTTGTTGTAATACTTTAAAGATGCTTGGACAAAAATACTTTTTTTCCTTGGATTGAATTAGATTTGAAGGATAAAATACAATTTATTATTTTTTTTACAATTTTGTAACATTGGCAATAGTTAAAATATATATTGTTTTCGATGAATCTTTATGGTAATTTAACTTAAGTAGATTCAAACTTTAGACCAGCTTATTACAAGATCTTCGGGCCAGTAAAATATAAAATAAGCAGTGCCACAAAAACAAAAAAGATTTGTTGGTACAAATCCATTCATTTTCCAACCAGGCAGTTGCCGAAACTGCCGACTGAAAAACTGGCAAAATTCCAATAAACCGCACGGAAGAGGAATTTGGAGTTTTCCCGTGGCTCAAACAGGTTTTGAGGATCATTTATTATTACTACTCCGGGAATATCCAATACAAGATTGAACACGGTAGAGAAAACAAGATTGCCTTCGCACTGCACATACACGCAGTTAGCAAAATTTGAGTGGAGCTTCTTATTGTGATCAAACCAGGTCTTGCTCAAATGTTTCAAGGAGGAGGACAATGCAATTTTGCAGCATTCATATCAATTTTGAAAAGGCATTAGAAAACTGCAATACAGCGTATATATATATAATATGAAACAAAGTTTGATCGCTAGCTAAATAATCTAGTAATAAAATCTAAACAATTTCGAAGGAAAATTGAGTATTTTTAAGTACTATCTCAAGGGTTTTAAAATAAGTCTTCGTAATTTTAACTGCATATAATACCAAATGAAATTGTACTTTTAATAGGAATCGGAGAGAATTGCAGCAATATCCTAGCACAGGGAAGTGACAACCAATTCCAATGAGCAAGTTATATTTTGTTTAAAAACATGGGAGGAAAGCAGTGATTCTCAAGCTATGGCTAAGTACTAGGTGATACACGAGGTAGTTATTAAAAACTAGTCATTATTAATTTTTTAAAACGATCCTTGCAATAAGACTGGCGAATTAATATGAAATATTTATTTTGATAAAACATTTTAACGCATTGGTGAAAGGATGTCTGGAGTTGGTACTTGAGGGTTCCCACTCAAATCACAGAATCTATACACAGAATGAAAATAAATGACTTTTCAATGAATTTTAAGGATCTAAATAATGTTTTTTAAGGACCTTTGAAAATTTGTTTTAAGACATCATGTCTATAAATACATTTTTAAAAAATATAGTCTACCAAACAAGTTACAAGTTGGCGTATGCGACATGCGTAATACAAGTATACCAGAGAATTCCGATACGGTGAGGATAAGACATTTTTATAAATGTTGTAACCGCAAAAAATAAGGACTTTTAACGACCTCTAAGCATTTTCAAGGACTTTTAATCACCTTTAAGCATTTTCAAGGTCTTGAAAACAAGTTCAAAAATATTCAGCACTTTTAATGACCGTTGGAACCCTGAACTTATAAAGGGAAGTATGTTAAATTTTCTAATGAATCAAGTAGACTTTCACAATGTATACTTATTTATTATCTTCAAACTGAATGGAATCTACATGTGTCGAACAGTAGCAGTAATGAGATAACATTAGATAAGACTTTAAACAGATAACAAAATTTAATGGCAATTTATAAAGTATCATCCATTAAAAATATTTTTTAATACAAAACCGACGACGATTGAACGACTATTTGTGTAATTTACCTACAACTCAAAATAGACAAAGAGAAAAGGAAATTCAATATTGTATCATTTCCGTCAACCATCCTTAAGTTTTCAACCCGCGCAGTTTGGCTCTAGTGTTGCCCTTTGTCCCAAACTGGGCCTTGGGCGAAATCAAATTCAACGAATTAAGTTTCTATTTATTTTATCATAGGTAAGTTTTGTATCATAATTATCTTTTGAAGATGAAATAAATCGATATTGAAGATGAAAAAGTGTAGGTGTTTTTATTTGTAACAACAAGGCAGACTATAGATGTAATCCTATTAACCTTTTACCGGATATCGAGTACATTTCAGATAGTTGGTTGTTTTGGTTGTTTTCAGATTATCTGGCGCCGTCAGCAACACGAGGGCTATAATGCGCCGAAACATTCGTCATTAGACAAGCCAACATAGATTTGCAAACACCCATGCCATACACGGGACTCGAACCCGCAACCTCCCGGTCTAGAAGCCAGCACGCTAACCACTATACCGTTTGGTCGGCCATTTCAGATAGAATCTTTAACAATGTTACATTCTTAAATCCTTCTTTAAATAGTATGCATAAATTTCGCATTGACTTGTAAAGATAAAACAATATTTAATATGGATGCTTTTGAAAATTTTATCTAAGTTTTCAAAGTTAAATGTAAGTAATTAAGATTTTACCGGATTACAGTTTTTTTTAATACTTTTTCACAATTACTATGAATGTTGAAAAAGGGTTCATACTCATTTTCAGAAAAAAAATTCTCCCGAGATTTCCAGAGCCGTGTTTCCCATCGAGTGCTTAATTATTTTTAGCCTCATAAATATAGTAAAACCTCGATAACAGAAATTCTTCTGATAACTCGAAAAAAGTTTTTTTTCTTTAAGAATAACTTCCTGCAAGTCTATGTTATCAAATAATTCTGTAACTTCAATTCCTCGAGTTAGGGTTAAACAAATAGCATCGAAGAGAAGTATTTTTTTCCAGAGTAATAACGACTTTTTCCAAGTTTTAGGGGGGGGGGGGGGGTCTTTTTTTCCCTGATATTTTAAGGCGGATTTATTTTCCCTGAGTTTTCCAGGTTTTCCCTGAGGCGTATGAACACTGTTCAAAATTGCGATGTCGTCCTTGAAATGAAGAATTTGATTATTACTTGAAATGTAGATTAAGTAGCTTTTACTAAGCTGTGCATTATTATTATTATTTCTTTTTTTTTAATAAAATATATGCATCAATATAACACCTTGCATGGTGGTTTGAAAACTCAGGAGAAAACATTGAATTTCTTAACTTTCCGGATTATAGTGCCACTCTGTTTTAAAGTATATATTTTTATCAAATTTCATTATTATTGCAACTTTCAACAACAAAAATGGGATGCACGTTAACAGATAAGGAGAGTCATTATCCTAAAGGTGGAAATTATTTGTAAGTCACACTATCCAAAGAATATAATATAGAAAATATAATACAAGTATCAATGAGTTCCTGTAATATGTTTCCTATATAGTATATATATATATAAAAGTTTTTTGTTTTTTATATAACAGGGTTTCCATTCAAATCAATGACTTTTTAAGGACCTAAATAATGTTTTTAAGGACCTTTGAAAATTTATTTTCAAACATCATGTCTATATATATATTTAATAAAGTATATTCTACCAAAAAAGGTACAAGTTAGCGCATGCGTAATACAAATATGTCAGAGAATTCCGATACGGGGCGGATAAATGGCGGTCACGCTGGAATAACAAGTCTGAGTTGTATATTTATAAATTTTGCAATTAGGCACAAATATCCACAAAAATTAAGGACTTTTAAGCACCACTAAGCATTTTCAAGGCCTTGAAAACTAGTTCAAAAATATTTAGCACTTTTAATGATCGTGGAAACCCTGTATAAACAAATATATAAACGAAAAAAAAGTTAAACGAGTTAATAAATTGCTTTTATAAGTTCTAATGCCAGAACAACCGATAAGGCGTTTATTTTTTATTTTTTAGGTCTGTGATCACCTATTCTTAAGAACCAAGAAGAAAAGGGACCTGACACATAGAGATACCATCCTTTAATCACTAAAAGACAAATGCCTTCACCCACAAAAGATAATTTCCCTTATCTTTCATCTTAAGAAAAGGAAGTAGTCAATACGGCCAGACACTTATTTCTAAAGATCGTTTCAAAAAGGTTGAGAGGGGCTTGATTTTTATTTTAATCCGTGATGCCCAAACAATTTACATATTTCGGAATTTTACAACTCGATATTTCCTAATCACCCATATTATTACGGTACAGTCCCATAGAGAAAAATTTACGTAGGAATTTTTAATAGGCCTTGTAACTTCATATATTACATTAGAAATGCATGTCGATCTTAACAAAATTGCATAGATTCTCAATCCAATTAAGATATTAGTTAAAATTTTCCGTCGCCTCTGAAAACTAGGTGTGTGGAACATCGCGCAACTTTCAATTGCACAAGGTCATAATAAAGGTCACTGCTTTAAACTTGACATGGATTGGAGTTATTTTACCGTTTTCGTTTTCATATATTTTCATTAATTAGAAAAATGATATATTTGGCGGTAAGACTTGCAGTGCCATATTACAAAAAGAGTAATTGGAAATAAAAATGTGGTACAAATCATGTTTATTTCTAAATTTAAATTCGATGTAGTACTTCTGTTAAATTTTAAATGCACACTTTGTTTTTTTTCTGGGTTGGCTAGAGGGATCTTATTATTTTGATAGCACCAATTGATTCTTTGATTGATAATGAAATTGAGTAGTTGTAATAAGATTAAGATTTGTAACTAAATTTAACTACTTTTTCAATTTACGTAATTCCAGTTATCTTTCCCAGATAAGGAAAAGTATTATACTAACTAAAAGTATATTAAAAGTATAGTACTAAAAGTAAATTAAAAGTATTTTTTTAACTACTTTTTTGGAATGACCTGTATATAAGACCCTAACTAGCGATGACATAAGATGTGTTGATTTGATTGAAAGTTTAATTTATTTTGTGATTTAAAAGAACAATATTAAAAATAAAAGTCAGAATTTAAAAAATGTGCAAACAATTAACAAGTCTACACCTAGAGTAACCCAAAAATTCTTTTCAAAAGGTACATCAAAGCGATGTAAACATTATAAGCATTAAAAAAGAGGGAAAATATCAAATAACGAAAATTTTGACCTAAAAAATTACAAAATTCTATGTTATAGACAAAAATAATATTCTTTAAAAGTAATTTTGTACAAGGGATGGTAAAAAGAATAAAGATTGAGCATGATTAAAAGAAAGTAATATGAGGAAGTGGAATAAAGTATTCTTGATAAATTGACCATCTGCTTGGGAAACTCATTTTAAGTAAATCTGGCATTAAATTTTACTGGACTAAAACACACAGGACGAATCTGTTCGTGATAACAGACGAAAAAGAAATTTAATTTTTCTTTCTAAGTCAACTGTAGGGTCTCATTCAACAATAGTGCAAATGGAAACGTATAAAAACTTAATTCAAAGAAATGTATCGCACAAAAAGAGAATTTAAAAATTTCTAAACAATTAAAGCTAAAATTAAAAACTGAAAATAAATTAACAACATACTTAACTAAGAAAGAATGAGCTGAATAACATGTTTGTGAAAATATGATAATTTGCTGTCTTTGAATTTCTTTCATTTCTAACAACTGAAAAGAACCCAATTTCCTTATTTAATGCAACTTAACAACCAAATTTTTCAGTCATCCAAATTGTCCCTGTTGCTGATTGAACACCGGTGAAAAGAAGCATGCATCTTTGAATATTCAGAAATCAAGAAAACATTTGAAATGTTGCAGTAAGTATATGGAGAAGATATTCCCAACAAGGAATGGAAATTCGGTGTACAAACAATTCAAGGAAGAACAAGTTTTGCTTTTAAAGCTAGGTTGTTGGACTTACGAACAGACGACTGTACGAAGCACATTTCTGTTCTGTATATTTCGACTCATTATGCGAAGCATATTTCTGTTTTATATCAGGCAAATGCATCCCTATATTGGCTTATAATGCCAGTAAACTAAGAAAAAGATAACCGATTTTTTTTTTTTACGAATAATTTTTTCAAACTTTTGACTAACTCCCATGTATAAATTAAAAATATTTTTTTATTCCATTTTAATACCATATAAAATCGCATTTTAATTCCAGAAAAAGAGTTAATAAAAACTAATTACTTTAACGATCCCACTTATGTTGCAAAAAAAAAAAAAAAAGCTTACAAACATTTATCTATTCTTTGAAATACAAAAATGATCTCTCAACGCCTATTTCTTCAAAAGATTTTGAAAAAAAAAAAAAAAATATTTTTCACTTAAAAAAAAAAAAGAAAAGAAAAAAGAAGTGCAAGAGATTCCCATAACAATGCAGAGAAAGGGGGAATCAAGAGTTTCATCACGTGGGGAGTGAGAGACCGAACCAGCACATTTAAGGCTGAGAAGGTCATTGCAAGGTCAACCACCTCGCGAACACAGAAGGAAAAGAAAGGACTTGATTTCTCTCTCTCTCCCCGTTTTCTTCCCTTTCAGTACAAAAAAGTCCGCGATGGCAAATCAAGTAAAGCATGGTTTCTCACACCATCGAATTCAAGCATTCACAGAAGAATAGAAATTGGCGATAAATTGGCGTTGATAAATTTGAGGGGGGTTTTGTATGGACATAGGACAAAACAATAGCAATGCCAAAATTTGATTTATGTAAAATAATGATCAAAATAATGATAAATCGTATGAGCGAGACAACAAAAATAAAAATTCAATATAAAATCGCGAAAAGGTTCTTTTGTAGCTTTACATAAAAACATTTTCAAAAAAGCTTAAAGTTCATCTTTTCTTTGTGGATGTAAATTTAAATGCTTTTGTATGTAGTTTCACATTCTTGTTTAGAATCGTAACAGAAAAAAAAAACACCCAATTATGCAGCATTTAATTAATTAGCATATTTCTTGTAGGTAAACCAACTAAAAATATTTATTATGAGGTCATGAGCAAACTTTAAATTCTTGATATTTACTAAAACAATGGGGATCAATGATAGGCGACGAGTATTTATTATTAGATTTTTAATGAAGCAGAAGTGCGTGATTGTTATAAACAGTTCCATAATTTGGGTCACGAAGCCTTCAAAGTTCAAATATTGGACAACGAATCTGCACGAACATTGCTCCGAGTTTCACATTAATTTTGCTTTAGAATGAAAAAGAATACAAAATCCGCAAGAATAAAACGCTTGCAAGGGCTAACAATGAATTGCGGATTCTAGTAGTTCTGATAAAAAACAATTTCAATTCCCAATACAATTCTCAGTTACCTGTAATTTAACACTACTTTAATTTAAAAGTCAGATTTATGCAAAATAACTATATAAATAAATTCCTTATAAATTTTCTAAAAGTATTGGAAGTTATATGTACCTAATATAACTTAAGAATAATGTAAGAATTATAAGAAGGAATTTAATCAAATAAAAATTCAAAATAAAAAAAAAATCATCAACATGTAAATAGTAGTAAAATTTGTTAATATAAGTTAGCTTTCAAATAAAAAAAAATAAGAAAATTTCCTGATTTATGGCAATTTTTCAAAAACCTGAGAAAACTGATAATATAAATTTTAAATTCACAGTTGCGGAATATCCGTTTAATTATAAAAATACTAAAGAATTAAAATGTATGCATTCGGTATTTCCTAAAATGGACGAAAAGGTTCGAACAAATTAACTAAGAAAGAACATTTTGAAATGAATCAAAATTACGCAACTGTTTCAGGGTTCTTTCTAACTTGGTCACGAAATCTTCCGAGGTTTAAATACTGTACACTAATTGTACACAGTACTATTTCAAGTTTCGTTTCAAAAAGCGAGAGATAACACACACGAAAGAAGATAACGCATCTAATTTTACGAAACTCCAGAAGCAAATTATTAACCTTTAACTGCTGTAAGCGGTCTAACAGACCGCGAGTCATTTTTTGTGGAATGCTTCCACCCCCTAAGATATCGCATCTTTAACATTTATATTAAATTTTCTGGTTCTATGTTTCTTAAACTTTAAACTGATGTTCACCAATTAGTTTGGCGCAGTATGAACCATGTGTAGCTCTTGCACCAAAAACCTCAAAATCACCCAACCACAGCAGTTAAAGGTTAAAAAATTGAGCATTTTAGCCAATTCCTGAATCATAAGTCCCAATTTTGTTTTCAAAATTTAACACTGACAACTTCCCAACCACACTAGGCTTCAAGTTTCCCCAATCAAACACGACGGTCTTACCCAATCTCTCTTCAATAATCCAGGGAAAACGCAGTCAGAAGCAAGATTTCCACAACACAAGCCTCGATTTGCTCTATTTCGGGCAATCGGCCGCCGATATCAGGGTGTGACGTCATCCCCACTATCCCCGCCCCACGGACCAAAGAGTGGATGCACGCACACATCTATGCACCCACACCATCATCCACTGCTGTATCGTTTTCGGAAACAAGGCCACCGAATTCGGAAACAGGTTTTCGGCGTTTTTGTGAGATCAACCAGAAACGGAGGAGGATTCTAGTGCAGTGGGAGAGAGATTGGAAAAATACACTTGTTGATTTCTCTGCAGTGGAGTTTCTATTCTTTTAAAGTCGCACTTTGGGGAGCTTTCGTTTCTTCGGAAATCAGATACTGATTGTGCGGCCTAGCTTGTTCATTGTTCTTCCGACTTGATTAAGGTTTTTAAGGGCGCAATTGTCTTAAGTAGTGAATGATTTTTGTGGAGAAAAAAGTACCTAAACAATGACTGAAGATTAAATTGATTAACATGTTTAATTGAATAAATAATAGCACACTCATATTAACTAAAAACCTAAAATAACGTAGGGGCCAGTAAGTGTGTTCAATATCAAAAGAGATTAACTTAATTTTCAAATGAAGGTTTTTAATTTTAGCATAATATGGGTTCTAAGGTGAAAAAAAAAAGGTACTAATTCAGTTACGAAATATACATAAAAACGTTAAATTTGATAAACAATATTTTTAGATAATAATAATTAGCAGATACTTAAAGTAGACCGAATTAAAACTTGTTGAAAATAAAATTATCCATCGCCTTCTATCGCAGCAATTTATTTCAATCAATCTAAAGGTTATTCTAGAAAAACACAATAGTTACGTTGCACGAAACCTAACAGAAAAATAGCGTTGACTGATATTTGATTGAATTTTTAGTCTGTAAGTGAATGCCAATTTTTACCAATATTTTTTTTTTATTGTTAGAAGTTTTGTCAAGTTAAATTTTCATGCAGGTTCCTTAGTGAATAGGAACAAAACTTCATGAAATTACTCATTAAAATAAAAAAAAAGAGCATTTTTTTTTATGATTCGGCTAGTGTGTTTGGAATCTCGTAACATGAGCTTTATAGCGCAACACTATCCATTTGTTAATAAATTCTGAAACAGTGTGCATATAAATTTTCCTTCCAGTGAAGTTTAACTTGTATATTCTTGTATTTATATTTTTAGATAAGTACAAACATCCATAACAGTATGCCATACTTTATTCAACTTAATTATAAATTTTTTTTTTCATTTGACAAATTTTAATGTTTTGCTTCGTCTTGTTTTTGAGATTTGTGGGTGGGCTGAATAGGAACACCAAAAAAGTGGTGTTAAAAAGTGGTTTTTGTCATGATTATGTCCAGCATACGATTCAACGACTAAGAAGAATCTTTTATTACACCCTTCAAGATAGTGATCAAGAGTTCAGGCTTAAATCAATGTCAGAAGAGGAGCCTAGTTTCGACGTTCCATAAAACCTAGTTATACCAGAAGATTTTTCTCCAGATGACTTTTTTTTTAAGGTACTATATGAAAAACGCAATTCATATGCAAAGTTTAACACCCAGAAGATCATGGCTACGAAGGCGTGTTTTACAAAAAGCATGAAAGAGAAGACTTTCTGTGATAGATGAGGATACTTTTTCCTTCCTCAAGATATTTTGTGGAAGCTGCTGATTTATAGCAAGCAAACATTAAGTAGATTAATAAATGTGTTTGATTTTAAACACTATTTGAATATTTTGTATTAGGTTAGGAAAAGGACACACTTTTAAGCATAACATTTATCTTGTAATTTTTTTCTTTCTTTTTTCTTGAAGATTAGGAAAATTGGAGAATATTCCAGGTTATTAATTGTTTTTAAAAGGAATTATCGACAAATTTAAGTACAATTTTAGGAATTTTAAGGAGAAACAAAAATTTAAGGAATATTAAGCATTTTAGAGCAAATGCGACCCCTGGCATTATTACTTTTTTTCCCCATCCAGTAAAAGTTTAAAATAAGATCGGACATGCATTGTAATCAGAGTTCCGATTCACTCTTTTCTGAAAGGTGAATCGGAAGACTCGTTACAATTTATATCTGGTATTAAACATTTCACCTCTTTCTGGGGTGGTGAATCGAAACAAACTAAAAAAATCAAAATTAATGGAAACTGTTTTTTTCGACATTTTAAAATTTGATCCTCAAAGAAGAAGGTAAGACCCAAATTTCGGAGTAAAAAATATATTCGTTAACGATCTTATTACATCCGATTTTTACGTTGAAAAGTGTTCCGATTCACTCGTTTTATGGTACATTATAAAATAAGTTTCATGATTATTTTACTATTAAAAGCAATGCCCCCAGATAGACACAACTCAAAAACCCAAGTTTCAATTTAGTTTTTGAATTAAAACTTCAATTCCAATAAATTATACTAAAAATTAAATACGAGTATTTAAAAATTATTTCGTTTATTTCGCTCTGCAAAATTAAAACAACTTGTAAAAATAATGGTTTTGCCACATGGAATTTTTCGCTTGTGAGAAAACAATAAAATCTCTATTTTCCTTATTGATTAGCTGTATTTTAAGACCATAATAGTTTCCAAAAACAGATTTTACCTGTCAAAGCAATTTGAGAAATAATACTATTCCCTAAAATTTTCACATAGCATTACAGTAACTGTGCAGTTGCAAACCAGACCAAGGTATTCTCTTGCTCCAAAAATCAGAGAAATTAAAATTTTATTTTGCAAAATAGTTGGCATAAGTTCAATTACGAACTACTTTTCTGTTACAACTTAAAACTCTTCCACTTTTTTACTTTCAGTAACCCATACGTATATGTAGGGTAATGAAAGTATAGTATTCGGTCACAAAAAACACGATTTTTTGCATTTCTCCACGTTTTGGAACATAGTGATTTCAAAAAAGGTGTCTAAAAAAATTTCTGTCTGTGTGTACGTGGTCAGTATAACTCCCGAATAAATTGACATTGGATGTTCAAATTTGGAGTGCGGATTAGTGATGACCATTTCAGGGTGTCCAGCAAAATTTCTGATAAAAATTCAAGCATATTTCAAGAATTTCATGGCTCATCCCAAAAATTTTCAAGGACCCTCTCGCAACCAATTAATTACCACCACATTTTCCAAAGTATACCCCCACCAAGTACTATGTTAAACTAATTTTACAAATTACAAAAAAATTATGAGATTAAAAAATATCAAATCATCATGTAAGAATTAGATTATGTACTTTGAAAATAGGAAGAAAAGATTTTTTTTTCAAGGTGAGAAAAGACATAAAATTGTTTAACAAGTGATACATAAATATGAAGGCAGATAAAAAGAAAAAGGAATGAACCTAGGCGTGCAGTTTAATAGTTTACTTTAAGCACGACTGCTTGTCTCAAACATTTCTGTATTTAAGAATTAAGGGAGGGTGGTTTTACATGTAACTGACATGGCCAAAGCAAAAAAAACTTCAAATTTTCACACAGTTGCGCAAGTTAATTAATTTTAAACTATTATATAAAAAATTGCTATAACTTTTAAACTATTATCCATTATAGCTAAAATGTAAAATTGTTTTTCAAGCTAAAATAAACAATTTAACATACAATAACAGTTAAAATTAAATTTAAAAAAGGATAACCAGTAAAATTGGGACTACTTTCTTACACAAAATTAAATCGAAATTCTGCATCGATTCAAACCAAACGGCAAAACCGATCTTCATACAGACACTAATCACGGAAAATAGCGGCTATTACATCAGGGGAAGCGAATGACATCAAAACGGCATCCCAAATCTCGGCAATAGCTACTATTGAAACGGCTTAAACCAAGTTGAAAATTATCATTACTCCAATATAAATATCGGCGATAGCGGAAAACATACACAAATCTTGGTCAATACATTAAAGCAAAATATTGTTGATATGGCGTCCCGAGGATTGCAACCAAATAAATTCCCCCAAAACGATTTATGGCCAAATAGGCCTTTAAGTTTCTGAACAATGCAGAGGAATTTTCCGACCAAAAGTAATTTGGTAGACAATCAATCCCTCGAGGTTCTAAATGAGAAAAGAATCCTTCCCTCTTTAACTTCCACATGAATTTGGAAAACGGCACGTTTTAAAATATACTATTTGAAAAGTTTTAATATAATACGAGTCGTGACATATAGCAAGCAGTTTATAAATAAATGCAAACTCGCAAAGGTTGAACTAAAGATTGAAAGTTTTTCCAAGACCCAGAAAAAATAACAGAATTTCAAAGTCTACTTCCGTTTTAAATAAAAAGAGCGAAAATCTCTGTCCTTAGCTGTCTTCAACATAGAGCAAAGGTCTTCAAATCTTACATTTCAAGGAAGAGATCGATTGTGTAAAAAAAGGTGCAGACTTACCAAAAAGAAGTAAGTTAGTTCCATTGACTCCTTTTTTGGATGCTATTATTATTCTTTCTGAGCATTCAATAGAATTTCTACTAATTTAACATTTTCGCATTTCGCATCTACATGCAGGAACTACTTTCAAACAGTCTGAAGCAAAATATGGCGGTATTGAATTATTGGGGGAAAAAGTTGATTCGTTTTTGCGTAAATGGATGCATGCTTTGTTTTAGATATCGGAGCTCTACCCGTCACCAAATGATGGTCGATTTGCCGGAACATTGAGTTATGTCAATATCAATTATAGGTATTGGTTAAGTTGGGTCAATCCTTCATTAATTGTGTTCGCAGCACCAATTGTAATAAAATCTAGTAGGAGGAACTCTAAAGTAAGCAGGTTCCTTGGCTGTCAAACTTCAAAGCAAACCCAATAAAATTGTAATGCAAATTTGTATCTATCTCAGAAATGGTAGAAATTTCAATAAAAATCGGAAATCCGCTTTTACGTCAGAACTTTACTATGTCTTTCAGGTGCAAATATCTGCAATAGCGTCAGTGACTGTTATATCGGAGCAGTAATAGCATCCGACGAAAATTATCTCGCAACAACCTAATTCTCGGCCATAGCGCCTAACATAATCACGAGAATAGCTGCCATTACAAGACTAACGTTCAGCAAAATAATCATCACGTAGGAACGTAAATAATGCCGATAGAAGCTATGATATTATAGAAAAAGAGAGAGAGCAGAAATCCGTCGATTAGCGGAAGAATCGCATCTCTTGGAAAACATTTTAATTTTTTTTAAATATCCATAAAGATTTTTTCGATAAAAAAGAGAAGAGATGATTTCCCGACAGCAGACCGGAAATTCCAAAATTTCAAGTTTAATTCCTGACTTACACGAGGTGCAAAAAATTCAAGTACATTTCCCGACTTTCAATGCTGCTGGACACCCTGCATTAGACCTACCATTAAGATTTTTATCAAAATCGCGCACGCGCCTAAGGTAGCTGATGCAATTGAAAAAATCATGTTTTTCAATGATTGCGAAGAAAGGGCTCTAACGATTTTGATGTAAATCGCTGTGGTAATGCCTCTTAAGGTGTTCTAAACATCCCCACCTCCGAAATTCCCGTAAAATGCTTTAATGGTGTAAAAAGTTGAAAAACGAATGCCTTTAACACTGAGGTCTCTTTCCTTGAGACCTTTCCTCATCAACGATCGTTTTTTCTTCTCTGCTTAGTTTTATTAATAAGAGAGGATAATACAAGAATAATAGAAAAGTATATCGCCAAAATCATCAATTTGGAAAAGTTTTTTTTTTTTTTCCCCAAAAAAAAGAAACATACTAGAATTATCGCCAAACTGGCCATCTTTCTAAATGAATGATGAAAATATAAAAACGGTTAATGACACAAATTTACATCAGTATTATAGTGTTATTGAAAGTTGTACGATGCTCCACACCCCTAGTTTTTTTTAAATAGATTAAACTGTGAATGGATTTACTGCTCCTTAGCATCAAAAACACCCTACATTAATATTTTTACAGTATATTTAGTTCATAAGAACTATTTTACAAACGGAGAAATTTCTTTTAAATAGATATTGCAATTGCATGGATTAAGACAATATTTTTTTAAAGTTAATATCAAAAGAAACCACAATATCCGATTGTTTACGTTGAGTTTTTATACAATTATCTTATACTTTAATTTCAATGCAATTATGGCAGTTTACTTTTTAAATAAACAGTAATATAGTGTAACATAAAAAGATTTATCTCCTGTTGGTACATTATAAGCAAATATCAATTTGTGACTGTTGATATGCATTACTCCATTTGAGTATAGTAATTTGCTCTTGATAAAGACAATGATTACTGTGCAATAAATTCATAACTTAAAAAATTTAACTCAATGAAGCAGTTAGCACATGTCCAGTGGAAATAAAAAAATATACATAAAGAAATTCGGCAAGATTAATTTTTGAACTTATTATTTGAGTTGAACTTTATAAGCAAAAAGTGCATTTTTGATGTAGATGCCAATACCATATGCAGTCATTAGTTAGAAAATGAAATTTTCAGTAAAACCGAAATTTCGACAAAATAGCTTATAAAGTAAATACCGGCAAGCACTCACCACATCGGCACAAATTTCAACTATAGCGGTATTGCTTTAGTGTAGCACTCTGCAAAAATAACCGCAACAACGTAAACCTCGGCGATAGCGCCCATTATACAGGCGTAAATATGGACAATAAAGGTTATTACATCAATGGCGCAAAATAGCCTATCCCTAGTCAGTAAAAACGGTAATAGCCCCAACATACCAGAACAAATCATGGCAATAGCGGCTATTGTACCAGGCGAATGAACACTCGACGAAAATGAACATCTACAAGGTAAATCTTCAATAGTGCACATATCGGCACTATTTTCGACAAATGCGAGGGTGTTGGCAAAATGCAAGAATATTAGTAAGAGATTGAAAAATGGGATTTCGCATAGGTTTCAAAGAACAGCCTCATAAAATGAAGTAAAAATCCGTAAAAGATGACATCTCTGCATATGTTAGCAATTTTTTTTTTTTTTTAATTTTTTTATATATATATATTTAAGAATTGAACTAAAAAACAAAACTATTTAATGATTCTTTTAAAAACTGATAAATCATCTATACTATGGACATAAGAGCTATCTCTGAAAAATTAGTTTGTGTCCTCTAACTAAACAACAAACAGAAAATTAAGTGTTTTTAAATTTTCTTTATTTTACAGTTTCTTTCCAATGTGACTTTCAATAGACATATAAATTTGAAATTTTAAACATGAATAGTAATGGCCTTCTAATTTTGCTTTTTGCAAACACAATGTTAAAAATATTCTCAAGAGGGTTGAAGGATTGTATTATCATATTAAAGGGGAATTTTTTTTTCTTGACAGAAGAGGGGTTTCAATAAGAATTAAGCAACAATTAACCTTTAAGAGAGAAAAGCAAGTTTGTGTCACCAGAGTTTGTGTGTTTACCAGAGAAAATCAGAAACTTGTGTAACTGGTGTTTATTACAGAAAGTATACTAAAAATAAAAATACTTTTTAGGTACAAACAACCTTAGTATGACAGATATAATTAATTGCAATTTCAAATTGTAATAAAATAATTTAATTATTACTCAAATTTTACTTCCAAACATTGAAATGTCACATCCATGGAACATCACCACTTACTATTTCGACTTTTATCAGGCGAGTATTTTATAAATTAAACAAACTTAAAATTCCTTAGACTACATTTTTAAGTTAAGAAAATGCTCTAGAGCCCATTTCCAACACTTCTATGTCAAGTTTAAATTTTAAGTTAATTTTATTTCAAGTTTTATGCCTGTAACCAGGGCAACAGATCACATCCGTAGACACCCAAAAAGTAAAAATCAGCACAAAAAAAGTAAAAATCCCTGCAGTTGGTAGTATACTATAGTGTTTTGATAAAGAAATTGGATGCTTTGTTTAGATGCAAAGAACAAGCTACAAACAAATTTATTTATGAATAGTTTTATCAAGTTATTGAACTTGACAAAGAAAAGGTCGAGGGGAGATGCCACATTAGTGAAACTCAATATAATTTAAATTATCAATTAAATTTATAAAATAATTGTTAGAATCTATAATATATGATGAAATAGCTTTGTTTTACAAATATCATAAAATAAAGCTAACAAAAAAATCACCCCATGCAAAAACTATCGTTCTGTCACATTAGTTGTCCATGTGTGAAAGAGAGTGGAAAAAGCATCTTAAAATAATAAACAATATAAATTATAGACATTTTTTGTTTTATTTTTGCTTTGTATATATGATTTAAAAAGTTTTGAAGTTGGAATTTAGGAAATTTGGCTTTTTAAATAAATTGACTTTATGCAAATGTTTCAAAATTGGATTTTCATAACAATTTTTTTTTTTTTTTTAAAGTGACTGGTGTTAAAGCAACCTTCCTTGGTTATAACTAATTGTTATTGAAGGCAATTAAGAGGTGAAATAATGCAACATTCTCCTTCAATTTTTTTCTCCCATCTATTCGAAGATTCAAAATTAATTATTTGTAATATTAGAACTAAAAAAAATATTCTGCATCAGATAACATCCTACCCAATTATATTATTTTCTATTTAGTTATTTTTTAGAAATAAACAGTCACAATATTGTTTCCGAAAATTATAAATATGCACGAAAAAATTATATTTTGTCTCCTTTTCAGTTGCATAATATTCAACAAATTGTAAAAGATATTTGAAGACTGGTTTTTTTTTTAATCAAATTTCTGAGAAATGGCCCACTTATACTTAGGCAGCAGTGAATTTTTCAGCAAGCAAAGCATACCTGTGCTCGCAGAGCAATGAATCCTTCAGAGTGCAAAGTGAGCTTGCGTAGCAAAGAAAATTTTAGCGAGCCAAGCGAGCTTGCGCTTACGGGTCAAAGAACTTTTTAGAAAGTAAAGCGAGCCTGTGTTAGCCTAGCAATGAAACATTAAGCGAGTAAAGCCAGCCGAAGCATAAAAAACTGGGACCTACACACAATGGCCATGCAGCATGTCTCCGCAACGTAGACCATGCAGCTAGTAGAATAAACAAAACCTGTATGACGAATTATAGTTCCCATTTAAGTTTAAAAATCTGTAATATTAAAAAATTCTATATTTTAAAAGAATCCCAATTTCTTAAAAAAAATAATAATAATTCTTTTTTCAAAAATTAAATATTTAACAACAGTATTTTTATACATGTGAGATTCAACTACATTAGGATCAATTACAAGTTACTAGCCCTAGAATAATGGAAATATTGACTTTAAAATAGAATTTTTTGCTATTAATTTTTTCGTAAAAATAAGGTAATAGTTGAAGACTCTTATTAAAAAGCTTCAGCAACATTATAAACACAAAAGTAAGCCATTTGTTTTTTACCACCTGTAACTATTGCATACAAATTCTATTTCTACATACGTGTATATATATATATATATATATTTACTCAACCAACCCTGTTGGGCATTGAGCCTGTTGTTGGTCTTGAAATTTATTTTAAAAGCATTAAAATTGAAATTAATAAATTTAAACTGTATACGCAAAAAAAAATTAGCAATTTCAAAAACTGCCAATAAAATATAGTTTCTTACCGATTTATTCTATAATCCCTTGGGAAAAATAGGGATCAACTTTCAAACTGACTTATAAAATTCAGCAGTTGATCACAACAACATTATAATAAAACACATTACGAAACACACCTGCAATAAAAAGAAAAGAAAATTAATTTATATATATTTTTTTAAACAAAACAATTTCACAGTTCAATGTTGACAGTTAAAATATGCAATAAATATGTTTTAAGACAGATGAAATAAAGTCGAGCACAAAAAAAATATTTTTATGTTCTCGCAACCCAACCTGGAGATAAAGAGAAGGGAATCTGCAAATAGGTATATCTATCACTTAGGACAAGGAAAAGGTCAAAGAGATGAGGCTCAACCATAAATCGATTTCATGTGGTGAAGTAGTGCACTCGTAAAAACAAGGTTCTTGTAAAAAAATTTACTCTTAAAACAAAATTTAATTGTTGTACTGCTGATATGCAAATTTTGATTAATGTGTTTGCTGATCACTAGGTTAAGGTATGAGGAGACGTAAGTTCTTTAAAGAAAAAACTATGAAGTAAACAAAAGACCAACACAGCCATCATAAGTTAAAATTCATAATTTAATACTTTCATCTTTTGAAATTCCATATTTTTTATTATTATTGTATAGGTTTACATGATTTAAGAACTTGAGCCATCAATGAAATAAAAAGATTAATTTCTAAGGACTTATCAGAAGTGTCAAATATACATTTGAATAGGCAGGGTTGGAATGGTTTAAACCAAATGGCTTTTTCTCAAAAAACCAATTGGTTTGTTTCACGAATTTAAAATTGTACTTTTAATTAGATTTTTCAAATATTTGGTGTTGTAAATAAGTTCCCCTTTAAACAAAAGTTTTCCATTCCAAAGATATCTTCTTCTAAAGAAATTTATTGCAAATGTAATAGTTATAGAATGATGGCAAAGACAAAAAAATTATATAAAAGTTAAATACTGATGTATTGAAAGAAGTTGTTAAGTAATTCTTACTGCAAAAACAATTAAATCGAATATTGAGAGAATTTTTTTTTTCTTTTGGAGATGTACAATTGTTGCATACCATTGACTGAGTTTAGAGTAAAAGCAGCAAAACTTCTCTTTTTTTTTATCAAAATGTTGAATCCTAATTTTGTTTGAAATAAGAATCTAATTTTCTTTCTATTATATTTTAAGAAAATAATTCACTAAATGAAATATCTACATTTTTGGTATAACATGACTGAGTCGTGTTTTTGTAAATGAAAAATTATTGTAAAGACCATTGAACAATAAGTTTTTATATTAATCTAATAGATAAATTAGTGTTTTATAATTATTCAAAATTATAAATTAAACTTAAATTATGGGCTGCAATTTAAATTTATTTCTAAAATAGAGGTTTTGTGTTTCAACAAATTATTTCTAAACCTTAAAAATATCATTTTGACCAATTTATCCCCATAACTGATAAACCTAAGAGCGATATTCCATGTATTACGTAAAGTTAAACAATTACCATTGTATTAAATACTGTATACAATGAATTTAAAAAATAACATCTCAAATTAAAATAATAAAATTTAATATGATTTTAATGTCAACATCAGTAGCAACAATTATTTATTTACTTAGTTTAAATTACTTTCAGAAAGAATATCAATTGTTGTGAACATTAATTATTCTAGTTAATGTCAAATTTTATTTATAAATATGTATACATGTAATTAGAAAAGAATATTTAAAAAAAAAAAAAAAAAATCTGGTTTACCCCCCCCCCCCCCCTCTAAAAAAAAGTATTTTTTTCAATCCTTGAATTAGGGCCGTTTAACTTGTGAAGGCAGAACAAGTAGCACTCTCAAAACCTCAAATTCAAACTAGGGACGTGGAACATTGCACAACTTTCAATTACACTATAATACTGATGTGAATTTGAGTCATTTACCGTTTTAATAATTTCATCATTCATTTAGCAGTGTTCCCACTCAAATCACAGAATGAAAATCAATGACTTTTAAGGACCTAAATAATGTTTTTAGACCGTTGAAATTTTTTTTTCAGTCATCATGTCTATATATAAATTTTTAATTAAATATATTCAACCAAAAAAGTTGCAAGTTGGTGGATGCGTAGTAAAAATATGTTAGAGAATTCCGATACTGTGCAAATAAGTGGCGATCACACGGGGATAGCAAAACCGAGATGTATTTTTATAAATTTTGCAATTGTCCATACAACATCTACAAGAATTAAGGACCTCTAAGCATTTTCAAACACTTTCAAGGCCTTGAAAACAAGTTAAAAAATATGAAGCACTTTTAATGACTTTCAATGACCGTGGGAACCCTGTTTAGCAAAAGTGGCAGGTTTGGCGATATTTTTTGCAATAATTCTTGTATGGGTCTTAAAAAAAAATAAAAACACTCTGCCAAAGTGATGATTTTGGTGATATACTTTTCGATAATCTATAATAATAAAACAAGCAGTGTGTCTGTCTATCTGTCTGTGGCTCTGTGAATCTATAGAAACATACTTAAAATTGGAGTAGAGCTCTAAAATTTTCAACATAGGAAGTTTTGGCTTTCTAATTTTATGTATGTCAAACAAAATGCTAAAATTTTAATTAGTTCTTTTTTAATTAATTTATTTTTTACAAAGTGACTTCAAATAGAGATATTGGACTTTTGATAAACAGAATGTTAAAATTTTAATTAGTTATTTTTTAATTAATTTTCTTAATTAAAAGAAATTTTTACAAAACGACTTTTAATAGGGCTACAGTTTTGAAATTTTCAACGTAATTAATTTTGGCCTTCTAATTGGACTTTTGAAAAACAGAATTTTAAATTTTTAATTAGTTCTTTTTTAATTAATTAATAAATATTTTACAAAATGATTTCTAATAGGGCTACAGCTCTGAAATTTTCAGCATAAGTAGTTTTGGCCTTCTAATTGAACTTTTGAAAAACAGAATTTTAAATTTTTATTTAGTTCTTTTTAATCAATTATTTTAATTAATAATTAAATATTTTACAAAATGATTTCTAATAAGGCTACAGCTCTGAAAACTGCATAAAGGTTATTTTTGTTTTTGAAATAAACACCAACAGTATTTATAATAAACTACTAAAATTACAACATAATAATAAAAAAAGGCAAAACATTTCCACTGTCCAAGATTGCAGCTTATCGTTTAGCAAGTAAAATGAATTATTTTGATGTAACTAAATAACTTTTTTGTTTTTCAATTTGTGGCATGCTATTAAAACAATACGTGTAGTACGTCATGCAATCATGAACGTGCAAGGTTAGCTTGATACGAAGGAATGAGGAGAATTTAAAAATTGTTATAATAGTAGTTATTAAATATTTTAAGAAATGGTTCTGATATGCTAAGATAATAGTTTAGGATTTTAATTTAGCTGAAGACAACTTTAATATTAGGTAGGTAATGTACTAATTTTAAATATCATACTAATGTTAGAACTTTTTTATAGCAACAAAATCTTGAAATTTCATTATCTGTGAATAATACAAATATTAGTAAATATAACCCCATTAAGTCAAATCTTTACAGTTCAGTAATTGCAATGTTTAAATTAAAAAAGATCATAAGACATATTCTACTTTCAAAATGCAAAACCAATTATAGAAGATATAAAAGAATATCCGTTAACTGAATCTGTCAATTATCCAAAATTAATTTTTAATAATAACTTAACTCTAATCAAATGAAATATTTAAAAGTGAGCGATTCTATTTTGATACTTCTCGTTTATTAGCAATTAACAACAATAAAGTAATATTTCGACTTCATGCACTCATAGATGCATAAAGTTTCCCCAATGTCATAATAGGATCATTCTACAGAAAATCAGGAATTTATGTAGCATTTTTTACAAAAAGTATACTGATAAAAATACTTTTTTAGATATAAACAACTTAAGCTGAGACACAATTGAACCGAGATACAATCAACTACAGTTTCAAATTGCATTAAAATAAGTTAATTATAACTCAAATTTAAACAGCGAAATGTCACAATCCTTGAATATCACCACTTACAATTTTGACTTTCTATTTTGTAAAATAAACACACTTTTAAGCTAAGTTAAAGTTTTATCTCAAATTTTATGCCCGTAACCAGGGTAATAGATGACATTCGTGACACCCTATATGATGATATAGCTTTGTTTTGCAAATATCATGAAATAAAATCTAGAAAATTGACTACATGCAAAAAAACTATTGTTTTGTCACATACGTGGAACTAGTTGTGGTACAATTCAATGTGGAAAACGATACATTCTCTTACACGATATATATACTAATAATCATATAAATAGCCTAATATTTTACAAAAGAATCTTAAAACAATAAATAATATGCATCTTTTGTTTTATATATTCAATTTAAACTGCATTAAAGTTAGAATTTGGGAAATTTAAAAGTTTAAATAAATTATTCGATGTAAATGTTTTAAGACTGCATCCCCCCCCCCCCCTTCTCCTTTTTTTAAAGTGACTGGTGTTAAACAAACTTTCTTGGTTATTACTAATTTTTATAGAAGTCAATTAACAAGGTGAAATAAGACAACTTTCTCCTTAAAAGTAATTTTTTTAGAATTGATCTTTTGAGGATTCACAACTTAAAATGTGCACTCAAATTATTATATTTTTATCACTTTTTAGATTGTGTAGTACTTAATCAGTTAAAAAGTATTGTTACTTATATTTTATAACTTTTTATTTTAAATGTAACTTCATTAAATAATTCTCTGCTGTCTTTTATATCTCATGCTACATCCGTCGACACTACTTTTATATTTATAAAAAATAAAAATAATAATAATTTTTATTTCAACTACTACATTATAATTGTTATTCTTGATAGTAAGTATCAAGATTTTTGAAGCATTTTTTTTTTATTAATCTCCGAAGAATGACCCAACAATGAGTGGGAGGAATGAGCTAGCATGTATCTAGTATAGGAAGAGGCGAGATCTACATTACAGTTAAAAAATATATCAAATGATACTGAAATACCAACAACCAGTGAAAAACTTATAATTTCTATTCTTATCAATGAAAGTGATAGATTTTTAACTTTGGTAATGTTGTTTAAAAATTAAGAATAATAAGTTTTTTGGCATCCCAGCTGAAAAAAATACAAGTATTCAACTATAATAATGCAAGAATACATTCGTTTTTAGCAAATTTTAGTAGTTCCTTGTACACAGATCAACTAGTAAGGCTGGACCATCCTCCTCAGAAGAAAAACATGTCTTCAACCCTTGTCCTTTAAGGGGAGACACGAGTCTTGGACAATCAAATCAGTCCTATTTTCAATCAATTTATTAAGTCCCCTAAATTATTTGAAATGCAATATTGTTAATTAATTTTTTTTTTTTTTTTTTTTTTTTGTTGTTGACATATTCAATAATAACATATTTGTTAAAAATATTACACATTATAATTTTTTTTTTTTAACATGCACTTCATGTAATGAGCCTATATTTGAGACTTAGAACTTTAAAATTATTATATGGCAACTTTTGGTTGGACACACTTTTTTCAATTTTTTTTGAATATTTTAATCTAATTTTTTCCATGATAATGAAAACACACAAGATCTATCCAGGTAAACTAAAATAGGTCTTAAATTAGGAAAAATAAATATTTTACGAGTGATATTATATGTTGTGAAAAATGACAATTTTTATTTTCTCAAAATATATTTCTTTAAATATAATTTTAAAGGTATATTAGGTAAAAAAATAAGTTGACTTTTTGAAATAGAAAAATTATCTGCATTTGGTAAAATTTCTAATTTATTGTATATTTATTCTGAAAGTATAAACCAAAGGTTCGAATATAATAATTTTAAAAGTCTAAGTCCAAATATAGGCATATTATAAAAAATATGTATAAAATTATATATTTTAAATATGTTATTATTGACTATGTCATAAAATAAAAGTACTGCATTTTAAATAATTTAGGACACTTTGAAGTTGAATGATATTATACGACTAATTTGGTTGTTCTGGACTCTTGTCACCCCTTAACCTTATCTCTTTTCTTTTCTCCCCAAAAGTCCAGCATTTATTCTCTTCAATAAGAAAAGTTGAGAAAAACTTCAATGTGACACTCCACATAAAACTCTTACTCAATTTCTGATTAATAAGAATAATGTTAAGATTCTCTTGATCTTGAAAACAATATTTTTGCTTTTTTTTAAAGTCTTTTTTCAGCATACAAAGTAACCAAAAATAAGCTCATTGCAAAAAGGAAAATTTTAAAAACTCATTTTGTTTCATATTAATGTATACATTGCAATAATAATTATTAATTTTATTTTAATTCTTAAAAAGGATATTTTATTTTTAAACTAAAATTTAATTTACAAAACAATCTGGTTCAACTAAATTTATCTCAACAAATAATTAAATCTAATAATCAGCTGGACCACATCATAAATTATATAAAGTCGGCAGTTTATAGAGACAACTGAACCTATACTGAGGAATTGTTCTGAAAAGCTAGTATACCTAAATGGGCCTTGTGTCAATAGTTAGTTATTATTTTAAAAGCTACGTTTGGAAAACGCTACATTTTCAACCTCTTAATTAAGACTGCACAATTCAAATTAAAAATAAGAACACTATACTTCTAATTTTAACTCTAATTACAAATTAAAATGAAGCAGAAAAAAAGAAACAAAGATTTTAGTTTCCATCAAGACAAATGGTCTTACTGAGCTCTTGTGCTACAAAAAAAAAAAAAAAAAAAAAAAAAAAAATTATAAATTCCTTTAAGACAACTTGAGGTATATTTACCTATATTTCAATATATTATCAATAACCTATATTTCAATTTAATAAAGCTATTGATGAAAATACGTAAATTCATTGAATAAAGTAGCTAATTAAAATAACACCACTTAAGTTGCAGTTTGAATTCAAAGTTAATAGCAGGTTAACAGGATATGAAGAGTTCCCAGTTGAAATTTTTTTACAGTAGAGTTTTAAGAAAAAAAATAAACAAGATTTCTTAAGAGATTAAAGCAACTAAATCAATAGCTTTAAATATTCTCGCCAATATTGCATTAAATAATATATACAGACGTCAGACTATGAAATTGATTTCGTTAAAATAAGTGATATAACAACAAAACTTTTATAAACTTCCTCTATAAATTAAGCTTTAGAATAATATTGCATTAATAAATTTAAAGAAATAAGACATTTGAAATTCGAATATCAGATGTTAACTTGATTTGAAAAAGTTAAAAAACAGAATTTGAATAGAAGTTGCATACTAGTTTCTACTGAAACTTGAAATATAAAACATATATTTTCAAAAATGATTCAAGTTATAAATATAGAGTTAATTGCTTTTAAGTTCAATACCAATTCCCTTTTAAGAAATAAATTATTTTGTTCGTTCAATGATAGAGGAGGTTGGAGAACTAAGAAATGATACTTAGGGCCTTATTATTATTTACTGAATTTATTCGGGAACGGCTAATCAAATAAACCCGAGTACAATTTATACAATTGCATACTCGGGAATAGGTACAGCTGACAAACAAAATATAAAAAAATGGATGGTGTGAGATTATCAATAATTAAAGTATCCTGTAAATATTATATATTCAGTTTGGATATTACATTATTATTAAGATGCAAATCAATATTTATAAAAGTTTAATATTTAGAGTAGTAATTAGTTTAAAAAATCCATGCATGTATAGTCAATAAAAATTAGGTAAATTGAAATATTACATCGAAAAAAAAATTTAACATTTTTGTTTAGTCATTATAGTAAAATATAGTTATTATAAGAAAAACAAATTATTTTGTTGCGGTTTGAGGCAAATGTTTATCATTAAAAAGTAAAACTGATCACAAGTTAAATGTAGAAAATGTGCTCTTTGCGGAAAAGAAACAGATAAAAATTCCAATTTGACACTTTATTAAATAGCATAATAGTTAAGGAATTTAATCTAGCTACAGTATCGAATTAAATGAAAAATAGGATAACAGCCAAATCGATAAAGTTATAAAATAAAGATGTCTAAATAACTAAATTATTTTACTCCTATCCAGATTTTCGATAAAAATATTTAACTAAAATAAAAATAAAGCTACCATCTGGAAATGTTAATCCCGAAATTATTTGAAGTATTGGAAATTAGACATTATTACAATAACACAAGTTTGCATAAAAAATATATATGAAGTTTTATGAAAATTTGAAATGGAAAACTACATGAATGCAAAAATTAAGAGACTAATTGTGAAAATAAAAGAGCAATTAAACAGTTTAAATCAAATTTTTTAGAAGTTAGTATTTGTTTTTAAGTTTGAGAATAATTGAAAAAGAAATTAAATTTAATAATATAAAACATAAACTGAAACAAAAATGTGAAACTAATGTTTTCTTTCCATTAAATAGAAAATTCAATTTTCATAATTTAAAAAAATTTATAGAGAAACTTTCATTTTAATAAAGCCTATTAAAAAATAATAATAATTCCAACTTAAATATCCGCGCTCTTCAGGAAAAATAAAAGGAGAGAGAGAGTTAGAATGACAGACTTAATTTCGAATATGAAAAAAGAAATTATTCAATTTATCGAAACACTCCCCAAAAGTAATTCTGTTATCAAAACAATACAAAAATCCTACAACTAAATGGAACTCTTTTCAATCAAATCAAATAAAAATATCGTCTAAACATTTATTTTCTTTACACATTTTGACATATGGCGATAATTAAAGTTGATTGTTTCAAACCTTTCATTACGAACACGTCAGTAAATTTCATACGAAGTGCAGTGGAGAATCGTACGGAATACGAATAACAAATCAATCAGAAAAGGGTCATATTTCCGCATTCGTTCAAATAGGAAAATTATTAACTATCACAATCCTGTCAAGTAGTAATTCACAGTAAATCCAGAATACGAATTAATTTTTCAAAGAATTTCTAATCACAAGAGTTTAAGAACGAATTGATTCCGGAGAACTTTTCTCAACCTGTGTGGCACTCACACCATTACTCCACGGAACAAGACAAGTGTAGCCAACCGAAGAGAGGCCGTGGTTGGAAAGAGATATGAAGAATTCTAAGAGGTTATTAAAAGTCACCAAAGTTAATTCTACAGCTCAATGAGCAATAATCGAATACGGAACAAAAGAACTTACCTCATTTTGGTCGAAAATATAGTAAATTTACACAAATAAACTTAGAAACTTGCTTAACGCACGTACAAATCTCTCTGGAAAAAGTTATCTAATGAAAAACTCTCCCGTGGCTGCACAGGGTTACCGCATTCGCGTGGAAGGAGAAAAGATGGTCGCCAATTCGCGACGCCAAATTCGAACTGGTTTTTGATTTAGTAGTTGTTTTTCCTGCAGAAGTTCGTTCTCTCTATTGAAATGCAACGTACTAGTTTCAAAACAAACCCGATGTTTCTGAAATGGATATTTTATCAAACTTTTTATTCTTATATAATAAAATCAATCCCTAGAAATAAGTGAAATGAATAATTTGAGTTAGGTTAAAACAATGCGATTTAAAAAAAAAAAAAAATGGTGTTTAGTTGCTTAAAGTATTTTGCGCGTGACTAAGCTCATAAATTTAAGAGAAAATACCTCGTTAGAAAAACTTTTAAAATTAATTTTGCATTTTAACATTAATCTTTTTCGCGCACATAGTGAAACTATGTATTCTTAAAAATCCTATGGAATTAAACAAATTAATTAGCATTATATATCACCTATTATTCAAATAAGTATCTTAGAAAACTATTTTTTTCAAATGAATTTCGTGAATACTGTAGGTACATTACACAGCGACGTTACTTAAGAAAATTATTGCCATAACTTGATTATTCTATTAGAAATTGTAGTTCCTTAAAGTCTTTATTTAATAATTGATAATACTTTCAGAAAATTATTAATGGTATAATTTAAAGAACTATTTATGTTACTAAACTACATTTTTAATTAATTTTATATCATAATTAAAAATAAATAGAATTAAATATTCCGAAAAAGTTTTTTTTTTTAAATAAATTCAAAACTAAATTTCTCTCCAATATTTTTTTAATCAGAAGGTTATTACATTAAAATGCTACGCTTATGACACAATAATGAATATTTTTCTGTTTGTAGTTTTATTGTGAAAAAACTTTTATCCAAATAAGCAAAGAAAATATAATTGAAAAACACAACACGTCAAAAATAACCATATTAATTCCTTATTTACCTGCACCAGAAAATGTTCAAGAATTTCGTAATTTTTCAATTTTAAATTAATTAAAATTGAGGATGATAATTTCATAATTACCAGTTTGGATAGCATAGTAATTTTGTTTCTAAATGTGCACTTTTCTTTACAATAAATTTTTAATCAATGAAGTTATGAATTATTTCGTAGAGTTTTGTATGTACATTAATAATTTTTTTTCTTAAGGTAATTTATTTTTAACTCTTCGATTTGTACTAGAAGGGACTAAAACTCTTTTAGGACTGATAAAATTTCCATTTATCTTACAAATATTTCTCACCGAACTGCTTATGCTTGGAATAATAAAAATGCAGCTTATTTAGGAGCTCTAGATTGTAAATTTAAATTTTACATTGGCTATTTTTGTAAGAAAAAGAAAAAAAAAAATATTTGAATTCCAGAAAAGTCACTGAAAAAAAAAATAATAATAATATATATATATATATATATATATATATATATATATATATATATATATATATATATATATATATATATATATATATATATATATATATATATATATATATATATATATATATATATATATATATATATATATTGAGATTGTCATATAAATGAATAATTTTTGTCGTGCTAATCATTTCTGAGAAAATTGTGTTTTGAGTTTCTCTAAGTAATATTTTCTTACGGAAGAAGGGTTAACTGATGTTCAAATGAAAATCAATTATTCTTAAAAAATTTAAGCTAGATAAAACATTGGATTTATGATTTTTTCGGCAATTACTTACGTGTTCTTAAGAAAATTTTAGTTGAATTTGAGAATTTTTAAATTTCTGCATGCTAAATTATTATCCTTCAAAATATTTTTTTAAACATCAATTCCCATGTTTCTGAGCCAAATTATTCGCCAAATTAAGACGTATGCGCGAACCTTGATGCGCGTTAGTGCTACACATACCTTTCAAGGTCGCAATTGGTGGAAATATAAGTCTGTAAGCTTTAAGTATTAATCTTCAATCAATGCAATAATGGGCAAGTAATAAAAATATTTGACTCACTTTGGTCTCTGTATTCCAAAATTAAACTGAATGTAATCGTTTACCTTCTTTCATTTTACTACATCACTATAACAAAAAGCAACTTGTCTTTAACTCGACTAACATTTAAATTAGTACCACAAAAATCCTGCTTTATCAGGAAAATATAACAATCTGGTAAGATTGATTTTAAATCATATTTTAAAGAACAAACTAATATTTAAAGTCCTATCAATTTATACTGACTTGTGGTGAATTGGTCGCTGTGAATACAAGGATCAAAATATGGTTGACATGCGTGTACGACAAATTTAAAATGGCGAACTAAAATTATTGTTTGGTTGCAAACTTCTTTACTATAGAACTGTTGTGAGCAAATTTTAATTACTGAACGCGTGAAAGTATTTTTCTACTCGATACAGAAATATTGGTTTCTTACTTTATAAATGAATTTATTAAATTATTATTTTCGAATTTCTTGAAATCCGAAATCCTATAAACCTTGATTCTTCAAGTAATCCGTAGTTAACAAATAATTAATTGCTCATTAATCAACACACCATTGCTCATTAAAAATTAAATTAAATTACAATTCACAAAGTTTTTTTCATCCTATGGAAACCTTTTAGTAAGATAAAAAAATAAAATAAAATAATGACGCATTTGAGAAAACAACCGTATTCTTTAAGAAAAAGAGCAATGAATAAAATTTTAATACTCCTACGTCGTGTTAGCTTATAAGAAACGTTGATATCTTCAAACCAAAATCTGTCAGTTTCTTGAAATTCGTAGCTCTAAAATAGAAAGATTAACTTTGAGAAGAATCGTCCATATTTGAACGCATTCAAAATCCAGTTCTAACCGGTTTTCTGATCCGTCCTGTGTGATAGTGAGGTGTGTATGTCTGCGTGGGTCATTACTGGGTATGGATATGATTGATTTGGTGTAGAATCCGACTAACTTACAATAGGTGTATGTTTTGGACAATAGAATGTAGCATATCTAGAGTGAAGGGAACAAATGTGGTGAAATATTGAGCCATGTTGTTTAGTGCAAGTGCTAAGCTGAAGAACCGTTAAAAAAATCTATAAAACTCAATTTAAATGTCTAGAATTAATAGAAATAATTATCAGGGATTTTTACGTTTAAAATAAACCAATATTTGTTGAAACTGAAATATAAAAAAATTATGACTGATCAGTGATCACGTACAGTTACCTACTAAAAATGTTTTTGAATGAGAATTGGAATAAGATTTGCGACCAGGAAGCTCACAAAATTGGGAAACGAAACTTCACTGAATGCTATATCTTTTTTGTTCAGACACTTGTCACTGCTGCCATTTATCATTTATATTCTTCTCTGCTGCATATTTATTTTTTGACTGTGGTAAATTTGTCTTAACAGTTGCTAAAATTATTCATACATGAATGAATGATTTATTAACATTTAAAATTAATAAATGCATGTATTATATTGTAAGTGATATAAAAATTTTAATACCAAATAATATTTTAGCTAAATCTTTCGAACTTACAAACCGATAAAATTTGATATGTTAAATTAACAATTTAAAATTCTTCAATAGATCTTACATTGAAAACATTGCACAGTACAGAAAAGAAATGATACTTTGCTCTGTTTTATAAGAAAATCTAAACGTTGTGCTTTTAGAAAAAAATAATATACATCACTGAAAACATTTGCCTTTTTACGTTGTGCTTCAAGTGTATAACAAAACCAGCTACGCAACCACATTTTTTGACTTTTTAAAAAATCTCAAAAGAGCTGAATGCCACAAAATTGTTCAAATTTTGCTTTTTCATCAACCGATTTTTTGCTTAAAAACTTGCTGCATGTTTATCTGATTCAGACAAGTTAAGATTAAAAGAGTTTGCCAAACATACTAAAAAAAAATAAACATATAACCACTCTACAATAAATTACTTTAATACTAAGAAAGTGTTTTCATCTTGATTCTTCATTTGCTTTTCAACAAAGTTTAATGGAATTTTATAATAAATTAAAAAAAATAATTTTTTTTATTAAAAAGTGAACTTAACTTGGATTATATTCACAAATCAAATTTACAATGAACATTGTAGAACATTTTAGAATTCTTTATAAAGTGGAAAAACAGACGCATAATTACAAGTTTTTTTTTTTTTTTTTTTTTTTTTTTTTTTTTTTTTAATCTTCTTCTGTACACAAAATTTTATACAAATGCTATATCTGTCCGTTTTTTCGAAGCCAACATTCCTAAACAAAACTATAAATTCTACCAACGGCGCAACCAGAAAATTTCCGTGGGAGAGGTTTTCAATCAAGTTTAAGTTTACTCAAGTATTTTTCTATATAAAAATAACTTTCATGCAGAACTATCTATTGTAAATTATTTTTATTACCTGCTCTTCATGTGCTGTACTTAATGTATATCACCCTTCCTGCTTTTTAACAGTATTCATTGTATTTTCAATGTTTAACCATTCATTTTACTGCTCATTTGTCTTGGAAACAGCTGTTAAGGTATTCGTCATTAATACTTTTGAAGGTAATTAATCTGTCACCCACATATAACAAAATATTAAAATAGTTTTTGTTCAGGTTTCGAATTTTACAAAACGATCCAACATGGGACAATATTTTATCTATATCCCGTATAATTTATATTTTATACATTATAAATTAAGAGAAAGTCCTAGTAAAAATCATTCCCTATACTCGCTAGGTTACAAACTTCTAGCTCAGTGCATTTCGAAAGTACTTCGAATAAAACTTTGAAACTTGGTGAGTAGGTACGAAAAAGATCACCTTAATGAAATGACATAAATTAAAAACTCGAATCTCTAATATATTTTATTTTATGTTTGGAGACCTTACGTCAATGCATATGCAGTGGCTCCACCTGGTTTGGTCTGTTGCAATTTTAATTTTCATTTATAATAGATGAACATTAAAGGAAAACAATTTATGTCATTTCATTAAGTGATCTTTTTCGTACCTACTT
Source organism: Linyphia triangularis (assembly GCA_963978545.1). Taxonomy (NCBI): domain Eukaryota; kingdom Metazoa; phylum Arthropoda; class Arachnida; order Araneae; family Linyphiidae; genus Linyphia; species Linyphia triangularis. The sequence goes on along the minus strand of OZ021726.1, from coordinate 19,339,271 downwards.
ACCAAATTGTATGGTTTTATACATAGTAATGCACTGGGCTAGAAGATTGTAATAGAGAGTATAGGATTAGGTTATCGCTAGGTTATAAACTTCTAGCTCAGTGCATTTCGAAAGTACTTCGAATAAAACTTTGAAACTTGGTGAGTAGGTACGAAAAAGATCACTTAATGAAATGACATATATTAAAAACTCGAATCTCTAATATATTTTATTTTATGTTTGGAAACCTTACTTCAATGCATATGCAGTGACTCCACCTGGTTTGGTTTATTGCTGTTTTAATTTTCATTCATAATAGATAAACATTAAAGGAAAACAATTTATATCCTTTCATTAAGTGATCTTTTTCGTATCTTCTTACCAAATTTTAAGGTTTTATACAAAGTAGTTTCTAAATGCACTGGGCTAGAAGATTGTAACATAGCGAGTACAGGACTTCTTAATATGAATTTTTCTTGTTTGTTTAGATTCAAACAGAGAGAGTAATATTTTAGGTAAACAGACTTAACACCAATATCAGGCTGATTTTTGAATAGTTGTAGTGCTTTAAATACTAAGGCATCAGCACATAAACACTATAAACAACATTTGAAAAACGGAAACATCAATACTGTTACATTTCTTTGAAACGACTCTTTATATTCGACTTAAGGGGACTGTTAAGGCAAAATTTTCAATTTTTATATTTTAGTCGAAAAATATAGCCTGAAATTTTAGCTTTCAGTACATACCGTACTTTTGCTGATCCGAGAAGAATTAAGAATATTATTTGAGTTTTGTAAGCGCGCATTTCAGAAATCGTGTTTTTCATTTTCTTAAATTGTATTTTTCTCTTCATGTGTATTTTAAGATTTTTAGGGTATTCGATTCGTTCCTTGCGGTTCAAAAGTTGATGTATTTTTTTTTAAATTTTAAGATATTGCTTACTATACTATTTTGAACACAATTGTACATGGATTTTTGAATCTTGTATTTTTTTATTGTTTTACTGCAATTTTCGTAATGCTTCTATTTAAAAAGTTAAAATTTTTGCCGTTGAACCCAACTTTTACTTTTAAATAATTAACCAATGAGTCAAATTCAAAATTCATGCACAATTATTTCAATATATATTCGATTAGCTTGTACAAAAAAATTGAGACAGATTGTAAAAAATTTGAATCACAAGGAGCTTTTTTAAAATTACGGAAAAATGTTACATTTTTCAATAAAAATTTAATTTCTTGAAAGAAAAAAAAAATCTATATAAATTTTTAAAATTTTGTGTTGTGTTTCATCTAATTGCTATTAAACTGCACAAAAAATAAATGTCATGAATTTTGAAAAAAAATTTAAGAATTTTTATTTTTGACTTAACAGTCCCCTTAAGTAGACAAAAAATAATGTATACTGATTTTTTGGTGCTAGGAGATTCACAAATCCGTTATTTATTTTAAAATTCTTACACGTAATAGCTACCTTAGTGTGATACGGTAAGCTAACTCTGCCCGAATAATGGTAGATTAAAAACTCGTTCATTAGAAATTATTTATTAATGCTAAGTGTTTCTTTTTCAATCATAGCAAAACACTGGAATTTTAGGTTCTTAGTGGGAGGGGAGAAGGGAGAGGGGGAATCTTGCCCTAAAAACAATCCTCCTCCTGGGTGCGTGACTGAATATTACAAATGCGTGCGAAATGTTGAAAAGTCTGGTTGAGACGTGTTTGCATACCAAAGTTCAGTTGGAAGAACCAGAAATGACTACCGAAAAAATGGCGGTTCATCAAGATGAAACAACTAAAGCTACAGGCATGTGTCATATTAATGGATAAGATGAGTAGAATTGCATAACATTCAGTCGGGAATGCATTGAAATTCAAAAAATACTTCCACAGGATTCTATAAAAAGTTTACACCTTGCCTGCAATTTAAGTTGGTTGGTTGTTTTCAGATTATTTTGCGCCGTCAGCAACACGAGGGTTATAATGCGTCGAAACATTCGTCATTAGACAAGCCAACATACATTTACAAACACCCATGCCTAACACGGGACTCGAACCTGCAACATCGCGGTCTAGAAGCTAGCACGCTAACCACTATACCGTTTGGTCGTAGCCTGCAATTTAAGATATCGAAGTAGAACTTAGAAAATCGTTGGTAAACTTTCTCGTTAAGTTTTGTTAATAAAAGAACGTAAGTTTTTTGTTGTCTTGTGTTGTTAATTTTAAAAAGGAGATACATTTAAGTCATTAAAGTTAGCTAAAGTGTACATGATTATTTTTGGACATGACGTGGGTACAATCTACATTTTTGTGATATTTATTGTCACATTCTAACTTGTTCTATAAAAGAATTCTTGAATAATTTATAAAACCAACAACAAAAAAACAGCATTTTTACGGCTGGATCCTTCATGACGTCAATTCTGAACATCAGTTGTGAAAAACTGGGAAACACTTATTAAATGATATTATTAAATATTTATTCTAGTCTTCTTAAAAGATTATTATAAAGCAATGGTCGTATTCTAGGTTTATAATTGAGTTTTGCTTCTCAAATCTTTTCCGACTACTTTTCAAACATTTATTACTTCATTTATTACTTTCGATTTTTTTTTTTTTTTTTTTTTTTTTTTTGCATTTGGAACATTATGATCTCAAAAAAGTGACCTAGAAAAAATGTCTGTGTGTATGTGTGTCTGTGATCAGCATAACTCCCGAACAAATTGACCAACGATGTTCAAATTTGGTGTGAGGGTTGGTGATGGCACAATGACCTACCATTAAGGCTTTCGTCAAAATCTCACATGCGCATAGAGTAGCTGCGATTGAAAATATCACAATTTTCAATAATTGCAAAAAAAAGGGTGTAACGATTTTGTCCGAAATCGCTTTGGTAATGCCTCTTAAGGTGTTCTAAACATCCCCACCTCCGAAATTCCCGTAAAAATGTTTAATGGTGTAAAAAATTGAGAAACGAATACCTATAGCACAGAGTTCTCTTTCCTTGAGCATACCTCATCAACGATCATTTTTTCCTCTTTTCTCAGTTCCACTTAAAAGAAAGGATAATATAAAAATTATCGATAAGTATATCGCCAAAAGCACCATTTTGGCGAAGTTATTATTATATATTTTTTAAAGACCTCTCAAAAAATGTCGCCAAACTGGCCATTTTTTCTAAACGAATGAAAAACGATAAAAGACACAAATCCACATCAGTAATATAGTGTAATTGAAACCTGTGCGATGTTCCACACCCATAGTTTTTTAATGCGAACTGATAAGGAACCCTCAGAGTATGAGTATTCGCACTTGTCCTTGTGTTTTTGCAAATGTTATTTTAGATGTTTTTATAAATGATACTTTTATGTATATATTGGAATTTCATTGCGTTTTCTCCTTCCATATAACCAGGGAATTATTATTAAATATAATATTTTGGATAATTTTATTACCATTAAATTAGCTTCTTCTATGCAACAATTAAATTTCACTTCGTCGTTTGTGTCTTCATTGGAACTGAAATGGTTGCAGCAATATCGTTGTTCCACAGTAAAAGCTAATATCCTTATTCATATTTGAGTTGTCTGAATTAAATTCGACGCGCAACTCAAATTCTACTTTTCGTATTTACGTTTTCTCGCCATTTATAATCGCAATTTTCACATATATTAGCATTCATGAAATTAATACGTACTGTCTGACCAATCTTGATCATACGTAGCATCACTAGAATCGATTTCCCCATTTACAAACAAATCTACAACTTACTTTTCTCAAGTATATTGGAGAGGATGGAACCATGGACTTTTCCATTGCGATTGTAAGGGGAGAGGGTCAGTAGTAGAAGTTGGTTGAAAAAGCGGGGGGGATGCCCAAAAGTTGATGACAAATGCATCCCCCCCACCCCTCAACCATAAATTTTACAATTTCTTACCTTATAATAAAAATATTATCAAGTAAAGAAATAATTTATACTTCCTAACACAAACATTGAACAAGGGCCCAATATTTATTGTTATTTTAATGATTGTTCTGGAACTTATTTTTTTACTTGGAAGTAAGAGATAAATCGAAGTAATAACTTAACTTTATATACATAACTGTTTGTTTAGATTTTAATAATGCATCTAAATGTGCATACTTATATACTTACATGAAATTAAATTAATAGAATGTAAAATAGAATCTAAACATTTTTTTTTTTTTTTTTTTTTTTTTTTTTTTTTTTTTTTTTAAATAGCTTGTTTTTATATGAAACAAGAATAGAAATTCTACTTAAAAAAAAAGTCCTTCAACGTTAAAAGTTGACCAAGTGAAACAGTATTTGTTAATAAAGATACTTATATCTTTCTACAAAATAGTATAATACATTTTATAATAGTGTGATACGTATATAATACGTATCAGTATAATAGTGTATGTAATTTTTTTTTTTTTTTTAAACATTTGACAGCTTTAAATCACTTCTCAGTGTCACTACATGTAAAGGTTAGTATTATTTTTCTTTAGTAGTTTTTAGACGGAATGGGTTTTAGAAAAAGTGTTGTGGGGGGGGGGGGGGAAGAATTTCAGTGGTTTCAGAAGTAATAGGACGCATGAATATTTTCTTGAAACATAGGGAGTCGCGTCTACCCACACTTCTAGCACTGGAAAGGGCTTCTTCATTCTGAATTCTTATGAAACTGTAGCTTACTAATTTTAGTTTCGGAAATATTCAAAGTTTACTTATTACTAAGTAATTATGGACACCACCAGGAAGGTGCAAAGGGATGCACTTGCATCTCCCTGGATTTTGAAAATAAAAATTCATGAAAAGGAAAGTGGCATGATTATCTGGAAATGAAAGTATGATATAGGTTTTAAAATAAATTGATAAGAAATGTAATACATGACTATTAAATAGAATTTAATTAAATTTTCAATTGAAAAATCCAGGTTAAAAAGAAATGTATCACCCTGTGGATGCTTCCCCCCCCCCCCCCCCCGCGTCTTTCTGAAATGTTCATCAATTGCCCACCGACCTATGAGGCAATTTTTTTTGTAATCTTACTATGGTTACGAACACAATTGGTTACATCATTATTATATTTTATTGCGCAAAACCCTCGTATCGAATCCTCGAATCTTAAAAACACGTACTTAAAAAGCACACTTTCCGTTGTGTCTACTTATTTTTGAAAGAAGAAATTACGTCTGGGAAGTGAACCGGAATATCGATGAACTGGAGTCCGTCTCACAGTCGGAATAGGGCTTGCGTTGCTTCTGATCCAGAAGTCTGGCTCAATCACTGGATAGAACTTATAAAGAAATGAATTTGATGTATATCTCCCAAAATTTCTAAGTTGCAAAATGTATAGTACATTTCAATATTCTTTTAAGATTGCCTTAATTTACTCTTGAAAAATATAAAGATTTTCTTTCTATGTTTCTAACAGTTTGAAATATATATATATATATATATATGCGTTTCAATTTAAATTTAAAAAAAAAAATTGCTTTATTAATTAATAATTAATTATAAAAAAAAACCTGTTTAATGCAAAGTTGCATGTTATTTATGTTTAGCCAAACTGTCTTTTAAAATACAAATTAGTAAAATGTATTAATTATATAGCAATTGATGGCTAAAAAAATCCCCTTTTTTCAACATAAATTTGTCATTTCCTTGTCATCATTTAAATTACTTTCCCTCCTTATAAAATTATAAAATTTAGCATTTCGTTTTTTTTCCCTTTTTTTTTTTTTTTTTTCGCATGCTCAATCCGAATAAGGCATACTATTATGGTGTTGCCAATGAGTTTCTTAAAGTTAGGTTTAGTATTAATAAGTAAGTGACCTCTCATGGCAAAAAAAGACTGGAGAAATGGCAAAAAAGAAAAAGAGATGAATTACAACTGTACTTTTCTTTTTTTGTTTTATCAATAAAAATACACATTGAGTCATATTTCGGATTTTTTTTTTTTTCGTGTGTCTTATTTTGCAATAACGCATAAACCTCATTTGAATAGATTGTTATTTTTAGAAACAAAAGTCAAGGTGTTTTTTTAACACTCTTTCATTAGTTTCACCTGTATGCTTGTAACCGATTCTTGTGAGCTCGATTTTGCTCTACTTTGAGCGATCAGATATAATTCAAACTTTGCACACTTGTCAAAGACCGATGACAATACAATAATTCAATAAGTTTGCCGCTTTATCACAAGGATTAGCTCGTGTCGTCCTTGCGCCGGTAAATTCCAACCAACCAACCAACCTTCTCCAGAATCGAACTCTGGTGTGCCGTTACCCGTTACAATCCCAGTAATCACAGAACCTATCATCGACAATTGATAAGGCAGACATTTTGAACGATTTGTCGTGGGCACGACGGTTATACAAAGCGTGTTTTTTTAGTCGCATTATCCTTACCAGGATCTTCAGGATTAGTGATTTTTCATATTCAGAGACACTGTTTTGTGCCAAGTAATACGGCGTGTACTAAGGCATACACATGACTTAAATTTGAGACAAGCATGTGACTATTGGCAGGAACAACTGGAAAGTTTTGTACACTTAACTAAAAAAATTAACTACAAAAAATTTATAGTTTACAAAAAAAACAAAAAAAAATAATTATAGTTTAAAAAACTAAATAACACGCTTTAATAGAAAACCAAACTAAAAAATAGAAAATAATTAATAGTTTAAAAAACTAAAAAACACGCTTTAATAGAAAAGTGAACTAAAAATTAAAAAATATTTTTAAATAAGTTTGAAATAAGAATAGAGTGATTAACAAGAAATATTTATTTTATCGTAAAAGAGCTTGGGGTGCTTGATGTCAATTGTTGTAAATATTTAATGACAGATATTGGTAAAAGTAGAGCCATCATGAAAATATCTTAAAAAGCACCCGATTTTTACGATAAAATAAATATTTCTTGTTAATCACTCTATTCTTATTTCAAACTTATTTAAAATTATTTTTTAATTTTTAGTTCACTTTTCTATTAAAGCGTGTTTTTTAGTTTTTTAAACTTTTAATTATTTTCAGATTACTCTACTATTGAAGAAGAATATACATATTTTGTTTCATTTACAGCTCTAAATTTTCCTTTTTCTTAAAGAAAAGATTATTTTTATCTTTTAAAGAGTTAAGACTTTTATGAAAAAAATGATGTATCATATGTATTATTACGATAACTATAACCAACTTAAATTTTAGTTTCTAATACTTTCTAGTTTTTACTCACAATAGAGTAGTAAAAAAGTTTCAAATAGTGATTTTTTTTTTTTTTTTTTTACTGACAAATTGCATCCTTTTCTGATGCTTTGATTTAGAAATTTATACAAAACACTTCACATAGAGTTATGTAAAATAGTATTATTCAGACAGTTCTCAAAACTGCTTAGAAGCAGTAAATCCAACAAAATAATACCTCTTGATATTTTGTATTGTTCCAAAAAATTGCTTAGTAATATAAATATTTAAAACAAAATAAAGACATTTTTTATTAATATTGTCCTTCTCTTAAACTTAACACAAATTAATATTAAAAGAAAGGTATTTTCCCAAAATTAAAGGAATTTTTTTTTGTTATTTAAAATGACTATAATCTATCTTCAAACACTGTTTTTATCCCATATTACTTTATAGAATGATCATCGAAAAAGTCAAATTAATCATAACTATCAAGCATATTTTTTTTTAATATTTAGAAACCAAATGCAAATTAAAAATCAAACCACCACTATCTGATATTAAAATTTTATGTAAATAACAATTGCGTTAACAGATTATTAAAAAGTTTGAAATTTGTACGAAGGTTTTGGCATCAGTAATTCCAAGAGGGTTAAACCACTCCCTCTCCATGACGTACAGTTCATACGTCATAAATTTATCGTGGTCAACTAGCAGCTTGCAATAGTATGTCACTCAATAAAACCTTTATTGGATATAGATGCATAATTTAAATATTACAAAAAAATAATATACATTGTATTTAGAAATCATCACATGTCCTAAATGTTTTCATAATTACTAGAGCTTAATGCGAGCCCATCGATTTCGTTTTGTAAAATATGTTCAATAGAAAGGTTAAAAAAAAAAAGAAGAAAAAAAAAGTATTTTATGAATGAGACCTTTATTATTTGCTGTGTAAATATTTTTCTTGTTAGTTTAAATGTAATTTCCTTTTAAGATTTTTGGACATATGAAAATAAAATATACTGATTAAAATTGTTTATATTAAGCATGACTGAAAATTGGTACCTAAACCTTGGTAAGTGTTGTAATGGTTACTTACGACAAACCCATGGGCCAGCTGCAATTTCGTTACACTCACTATCAAACGGGGTGGTTTTTGTGCTCATCTTTGAAGTTTTTGTGTAATAAAAACAACTTATGATCTCTAACTACAACTTCTGGATAGCTTATAAGCAGCTTCTGTTCTACAACCAGATGAAGCCAATTGAATACCCGCCCATCTTTGCTACGTAATAAGTTGCCCCTGGTTACAAATACATTCTAACTAGTTAGACGGAAAATTGTTAATATCGATCTCTATGAGGATTGTTAAGACTTCTTGGCTTCAATTCAGTTACCATGATTGCCCTATCCATAAGTTGTAGTTTGTAGTAGAAGTAGAGTTTAGTGCTAATATCTATTTTAATATTTTATGAATTATATTTTAGTTTCAATACAACGTAGATATATATTTCAGTTTAAACAGTTTTATTAGTTTTAGACAGTTCACATGTTTAAAACTAATCAAAGATGTTTCAGGAACGGAAGGGGTTTTGTTTAATATTATCACACTATAGCCTAAGGTGACTTAGTATAACGCCCCTTTTTTCCATTGAATACCATAGCATTTTTACTGTGTCACAGTTTCGCTTGACATGGTATTCTGCATATTTCGTTTGTTGGAAACTATGAAACATATTTTTTTAACAACCTGCAAAAAATTAAACTTTATTTATCCATTTTTTATCAGAGATAGAGGCAAAAGTAGCACTTTAACACCGAGGAGCCGGGAAAGGAACTTTCTCGCACTTCTGTGGTTGGTTGTATTCCGATTATCTGGCGCCGTCAGCAACACGGGGGTTATAATGCGCCGAAACATTCGTCATTAGACAAGCCAACATACATTTACAAACACCTATGCCCAACACGGGACTCGAACCCACAACTTCGCTGTCTAGAAACTAGCTTGCTAACCACTATACCGATTGGTCGGCCTCGCACTTCTGTGAAAAAGTACTTTTTCGCAGGCCTCATGCTAAGATTTTATATAGTTTTACTATAGAAATGATATTTTTAGAAGAGATTCATTGACTGGAGTTGCCAACATTACTTTATATATGCATTAAAGATATTTGATGCACGAGATTATAAAACACACTGTATGCAGCACGTGTGAAAATACTTTTTTAAACACGGTAAATCCTTTGATTCCTGCCAACTTATTCGTCCAATAAACGTTTTACCTCGTTTAAAAAAGTAATAATTTCCTAAGTTGCATTAATAACTATTATCTGCAAGATATAAGCTCTGTAACTGCAAGTAGAGAGTTTAGATTATTTCTGATATCACTAGCATTTTGAAGAGTTCATTCCTACAATTGCACAGAAAGGACGAAATTGGAAATATTTAAACTCGCATGCATTTAGATTGCAGGAAAAGAACTGTTCATAAACTGAGGGAAAAAAAAACTAAACAAACAACAAAATGAGCACCTTTCTCATGGGAGTAACAAACACAAACAAGAACAAAAACAAAGTTCGCTTTGAGAGTTATTTTAATCTAATCAGTATGACATCATCCTAACTAAAAAAAATTATCTGTGGCTTATCAACGTCCCTTGTTTAAATATAATTCCTTTTAGTTCAAATGATTTATCTTTTTTTGTGTAATTTCTTTTATTTCAAAATTCATTACCGTATATAAATCTTCATTTTTAATACTAAACACGCTGTTATTTTATCATTATTATTTAAATCTTGTTTTCTAGCGTTACCCATGCTGCAGCTAATATCTATCTATGAAATCTTATTTTTCGTCTGATTTCAAGTGTCTGTGGATCGTGGGTTGCTTGTTATGTACATGAAATCGGAAAGTAACGACATGATAACTCTGATCTCTATAGACCGCAGTGCTAGAAGTGTGGGTAGACGCTGGGTGACGCGTCCCCCCCCCCCCCCACTTTTTAAGAAAATACCCATGAGTCCTCCTACTTCTAAAACCACTGAAATTCATCCCCCCCCCCCACTTTTAAACACACACAATCCGTTTAAAAACTACTAAAGAAAAATAACATTAACCTTTAAATATAGTAATACTGAGAAAAGACGATTTAAAGTTTCAAAATTTGAAAAAAAAAAAAACCACCTATTTATGGTATATAGATATCACACTATTAAAAATATATATCTTTATACAAAGTAGTATAACACAATTATTTTTAGTAACAAATACTGTTACAATTGGTCAACTTTTAACTTTGGAGGAACTTTTTTTTAAGTTAAATTTCTATTCTTGTTTCATATAAAGACAACATATTAAAAAAAAAAAAAAAAAAAAAAAAAAAAAAAAATAGTGTTTTCTATTAATTTAATTTCATGGAAGTATATATATTTGGAAGCACTATTTAAATCTAAATAACCAGTTATATATATAATGTTGAATTATTACTTCACTTTATCTTTTACTTCCAAGTAAAAAAAACCAAGTCACAGAATATTCATTAAAATAACGATACATTTTGGAATTTCATTTGTTCAATGTTTGTGTTGGGAAGTATAAATTATTTCCTTACTAGTTAATATGTTTATTTATTATAAGATACGAAATTATAAAATTTAATTAATTTTTTAAAAGAACTTTTGTTAGAATATTTGGTAACAGAAAGAAATTCTTCATAAATATAAACTAACAAGAAACTGACAAGAAAGTGTCGCTGCCTTCCGTACTATTAGCTCATAAGTGGTTTCTGTTCCGCAAGCTGATGAAGTCAATTGAATTGTCGTCGTCCTCGTTCCCATATAATTCTTTGTAACAGGTTGCCCTTAGTTACCAAAGATGCCATTTAGTTTTGGGGAGAGTTACAAGCATTGGTATCTATGGTGATTGTGGGTCTTCTTCAGCCTCAAGTCAACAACCAAGCAAGCACTATCGAGAGATTTTAGAGACCATTGGTGAAGAGGCAAATGAAAAATTAAAAAATTATTCATTTATATGCTGTTACTGCCAATATTATAAATATATTATTTAAAGAGGTCTTTGATTGCAAAATGAAACATTAATTTGATTTCATTTAGAATTTATATTATTGACTTTATTGACGGCTGGGTGATGCCTACAACTTCTTCAATTTAAGTTTTTAAAAAGTTGAATTTTAAGTATCATAAAGGAATAAATATGACAACAAAAATAGTGTAGTTTTACAGTCAATCTTAATGCATGCTAGATTTGAGTGGTTTCAGAATTAAAAATTCCCAAAACTTAGATTGACTTTTTTTGGAGTACTTACTTACTTACTATGATCGTTTTACAGTAGTTACCATGAGGTATGCTCAAATATCGTATACTATTAATTCAATATTAACTGGACAACGAATTGAAGATCTGGCTGATGGTTTGAGGGGCTTAGACAGACAAATATCGAAAATTGGTTCGAAAGGATTAAATTACAACCAATAAGCCTAATTTTTCATAATTCGTCTTGTCTTGAAAAGGTAATAACCCTAACTAATGAGTTTTAATTGGAGGATTAGAAGTTGAATGGGAGAAACAGTTAATACATCACCAAAGCGCCTATTGGCGGGATTTAGAGCACAAGTGCGTCGTTAATTTACATAATCAATGACGTATGAATCCTGCCAAATTGAAGCGTTATTAAAGGATTAAAGGGTTTTGGAAAATTTACTTGAAAACTCAATGGGAAATGTTAGGATTGTTCTAAGTATGGCGAATTGTGATACTCTTCGAAAGTATTGAAAAATAATTTCCAATTTGATTTAAAATTTTATTAATATTGATTGTTTTTACTTTGAGTGACTTTGACTGATTTTAAATCTGGGTTGGGTAATATGGTGCTAATTGTATGAAAAAACTAGTAACTTGCTTCTTTTGTTCTGTGTTGTTACAAAAATGTGTAATTTTTTAAAATTACACTGTATTTCTTCAAGCAAAACATCATATTTAACACTTGAAAAGCAAACTAATAGTGCTGTTTAATTTTACCAAACGTTGTTTCATTAAAATCGATATTTTGCCAGAACATTCAAATTCATTTGCTTCAATAACGTTTATTAATATGCTTAAATCGAATATTCTTTAAATCGGTCCTAAGATTTCATTTTGATTTTTTCTGCCGAGTGTTTCAGTTTGATTATTTATATTAAAGTTTTCAATTTCACTTTTTTTTTTTTTTTCCAATTTTTTTTCTTTTTTTTTTTTTCCAATTTCAATTTAACAAAATGATAAAAAATAATTTATATAAAATTTTCTATTTGTCTTAAATTGAAATTGAGGGCCTAAGAAGCAAAAGGGTCTAAGTGACTTTTTTTAACTTTTGAGAAAAACACTTTAAAGTTTCTTATTTATATTAAATTCTATGAAAACTAGTGATATCTTCATTCCAGAGGTTAGTATTTGAACAACAAATAATTTTCATACAAATTTAATATAAATAAGAAATTTTAAAGTGTATTTTCTCATAATTTACGTCACTTGGGCCCCTTTCCTTCTCAGACCCTCAATTCAAATTATCGATAAGCAGAATGCACTAAAAATGTGTGTAGCATACGATGAATTTTTTTTCTGCAATAATTATTTATATCAAGCTAGGCAATAATAACGACTTATTTTATGCAAATTCAAATTAAAATGTCCTTTCGATATTGATAAAATTTTACAATAACTAATTGGTTTAGCTTTGCTTTGTACTCTCAACGATCTATTTTTGTGCACAATTATGACTAATCAGGCCGCAAAATTACAGCTTAACGTGGGTTCATGAGCCACATTGAATATGCACGACTAAATTAAGATTATAATCTTTTAATAACTAATTAAAACATATGATAAAAATTGATAAACCGTAAATTAATGAAAAGACTTTTAAAAAAATAAAAATAATAATTATTATATTTGATGTTTCGATCTTGGGAGTTGTCGCTTGATCCTCCATAAAAAAAAATCGTGCAATTCATTTAAATTTTTGACCTTGTTTCGACAAAAAAAAATAAAAAAGAGAAAACTTTTTAAGTTGAAATTTTGAATAAAAATGCTAGGATTGCAACTTCCGTACCAGTGACGTCACAGCGCGCCATGCAAACTAGCCCAATAGTTCGCGATGTGGTGTCTTGTGTCTTATTATCAGCTATGAGGGTCTTTTATCAGATATGTACACATGAATTTCGCGAAGGCTGAGGTAGTTAATGGAATTTTCTGTTCTCCACAAGCAAAAAATAGGAAACTTGTCAAATCTCTAGCTATATATCTACCTGAAACCTTAAAAATTGAAAAATGGGGGGAAATTTTAATTGTTTTCATATATCAGCTTGAGAGTGTGTAAAGTTTTTAAGAAACTAGTTTGTTAACAAACAAGTTTCTTATAAACTTACTAACTGACTTGTTTTGCAATAGAACGTGAATTTTAAGATGTTTTTCTTAATTGAATAGTGCCTGGTTATTGCTTAAAAATATGTCCATTTCAGACAACTAATCTGATTGAATATACATAAAACATTTTTTTTTTTTTACTTTATAGGAAAAACGAAACTTATGTGGTCTTTCTAAATATGTCGATTTCAGTTTCAATTTCGATAATAACTGGAAATCTTTCGCATGCAAATTAAAAACTAACCCACACTAAAAAGTATTTCCTTGTTTACAATTAAGAACATCACAAAATAATGAAGCGTTTAATGAAAATGAATCTTGAATCACAACAATTTTGAGGAACGTTAGTTTTTAATCATGTTCTTCATTATAACTTTTCATGGAAGGAATTTTGAAGAATTTTTGAATTTTTCCAGAAGGTCAATTCACAATCTTAGTCCAAACCATTATATTTGTATTTTTACTTTCAATTGCCCATATGTATACATAGAGTATTGAAAGTATAGCATTTAAGAAGAAAAAAAAAATCAATTTTTTTTTTTTAATTTTTTTTATTTTTCTACGTTTTGGAACATCCTGATTTAAAAAAATTATCTAGAAAAATTGTCTGTCTGTGTGTCTGTGGTCAGCATAACTCCAGATCAAATTGACCTACTATATTCAAATTTGGTGTGCGGATTGGTGGCGGCAATGGGACCTACCATTAAGGTTTTCGTCAAAATCGCGCATGCGCATAAGGTAGCTGCCATAAAAAAATCATGTTTTTCTATGATTGCTTAAAAACGACTTCAACGATTTTGATCAAAATCGCTGTGGTAATGCCCCTCGAGGTGTTCTAAACAACTCCACCTCCGTAATTGTGTGTATGTGTGTCTGTGATTAGCATAATTCCCGAACAAATTGAGCAACGATGTTCAAATTTGGTGTGAGGGTTGGTGATGTCACAAGGACCTACCATTAATGTTTTCGTCAAAATCGCACATGCGCATAGAGTAGCTGCGATTGAAAAAAATCACAATTTTCAATAATTGTAAAAAACGGGTCTAACGATTTCGTCGGAAATCGCTTTGGTAATGCTTCTTAAGGTGTTCTAAACATCCCCACCTCCGAAATTTCCGTAAAAATGTTTAATGGAGTATAAAGTTGAAAAACGAATCTCTTCACCACAGAGCTCTCTTTGCTTGAACATAGCTAATCAGTGATCATATTTTCTCCTCTCCTCAGTTTTACTTATAAGAAAATATAATATAAGAATTATCGAAAAGTATATCGCCAAAAACATCATTTTGGCGAAGTTATTTTCGATATTCCACACACCCTTAGTTTTATATGTTATTTCTGGACGACCTTTTTTTTTTTTTTTTTTTTACTATTCCCTTTTCTATGTTTATGCAAAACCAAAATTGATAAATGATCTACCAAATTAACGGTTAAGACCTTTACTTCTGAAGAATAGTTTATTTACATTTACATATTATGTTATTTGTTTGAAAATTAAGATTAAAAAAAAATCGGAAATAGTTAAAAAATGTTGGGAAGTTGATTTAGTATACAATAGATGGCACCACTAAAGAATAGAGAAGATTGCAATTGTTGTGGAAATCTAAGAAACTTCCATTTCTCTCACCAGTAAAATATAATATGAGTGCCTGAAAAGTAAAGGGGTCTAAGTGACTTTTCTTAACTTTTGAAAAAATACACTTTAAAGTTTCTTATTTATATTAAACTCTATGAAAACTAGTGATATCTTCATTCCAAAGATTAGTATTTGAACAACAAATAATTGTCATACAAATTTAATATAAATAAGAAATTTTAAAGTGTATTTTCTCAAAAGTTAAGAAAAGTCACTTGGACCCCTTTGCTTCTTAGGTCCTTATAGCTGGTGCATTTAAAAAAAAAAGCAATTCCTCTAAGCAATTTAAAATGCGCAGGCTGCTCCAAGTATCTAAAATCTTTCCACTTTTATGCAAACTTTGTTTACAAATTTAAAATAAGTTGTTCATTCGTAAACTTTTTTTTTTACTACGACTTCCTTTTAAAAGTATTTTATTAGTATTCTTTTGATCACGAAAATGTATACTTACCCACGCTGATTGGGATTCTAAATCCATAAGAAGTCGTGCTATTAATGATCCTAAATTTTCAAGGTGGTCGCCACAAAATTCAAGATAGCTTTGATCGTGGTTGATCAGATCAAAAATGTAAACACATGGATATAAACAACGCGAAGTGTTGTGTCATTTTGTCCTGTGCTTCCACAGTTTCATACTTAACCCATAACACAAACATGGGCACCCCCAGGAATATTTGCAAAGGGGTGCAAGACTAGATTTTTATCAAAATCATTAATTTTTTTTAGAAATGTTTATTAATAATTATGCATTTTAAATTATACTCTTTGAGAATAGTTAAAATTCATGGTAGATATTTTTGAAAGAGCAACCCTGTTAAAGAGAAAAAAATACAAAATAGTAAAAATACGTATTTTTAACAATTTTTTTTATCATTCAACTAGATCTCACGGCATTCAAGAGACAGTGTTTAGAATAGAGAAACTCGAAGATGACAGAAGAGTAAACTTTTTTAATTTTCTTCCTAGTTTCGGATATAATGGGGAAAAAAATTCAAAATTAAACACGAAGGCAGTATTGGAATATGTTCAATTGAATTCTAAAAATAGATTTCAAGGTAGTATACCTTGATGACTTAAAAAACAAAACATTTTCCTAGAATTTTGACAACTGCACATAACATTTTTATACAGTAAAAGGAATAAATACTTCTACTCATCAGCCTCTAATACTCATCAGCGCCATAAAATCGTCACGCAAGCAGCTATAAAAAACGTCATAGGAAAGAAACAAAAGACTAAATTAATAGAAAAAAAAATTATCATTGTAATATAAAAGTATAAACGGCATATGTGCTTTTTTCATCTTGGAATTTACATCTTTTCCCTCATTTTTTAAATTTTCAAAAGCCTGGGGGATTCAAGTGCACATCCTTGCACCCTCCTGGGGGCGCCCATGAACACAAATCAGCTGGCCAATATCGGCTCAACAGTGGCCAATCCGATGTGGTCTGCTGTAGATTGTCCGTTGCCATGAATCTTGGCCAGTCTCAACCAGTGTTAGTTAAAATAGACTGGAAGTTTTGAAATGGTGATTCGGAGTTTTGAAATTGAAATATAGTGTTATAAGAAAGGACAGAGGGGGTAAAAAAATATGTTTTGTGAGGATTTTGAAATGTTTATTTTTAAAAAAAAATAAAAAAATGTGAGTTTGGGAACGATGCTCTAGATTTGGTGTGGACTGACCAATTTTCACAGAATCCCTTTTTCCGACATAGGCCAATACCACTGTGTTACATGGGAAGCTACTCATATTTGGTTGGTTCTGTAAAGAATTTTATTGAATTCGTACTGATTCTGAACATTTCTAGATCAAGGTTTGTGTGCAGTTGAAAATACCTTAATGGAGGTCTTTATGTCTCACATTTGCGTCTAGAATGTGAAAAACCTGGAAAACTGTCACTTGATACTGCGTCAACCGAACAGAGAATAGAGAACATCTCACAATCACCGTCGTGTCTACTTATTTTGAAAACAGAGACTACTTTTCAGTGATAGGATTCAATAAAATCTATTTTTCATACAAGCAAATATGGATAACTGTAAAAACTAATGAAAATTAGTGTAACTAAAAGTCTCTGAACATGGTAGTTTGGGTTTCTCGTGATTTTTATTTGCATGGTCTGACTAAAAATATTATCTTTTTAAGATGCAGTTTCGTTAATTTTTTTTAATTTTTTTTTTAAAGTTCAGTGGGTCAAAATGGAACACTTAAGGAATCTCTTCAATGGTAGTTATTGTTTCCAACTCCTAAACGTCAAAAGCGGAACACCTCTGAATCGTTTCACGAATTAGTTTCTGTACTGGCTCAAGGCCATATCATGGGCCTAACTGCCACCAAATTTCGCTATGATTATTCATCCAATACACTAAAAGTTAAATAACAACTGATAAGACGATTAAAATGAAATGGATCACAAAGCTGTCTACAAATAACTATACATAGACCAATAAAATATTTAATTTTTAAATTAAAATTTTGAAATGTAAACCCTTTTTTTCTTCATATATGTTACGTTTTGTGAAAATATAAGACTACAAATGCAGAATAGAGAATAAATATCCTTTACGGAACTTTTGATAAATTTGATAAATCAAATAATTAAATAAATTCTAGAAAGTGTTAAAAAAAAAAAAAAATAGAATATGGAATATTAATCTGGTTTCTATCTCAAAATACTTTATATTTAAAAAAAAAAATTAATCATCTCATGTTTGATGCTGAAGTGAAATGACTACGTTTAAAATTTGGTTATTTCTAAACTTAGTTAAATTTTAATTGGGATTTCTGCAGAAATAGTTTTTCTTTTGTTTTCTATGTTGATTTATGAGGTTCCCCAAATAATCTGTTGACTTATTCTTGTTGGTCGTGCAAGTGAGTTCTTAAGTAACTGGTTTTAAATGTTTAAATATTAGAAAAAAAGAAGAGCTATTGAAATGAATTATAATTTTTTATTTTTCATTTTCACATGGCTTTTGCGATTTGAAATTCATTTTGCTATGTTTTATGCTTCAATAAAAAACAACTTCTCGAGTTCTGAAACAAAGTTTAAATGTTGAGCCGTCTTTTATTGCAATTGTAAAACAGCTTTTCTTACCGGCTAAAACCGAGACGCCTACAAATCCATTCCACCGCAAAGCTCTCGATTTAATTCTCGAAAGTGATCAGTAGCCAAACATGGCAACCCGCCAACATTTCTGATTCTGAGACTGGAGCATGCGCAGTTCAAAGTGTGACGTACACATCAGGAACTGAAAGACTGAATGATTGCTTTTTGCAACAACGAAGTTTTCTCCTCTCTCTTTTGCCCTTCTTGAAAAGTTTCGCAACTTATTTTTACTGCCCTGTTGATCATTTTTCATTCCTTTCTTATTCGGAATTTCGATATCCGAAAGGCAAAATAGAACTTAAAAGTCGAGTGTTAAATCGACCTTTTTGTGAGAAAACGGTGTTCCGCTCTCGAAGTGGCTCAATTACACTTCTTGAAAATCTACGAGGACATTAAAAGTTTTTCCCAGTCGAGACAACTGTCATGGCGCCCGTTTGATAACTGCTCCGCTTTAACGAAATTCGCATTTACGATTCGGGAAAGTTGTAGTTGATCGCTTCTTACGCTTAGATGAGCTTATTGTACGAAACATTTTACTTGTAAAACATAGTGTGAAATTGCTTTAGGACATTTTATTTTGATTCTTTTAAATTTTTTATTACTTGCGTAAAACGAAAATATTTTGTGCAATGACATGCAGAATAATGTCTATTGTTTTAGTTTCTTATCATTGTTCGCTGTTATCTGAATGCTTCGCTTTATGAATATGAAATGAAATTATCCTGTTCTTTTAAGACGAATTGAATAATTCCGATAAAATCAACTTAAAATAATTTATGTTTTCGTTAGTCGCAGTATCCTAAAATTTACCATTTTCTTGCCCATATCGTTTGTAAAAGAATTTACGATTGAATACTTAGTATTTTTAGATACCGAATTATGATAACTTCAGTTTTTTAAGCTATAGTTCAGACATGTTCGGATAGTACTTGGGATTCAAATTTTACTTTTGACCTTGAGTTTGACATTGGTTCTCATAAATAAAATGAATATTACTCCAAATGTACGATTGGGAATCTGTTAAATTCGTTTAATTCGTATTTTCAACGTTTGAAATTTTTTCTATATTATTCAATCATTCCCGAATTACTAAATTTTGTTTCTTTTAATATTGTAAAATAATGTTTTGAAAAATGGAGTTTCCATTTATGTTTCTAAAGAAACGGAATCAACCAAAATGAAATTTATCAAACAGATAATACAACTTTTTTTTTTTTTTTTTTTTTTTCAAAATATAAAAACAACAAATTGTCATTTTTCTTTTGTATGGTCTTTATAGCACGTCGACGTTACATTGAACTGTTCTTTGTCTAACGAGATGAAATGCTCGTTTGTAATTGGATAAAATAATTTGAAAAATAGATTTTTTTAAAAAATTTGTTTTTGTAATTGGTCGCAACTTTTGGCAGTTGATAAAATTCTGTGAAAGCGGTGATATATCGTCGTGAATCAAGTCCAATAATTAAAACTTTTACACGTACTTTGTGAAGATATATTTTAAAAGAAATAATATTTCTTATATTCCAGTGTAAATCAATGGACATATTTGTTTGTAATCCAATACAGTTTTCTCCTTTTAACCCTAAGCCGACCAAACGGTATAGTGGTTAGCGTGCTTGCTTCTAGACCGCGAGGTTGCGGGTTCGAGTCCCGTGTTGGCATGGGTGTTTGTAAATGTATGTTGGCTTGTCTAATGACGAATGTTTCGGCGCATTATAGCCCTCGTGTTGCTGACGGCGCCAGATAATCTGAATACAACCAACCAACCTTTTAACCCTAAATAGCGCAAAAAGAACAGAAACATTAAATACTTACAAAATTATGTATTATGTTTTTTTGTTACATGTATGTCTGGTTCTTAAGGTATGAAAAATAAATTCTAAAGAAAAAAATTATTCAAATTTTTTGAATAATTAAAAAAAATTAATCGTAAATTTTATTACAAAAGTACATTTTATTCACTCTACACACTACGAATGTAAAATATTTAATTATGTAGTTCCTAGTTATTTACGCAGACCAAACGGTATAGTGGTTAGCGTGCTAGCTTCTAGACCGCGAGGTTGCTGGTTCGAGTCCCGTGTTAGGCATGGGTGTTTGTAAATGTATGTTGGCTTGTCTAATGACGAATGTTTCGGTGCATTATAGCCCTCGTGTTGCTGACGCCGCCAGATAATCAGAAAACCGCCAACCCAAGTTATTTACATCTTATAAACAGATGTTCTTAAACAACAAGTCTTATCAACAGGTGAAGCTAAAAAAAAAAACTATGTAAACCGAATTGGGATATTTCACATACAAATCATACATGCTCAAAAACTGAACTTACATTAACCAATTAAAGTCGACTTTGAAATGGATAAACAGCCAATGTATTTAATTTTTACCTTGTTAATTTAGTTCATTTAAGGTATATTTCAAATTTTTTAAATTTTTGGGAATTTTTTTTTATATATGTCAAAATTCCCCCCCACCCCTCTCCTTCTCCCCTTCCCTCATCAACAATGAAATTAAAAAAAGAAACACTAAGTAAAACCGTAATCGCAATTTATTAGCATTGAAAAAAAAAATTCTTACCGTCCGGTCATTAATGGGTTAATATAATGGATTATCAGGTTATCATCACTTATTTAAGTGATTTTGGGCTCATATCGAGTATCCGTAGTATTCCATCATTATGAAGAAAACACCCATTCCGTTCCTGTGACTCACTCTCCCCCCCCCCCCTCCAGAATAAAACCTGGTTGCATGTATTGACATCGTCATCGACAATGTGTCTATCATCCCTCATCAACAATGAAATTAAAAAAAGAAACACTAAGTAAAACCGTAATCGCAATTTATTAGCATTGAAAAAAAAAATTCTTACCGTCCGGTCATTAATGGGTTAATATAATGGATCATCAGGGTTAGTTATATTATTTTCAAAAGATTGATGAAAACTTAAAAATTTAAAATACATCCTTGAAATCCGGGCAGTTGTTATTAAATTCAAGTTATTATTAGAATTGGGGCTGAAAAGTTGTCTTGTGTTTTGAGAAAAATTTAAAAATATCAACAATGAAATTTAAAATTTAACCGATAAAAAATAGATTTAATATAAATCCCTTTTATACATGCATTGCCAAGTTTTATGTGCAAATGCAACTTATTTAAGTGATTTTGGGCTCATATCGAGTATCCGTAGTATTCCATCATTTTGAAGAAAACACCCATTCCGTTCCTGTGACTAACTCTCCCCCCCCCCTCCAGAATAAAACCTGGTTGCATGTATTGACATCGTCATCGACAATGTGTCTATCAGCCAAGTTTCGAATCTATTGGTTGACGGCAAATGGGTTGATTCAGCCAATGAAGATTTTCTCACCACAAACAAATAAAAGCGAAGTTAATATAGATGATTTAAAAATATGGTAATATTCGGGTTTTAAAGTAGTGTGATACTTAATATTTAAACAAAAAGAAATTTTCAGTATTAAAAGTTATTAAACAAGTGTTATGTATTATAATAATTATTCTAGTCTCCCGCCACTTTCATGATATTGATTTCAACTTAATGCAGTTTTGATTTTCTACAAAAACTTTGCGATGTTTCATTTTTTATTTTTTTTACATACATTAAATTTTAAAATACGCCAAGTGGCAATTATTTAAAAATAATATAACACATAAAAAAGTTTTTAATATAAATCTTTTATATGCATTGTCAATTTTTATATTCATTAACAAAGCGCCGTTTCTGTTGCCAACGTGTGCTTGGTGTTGGCATCTAATTTTAAATCTTAAAAATATCTCTATCAGCAAATTATGTGGTAAACTACTTTTCAAAATTGGTTCATTAAAAATGAATGTGCATTGTGAAAGGCTATTACTATAAGAAGAAAAAAAAAAAATATTTATAAATATAGTAGTGGACCTGGGCGCTGCCTGCTGATTAAGAAGTAAAAGTTCATCAGAGTTAGATATTGAATTCTATTTCTGAGATATATATTTAAAGTTAATTTGAAAAACAGATCTCAGCTCTGTACGGATCATGTAGCTAGTCGGTCATGTATTAAATCGCATTCCGTATATGCATCATAGAGTATTCAACGTAATTTTTTTTAACATTTAACCTATTAACGAAGGTTGGCAAGAAAACTTGACAGCCGAATTTTTTTTCCCTTTTTCCTTCTCCCCTTTGCAAATGAATTGCGATTGTGATTCCATTTAGTGCTTTCTAAAAATCACAAAAATAATTTTCAAGAAAATCTGGAAAATTCCAAATATACCTTAAATGGTATAAATAAACAAGGTAAATGACAGTTTATCTACTTCAAATTTGCCTTTAATAGGTTAAGATCAATTTCTCAATTCCTAAGGATAGGGAATTGTTTAAAACGGAGAACTACATCCGTAAAATTGTAATATCCAGTCAATGCATCATTTACATAAAATATCTTTTCTTTAGGGGACTATTTGAGCACCCTCTATTTAGAGGAAATTCTATGTAAAGGATGCGTTAGTGCTCATGGAGTACCAAACTACTTTCTACATAGTACCCACTCATAGAGTTCCATCTTGAAGATCACTTTCTACATAAAGTTCCATCTCATAGAGTGCCAAAATATCCTCTACATAGTTATTTCAAATAGAGTACCGAAGTAGAATCAACGTATCTTTTACATAGTTTTACATACAATATCCTCTATTTAGAGGACTGAGTATCCTCTCTGTAGAGGATATTCTCTGTAGGAGATGCGTTGACATAGCACATTCATAGAGTTCTCTCTTGAAGATTACTTTCTACATAAAGCTCCCTCTCGTAAAGTACCAAAATATCCTCTACATAGTCATTTGCCATAGAGTACCGGAGTAGAATCGACGTAACTTTTACACAAACTGTGTTCTATTTAGAGGACTATGTGAGTATCCTCTCTGTAGAGTATATTGAGATGCGTTGACATAGAACACTCATGCAGCTTCCTCTTGAAGATCACTTTCTACATAAAGTTCCATCTCATAGAGTGCCAAAATATCCTCTACATAGTTATTTCAAATAGAGTACCGAAGTAGAATCAACGTATCTTTTACATAGTTTTACATACAATATCCTCTATTTAGAGGACTGAGTATCCTCTCTGTAGAGGATATTCTCTGTAGGAGATGCGTTGACATAGCACATTCATAGAGTTCTCTCTTGAAGATTACTTTCTACATAAAGCTCCCTCTCGTAAAGTACCAAAATATCCTCTACATAGTCATTTGCCATAGAGTACCGGAGTAGAATCGACGTAACTTTTACACAAACTGTGTTCTATTTAGAGGACTATGTGAGTATCCTCTCTGTAGAGTATATTGAGATGCGTTGACATAGAACACTCATGCAGCTTCCTCTTGAAGATCACTTTCTACATAAAGTTCCATCTCATAGAGTGCCAAAATATCCTCTACATAGTTATTTCAAATAGAGTACCGAAGTAGAATCAACGTATCTTTTACATAGTTTTACATACAATATCCTCTATTTAGAGGACTGAGTATCCTCTCTGTAGAGGATATTCTCTGTAGGAGATGCGTTGACATAGCACATTCATAGAGTTCTCTCTTGAAGATTACTTTCTACATAAAGCTCCCTCTCGTAAAGTACCAAAATATCCTCTACATAGTCATTTGCCATAGAGTACCGGAGTAGAATCGACGTAACTTTTACACAAACTGTGTTCTATTTAGAGGACTATGTGAGTATCCTCTCTGTAGAGAATATTGAGATGCGTTGACATAGAACACTCATGCAGCTCCCTCTTGAAGATTACTTTCTACATAAAGTTCCCTCTCATAATGTACCATAATATTCTCTACATAGTCATTTCACATAGAATACCGGAGTAGAATCGACGTAACTTTTACACAAACTGTGTTCTCTTTAGAGGACTATGTGAGTATCCTCTCTGTAGAGAATATTGAGATGCGATGACATAAAACACTCATGCAGCTCCCTCTTGAAGATTACTTTCTACATAAAGTTCCCTCTCATAGAGCACCAAAATATCCTTTACATAGTCACGTACCGAAGTAGAATCGATGTATCTTTTACATAATTTTACATAGAATATCTTCCATTTAGAGGGCTATGTGACTATCTTCTCTGTAGAAGATATTCTATGTAGAAGATGCGTTGACATAGAGTAATCATGCAATTCCTTTTCGATGATTAATTTCTACCCAGAGTTCCATCTCATTAAGTACCAAAATACATAATCGTCTATCTAGTCTTTTCTCTTAAAAGTAAAAATTGTCCAAAGTAAGAAAAAAATTAACTTCGATTTCCAAAAAATGAAACAATTTGCAATTATACATAAACTATTCTTCAGAATAAAATGTCTTAGACTTTAAATTGGTATATCATTTAAAATTTTTGATTTTGTAATAAAAAGGATCGCCATAAATAAAAAAAACATTCGGTAATTTTTTTTTTGCGTTTTTCTACTTTTTGGAACATTGTGATTTCCAAAAAGTGGTCTAGAAAAAAATGTCTGTCTGTGTGTCTGAGTTTACGTGATCAGCATAACTTCCGAACAAACTGACCTACGATGTTCAAATTCGGTGCTACGGGTTGGTGGTGGCATGAGACCTACCATTAAGGTTTTCGTCAAAATCGCTCATGAGCATAAGATTGAAATCATGAAAAAATAAAGTTTTTCAGCAATGGCTAAAAACGGCTCTAACGGTTTTGATTAAAACCTATTTGCTAATGCCTGTTAAGGTATTCTAATCTTCCCCACCTTAGAAAATCCAGTAGAAATGCGGTAAAAGCGTAAAAAGATGAAAAACGAGTGCCTGTAACATAGAGCCCACTTTCCTCCTTTCAACGATTAATTTTTTTCTGTTTCATGCACTACAAAGGACAATGTAATGTTTATCAAATAACATCGCCAATTTCGCCATCTTGACTTTTTTTTTTTTGGTCGTGTAAAAATTATTGCCAAAAATATTGCTAAACTGGACATTTTTATTTTAAATAGGGGGCTGCAACCCGTGCTCGCTGACGCTAGTCAACCCCCTGGATTGCTTTGCAATCCCATTGGCTCGCTTTTGCTCGGCTTAAAGTGAAGCATTTAAAATATGCCCAAGCAAAAGCTATATCAGCTGCATAATGCCATGAAACTGAAAACGTTTTGTTATTTATGAAGAGCCAGAATACTTGCCACGTCATTATCCTACTGCTGTCGAGAAGCGTTAAGCAGAGACAGTGTGTACAACGTAATAGAAAGTTCTTGGAACACAACAAAAATAAACAGTATCGTACATATATTTAAAAAACATCGGTTATTTCATTGAACACTTAAAATTTACGGACTGGTTTCGTATGAAGCGTCAAAAATAATTAAAGTTGCTTATCGAAATTTCTTAACGAAGCAATCATATGCTCGCATAATCTTTTTTACGATACTTAGAAAATAAAATAAAACAGTGAAAGGACAATTATCCGCTATTCAATCAATCGGAAGTTTTTGAAAATCAAATTTGGCGAGAAAATTAGCCCTATTTCGCCAAAAGTTTTTTTAATTTCAAATGAGATTTTGAAGTTGAGTGGGTAGTTTTATTCATTATTTTGATAGTTTTCAATTCGTAATAGCAGTTTTTGTACTGATTAGAAATGAATATAGGTTCAGATTTACTGCACAATGCCTCTTAGCGACTTTTTGGAAGTTGGCGATTTAGCGCTGAATGCAACCCGGCGACCTCCGGAACATGATCCAGCAGATAACTTTCCGAAAGTCTGGTTTATTCGAAATTTTAATCCAAAAGAAATGTACACATCTTGGATCTATTTATTCTTGCATCATCGTAACTATTAAATCAATACGTTTTAAATAGGCAATAATTTCTATCTGCAGACTGTAATAAGAAAAACAAAATATAGCGAATCCAAGTTGTTGCTGTTGGCAGATGATGTATTAATCAAATTTTGGACATTTTGGGATATTTTATTTTCTTAATTTTAAATAACTAATTTTATCAAAGAACTTTTGTTTGAAAATTTGGAATCAGAAAGAAATTCTTCATAAATATAAAAAAATTTCATCCGTTTTTTAAAAAAATGCAGGAATTGTCCAGTATGACTTTTAATGTTTCATGCACTACAAACGTACGTATTTTCACGGGAAATATATAAAAAAAGTTAACAAGTTCGTCAGGAAGTTAGTCTCAACTAAATAAAATTGTTAAATTCTAAAACGCCATTTCACATTTTGAGCTTGGTTGTAGGATAAACAACTGGATAGACTGGTCCGATGTCATTGCAAGGAGAAAAACGCGGCGGTGGTTGATGGTGTTGGGTGGATGATAGAGGTCGTCAATATATCGATACAACAATATTTGTATCGATATTTATTAAAAATATCGATAGTAAAAATATTGATACAAATCACCGATATATCGATATTTTCAAACATTTTAGTTTTTTGATGATCGCTTTGTAGTTCCATGTGTTTTTTCGATTTTCTTTATTCCCTTTTCAAAAACTTCAAAACTAAAGTTTCGACTTGGCTGAGAGACAGGCTAAAAATGGCACCCTAACCAAAAAGAAAACATAATGCAATGGAAAGATAAGATCATTTATTAGTAGTCATTAATATAGCACCTTTCTGTTGCCAAAGTGTGCCTGGAATTCGCATCTAATTTTAAATATTAAAAATATCTCTATCAGAAAATTTGCGGTAAACTACTTTTCAAATTTTTTTCTTTAAAAATAAATGGGAAATTATGTATTGACATCCAAATGTATTTTATTTATTCTGATTGATAATATAATTTATTTATTAAAACAATTTTTATAATTTATTTATTAAAACAATTTTGGCATGAATTCATGAAAAGTAGAAATTTGTCCCGAAAAACTTCATTTCTAACAAAATTGAAAATCAAATAAAAAAAAAAAAATTAAAAAAAAATCCTGTACCGATATATTGATTTTTTTTTCTATGCAACGATATAGTATCGATATTTATTTTGATCGATATTTCCGACCTTTAGTGAATGATCAACTAATCACAGTTCAAATTTAAAATTGGGAGGGGATACGAGAAACCTTGTCAAGTGCTAGAGTAGATATTTTTTTTTGCACTTTATTAATAATTAAGGTCTACTATTGACGTTTCTGCTGTGTACTACCCAAGATTTTGTTTTCGATCCTCGGCAATCAATATTTTCTGTCCACCCATCGATCTGGCAACGGCTTCATTTCCCCAGGGCAGTCTATCCAATTGTTTATCTATATCACTGATCTCTACTACAACTTCTGGATTGCTTCTTAACGGTTTCTGCTCTGTAAGCAGATGATGGCATTTGAATACTTCCCCCCATAATGCTTTGAAATAGGTTGCCCATAGTTACAAACAAATTTGAACTAGTTTTGGGGGAAGTTATTAGTAGAGATCTCTATGGTGATTATTAAGCCTTCTTCAACTTCAAATCAGTAACCAAGCATGCGCTATCCAGAAGTTGTAGTAGAGATCACTGATCTATATCGTTGGTTGTAGCACGCCTACACTCGATTACGTTCTTTACAATTCACTTATACGGCTACCGCAATCATATTTTTTAACACAGTCTGGATGGAATCTTCTTCACACTTTTCTGCCGTTAGGCGGCGTACATTGCCAACTCACTCACTCTATACTGATAGTACTGCGTGTGGTATTTTGTGTTTATTTACATTTGCAAAATAAAATGTTTATTTAAACGAAGTAATGTTCTCCTAAATAAAAGTTATAACTTGAATTCCGAAAAAGAATGTTTCTTGTTGGTTTGTGTTTTAATTAAAATAATGTCCTTCAATTAACTTCCTTATATTTTAAAATAGGTTTATTATTGAATAATTTCACGAAATTTTTTCTGAAATGAAGTCTTAAAAGTAAGCAAACTTTAACCTAATCTAACATTTTGTGTCAATGTGAATCTATCGATTGCATGAATCATTGATCAAAGTCATTTTCAAAAGAAATAAAAAAAAAAGCCTAAACATTTTCGTTTCTAGAAAATCTATTTCATTCTTGAAATTACTAAATTAATATTTTTTACACTGATCGGCCACTGTTTCAACATATATTTTCTGAATATGAGATGGGTAAAGTGGAGATGACATTCAGCTCCATCTGGCGATTACGGGTTTTTTCAAGCGATTGCAGCAGTCGTATAAGTGAACAGTTGAGAACGTGATAGAATGTAGCCTTGGTTGCATTTACTACTTCAATGCTTAGCACGACAGCATGATACATTTAATCAGATGACCGTTTATAGACCAATCAGTGGTGGCGATTGGGTAACAAAAGGTGCCATTAATAAAAATGTGATAATATCGTAATAAAAAAGCAATCTGAAGGCGGTAGCAATTTACACGCTACCAGTCAGCGTTCCAGTTTAAAACACTAGTCGTGTGACGTCATCGCTAGCACCACGTAAACGCATCATTTCAGTCTTAGGATAAGCCAGTTTGTCACGTGATCGTCTCTGACCGGTGACTCCAGTAGATAAAACATTTTCTATTTACTGGCGCGTCAACTATTTCCTTACCACCTTTTCTTCTCTCAAAATCTCTTACACCTGCAGTAATTTTGTTTCGTAGAACACTTTTGAAAGACTTGAATGTGTTTATAAGACATTTAATACATTGAAACGATGCCAAATCGTTGGAATGAGTAAAAAATAGTTAAATTTGAACAATGGAGAAGTTGCGTATTTGTTTAAAAATGGTAAAAAGCAATAAATTTTAATAAAGAAAGCAAAGCTGATTCCGAATATGTAAGTTATATTGCGGTTAAAAATTTATTTTATTAAATATCGAAAGAAGAAAAATCGTAAAAACAGTGGAATCGGGACGTAACCGCAAAACGTTCCATCATTGGCTGGTTAGATTTGACGTCACAATCCGATTTGAAAATATTCTCTTTCATTTGTTTACCTACGATGACCTACAATCACCGCCTTCCTGCTACGTTTTTCTTTATAGTATTATCATTATACCCAAACCGTTTGTGTAATTTGTTCTTATAGAAATCACTGCCTATTTATTTGTAAAAGGGAAATCCGATTATCCGCCGAAAATAGATTCGCTAGCGATGTTTCACTTCTTAGGAACAAATCACGAATTCATAGAAGCTAAAATTCGTGGTGCAAAATCTGAAAGGTATGCACTCATTTTACAAACAGTTTTTCATTTGTCTTTAACTTGATTGAATATAACTTATTTTTATTGTAAGTTTTTATTTTAAATTATCATTCCATCCAGTTAAACTGCAGAACATTGCAGTCGCCAATTTTTTTACACTATTTTAGGAGCTCAAAATTTTACATACTTTACGAACTATTCGAAACGAAACACATATTTACCAAGAAACTGTATATTCAATTAAAATTCAGGTTCATGAATCTTCATTTTATTCTTGAACATGTCATTCTTATACAAGTTAATTTGATGCTTGTACAAGAACCAAATGACTTTTTCCTTGTTCATAAATTTTTTGGTGCTATTTCGAAAACTTTGTGTCCGTTTTTCAACATCTCTTCATTCCTAAGAAAGTTATAAAAACACTAGTGTTCCATTTCCATAGTAAAGTTGTATCCAGTATTATTTAAAAATCAAATTTTCAAATTGATGGATTCAAATAGTAGAAGTTACCACATTTTTTACTAATAAGTAAAATGTCTGTAACTTGGCGTGCTATGTAAACAACTGCCATGAAAATCCAATAAAGTAAAAAAAAGTTTGCCATTATTTTCAATTTAGCATTTTTTTTCAGTTCAGATTAATTTATATTCTGCTAGAAATTTTACTTTCCCATTTTCAAGAACACTCGTTACCTCTTTGAACAACTTGTACACCTGTCATTCACAAAGTTGGCGACATTTATTACCAAAGAAAATAAAATGGATTGTTTTAACAAAATTCTTACAAATTATCAAAGAAGAATAGAAACCAAATAGAACTTAACTTTGTTTATACATTTAATTTAATTGTTTATACATTTAATTATATTCTTGTTCAATTAAAACGCTGATCCAATTTTCTTTGACCTACTTTTTAAAAAAATAATTTTAGTTTAGTAAGAACAGCATACAGTCCACTAGGACGAACTCTTATTAACTTGAAAGGCTTAAAAAGCTTCTATTTTTCTTATTATTCTTTCTGATATTTATTTTATGATCTGCTATATACTTGTAGATGTATTTTTAATTTGCATTCGTCTTTAACAAATTACATATACTCAAGATCACAAGCATAAGCAATGCTTTAGTTTCTGGTCATGTAAATATAGCTTCTGCCATTACATAGTTAATACAATATTTATATTTTATTCAGGATGATAATAATGATACCAAAAAAAGGATTATTTTTCGAAATTCCTTTGCAATTTTCATAAAGCTTGTAAAAATTTTAAATAACAAAAATATCTATACGTTAAGGCTTTAAAATCCTTAATACTAATTTGCATCATTTTTTTTTTTTACATATCTGTAAGGAAAACATATGTAGACAATGCTTTTTTAATTGCCTTTTCATTTTAATGTTGCGATTTCTTACTCCAGTTTTCTCAACAAATGTGTTCTATTGGACTCAAATCTGGTGTCTGAGATGGTGTTTTTAAACTTAATATTATGGATTATAAAAGTACCAGAGGCAAATATTGAATAAAGTGTGTTTGGACTATTATTGTAATAAAAATTAAAGTCGTTCGTAATGCCCTAATTTTGGTCCAAGGAGGAAAGAGGGGATAAGGAGAAGCCCTCCTTGTTTCGGAACTTGAAGTAATGCCGACAGGTTTTTCCAAGTTCTGCGCATAACAAAACGCTATGCATTCTGGGATTCATCCTAGCTCTTTTAGCTGTCACGGACTTGATTCTCCTTGAATTGCATTGATATTTCTTAAGTTTTAAATAAATATTTTTAGTATTTTAATGTTCTAATAATCAATTATGGCTTGTGTGGCCTACAAATGCATTAACAAACCTTCCAGAAAATCTGAAAGTATTTCATTTCACAGGTAAAAACAATTCTGAAATTAAATTAAAATTAGTCTTATACTTTTTTTAGCATGTGGTAATCTCTAAGTTAATATTGTGGTAATATTAGAATTAATGATTACTATTAATGCAGTGTATAAAAATGTTCAATGTCTTGTATGGATGTTTAAATTATGCATTTAATAAATATTATTGTTTTATTATTATTAATTTCATCTGCACGTGTTAAGTAGGTATAGTGGTTGTTGATACTTTAATCGTTGGATTTTTTATTATAGTATTCTAATAAGTTAACAAAATCAAAGCAATTAGTCTAGATTTGCGTAATTTAGAAATCGAAAGTTAAGTTTTTAATTAAATATACTAGTTAGTGGGTTTATGAGCCATTTTCAAAAGAAATATTTTATTTCGCATTCCAATCAAAAGGAAACAATATCAATTAATATTCTGAGGATGCCAAATTTTTATCTTGAGATACAAGCGAGAAAATAAATTACCAAATCGTTTCCAAAAAGTACGAATGACCTTCTGTATTTTAATGCAAATTTTATGTATAATCACTTTTTGTCAAAATTGGGCAACAATGAGCCTACTGGCTCTGAAATATATTTTTGTTTACATATATTTTTATTTGCTAATATGTATAGCCATTGTATATGTGAAAGTTTTATACATATTTCTACGATTACTCACTGTGCAACTTATATTTTATGTGTTGCAGCATTTCACTATAAAAATTCTGTGTTCAACATTTTGCAAATTCAAATTGTACCTTATCGTATAACTCATATATAGAACTAGGTCCTTAAATAATATATTTATTTTTGGGAAATTATTGTTTCAAATTATTTTCAGCTAATCTAGAAGGAAAGGTATTGTTAAATTTGTATGTCTCTTCTAACATTCCTTTAAAACCTTTTTCACATTCATGCCATTTACCAAATGTGTGTATCAAATCAAAAAGTCTGAATATGCTTTCATATATTGTTAAAAATTATTTATTCAAATATTTTTATTATGTTTGAATATTATTAATGCATTTTTAATTTTGCTGAACCAAAAACATATTGCTGAATAAAACTTTGTAACATAGTATACATATATTTTTCACACTGCAATAAACTATTTTTTATATATAAAGTGATTTTTTCTTGTTATCAATACTAAAAAACATGTGGTAAACTAATATAATATATATGTATAAAACTTTTTTTGCTTATAACTTAGTTATTTTTTAACAACTAACTCTACTCTTTTCCCTCGCGTTTTACTTTAAAATGTACTTAAGAATCACTTCCACAAATAGCCTTAATTATTAAAATATATCTTCAGTAATTTATAAATAATTTGCAAATATTTAATTCAGAAAAGTAAATATTTAAATTAAAATATTTAATATAATTTTCAGATGTATTTAAATTTGTGTTGTACAGGGCCTGATTTAGAATTTTTTTTACTGTAGGCCCAACATTCCGAGAGGAGCCCCCAATAGTAAATATTTATTTCCTTACATCACAATATTACCAGATTAAGCTACATTCGTTAAGACTAACTTTTTACAATTAAAACTCACAGTTTACTTTCACACGATTTTTTTATTATATTTAGTATGATCTTGATTTCCTCAAAACTTTTAAATAATCAAGACCCCCCCCCCCATGAGCACTGATTTTAAAGTACACTTTCCTGTATTTAAAACTTACATTTTACCACAGGGTCCACAAATTATATAATAATAAAGATTATTTAATTTTATATCAATAATTGCAAATAATACAAAGTAACCTTTCCACTGTTTCCATGATCTCACCAAAAAGGAGGGCCAAAACTGTTACATTGGTTATGGCTCTTTCAAAATTACAGTTACATGTAATAATTAGATTATTAATATAATAAACAATAATTTAATAGCAGGGTAAACAGTCAAAAGGCTAACACGTAAATACTCAGTGATTTAAGTAATTTTCTATTTGTTTCAAACTTTAAATACATACATATATATAACTCTACAAAATTGTAAATTATATATCAGATACAAATTAAAGAAATCAAGGCACTTACAAAACAGTTTTAGTAACAAAGTTGCTTTCAAGTGAATCCCTCAACATTGCATTGCTTTCTTTCTAGGTTTTACACTTAAAAAATCATGCAAAACATCCTCAAACACAAGACTTTTTGTCAAATCGCTTTCAACTGTAAGAAGAGCTAATTCAGAGTCTGTTACTCGACATGATGAAAATTTTCAAAATTTGGTGGCCCCTAGGCTCGGGCCTAGTGGGCCTAATGGTTAATCAGGCTCTGGTGTTGTACGAAACCACGATATCCAGCTCGGCCCATGGTCTAATCGGGTTCGTCTGCACTTGGCTATCAGAAAGCGAAACTGCTAGGATGCATCCCAAATGCATCGCGCAGGCTGCTTCTTTTGTGCGCTAATGCGCATGAACTGGGGCCTCTCCTTACCCCCCTCTTTCCTCCTTGTTTTGTTCTGACAATTTTAATTTATCATTCAAAATATTCAAATAGAGTTCATGACCTGTTTTTTTTTTTTTTTTTTTTTTTTTTTTTTATGTGACTACGAGACATTTTAAATAACAAATGGATTATAAGAATTGCAAAATCAAATATTACAGACAATCGATATTTTACATGTTTCCACAATGCAAAAATTTAAAAAAAGAGCCAGAAAATAATTCTATTGCTGGGAATTTATCAGAAAATGTTAAGTCGAACGAACACCATTGTGTGTTTTTTTTCCTTTAGCTCTATGAATTTATATTTTTATAAAAATAAAATGATTCAATACTTTTTTTTAAGTATTAGGTTTCATTCAGAATTAATATAAAAAATATATAGGAATTAATATTCAATTTCAATTCCAAACTGAAGAACTACTTTGTCTACACATTTTTAAACTGTACGAACACTTTTGGGAACCACTGTATATCATAGAATTTCAAAATAATTAGGTCATTATATAAAAACAAGAGTAATAGGTGTGCTATTATCACATCAAAATGATCTTCACAAACGTGTCGAGAACTTTTTGCAGAAACATTGTCTCGTTTCATGATTTTACACCACTTCTTGCAGATATCTGCGTGTTTAGCAACACTGATAAGTAATTTAGCAGCGTTGGAAATTGAAGAAGTCTTACAAATCGGGACGAGGCAATGTTTGTACCACTGATCTCTACAACAACTTCTGAATTGCTCATTAGCTGTTTCTGCTCTGCAAGCAGATGGTGCCCTTTGAATACTTCCCCCCATAATGCTTTGAAATAGGTTGCCCATAGTTACAAACAAATTTGAACTAGTTTTGGGGGAAGTTGTTGGTAAAGATCCCTATGGTGATTATTAAGCCTCCCTCAACTTCAAGTCAGTAACCAAGCATGCGCTATCCAGAAGTTGTAGTACAGATCAGTGGTTTGTACGCTGAATTTGAGGACATAATTTTAAATCGATTAAAATAATTTAAGATTAAAAAAAAAATAAAAAAAAATTAAAACATGCTATAGCAATGCGAATAAATTCACTTCAAAGACTGCGTGAAGCAGAAGTCGGACTATGACGTAGGGGGACGTCACAGCTAAGCTAGTCTCGTTTTTGCCTCGCTTTTAAAAGTGGGAAATTGAAACGGGTATAACTCGAGAAATATTGAATGGATTTAAACATTTTTTCTAGTTTTGGTTGTCTTTCGTCAATCTTAATAAAAAAAAAAAAAAAAAAAAAAAAAAAAAAAAAATGCTCATTTTGTCCATTATACGCCAAGATTGTCGGCTACAGAGCATCTTGTTCGGACATCTAAAAAATCATTCATCTCGGGGGTCGCTTTTTCGGGGCGGAAAAGTGGACAGTTGTGATGACACCAGCAGTAGAACAAAATTGACAAATGATGGAACACTACACAAAAAAGAGAGAGACCGATGTTTTAATGAGAGGTCATTTTCATTTTTTAAATTGGTAAGGTTCCACACAAAGGTAAGTTGGACGTTTTCAGGTCAATTTATATTTTATACAACCAGGAAACTAAAGACTATACGTGTAATAAGTGTCTGTGTTTTAACCCTTTGCAATCGAGGCCTTTTTCGGGCGGAGGTACCAGCAACTTCAGACGTTTCGCGGGATTTTTGGTTCGATCCTCGGTTATGGATTCGCTTCAGAGAAACTAAACACAGTCATTGGCCTTGCATCGAATTTCCGCCTCAAACCTAGTGGTCTTCTCGAGTTGCGGCATCCAATCACGTGGCGCCCGAGAGGCGCCGCTTGAGCGGAAAGGGTTAATTTCTAATAACATAATTGGCAATTAGATACGATAATCAACACCAAACAAAAATGTTGAAACTGATTATATAAAAAAATTATACTTTGCTGTTCACAGTTCAAGTTCTCAAATTATTCACATGACCACATGTGCTGTTATCTCTCATGAGCTCAGTTGATTTAATATGAAAGTTCTTGGATCTCTTCGAACTGACTTCAACTATTACATTTCAAGTAAGTCTCATTATTTTAAACTATTTATGTATAAGGGCTCTTAATTCTTTAAAACTTTAGATTAATTAATCTAATTAATCCGTAAAATTATGTTATAAAACGAAAATCCCATTTAAAGGTTATCCCTTCATATTTCGTAAGCTTCTTGTGAGTTATCATTTTCAAGAAGCGTTCATGTTAATGGTAGTTTAGAAAGACATTGTAAAAAGCATGTAATTGGAAAATATAATAAATGAGATGTGCGTGCAGTGTATAAAGGAAGGATTTTTTTTTTTGAAAATTTAAGTTCGTGTGTAATATTACTATTTTTAGCATGATTCAATATGGACTAAGAATTTATTTGATTCATTAAATTGTGCTACTATATGTTCGTACTTAATTTTCAACTTAAAATATATTTTAAATATTTATTTGCATTAATTTATCTACCTAAAATTAAATTTTCACTAAACAATGTATTTTAATATTTAAATTGGTTTGTGTTTTTTTTTGTTTGTTTTGTTTAAAAATATATGATATGAACAATGATAATAATAGAGGTCGGAAATATCGATCAAAATAAATATCGATGCTATATCGTTCCATAGAAAAAAATATCGATATATCGATACATGTTTTTTTTTTTTTAATTTTTTTTTTTTTTTAGAGGTTTTTGGAGCAAATTTTTACTTTTCATGAATTCATGACTAAATCGTTTTAATAAATAAATATTATAGAAATTGTTTTAATAAATAAACTATACAAATTGTTTTGATAAATAAATATTATAGAAATTGTTTTAATAAATAAACTATACAAATTGTTTTGATAAATAAATTATAAAAATTGCTTTAATAAATAAATTTTTAAAATAGTTTTAATGAATAAATTATTTTTTCAATCAGAATAAATAAATACATTTGGATGTCAATGCATTAATTTACATTTATTTTTAACAAAGAAATTTTGAAAAGTAGTTTATCGCATATTTTGCTGATAGAGACGTTTTTAATATTTAAAATTAGATGCAAATTCCAGGCACACACTGGCAACAGAAACAGCGCTATGTTAATGACTACTAATAAATGATCTTATCTTTCTATTATATCATGTTTTCTTTTTTGTTAGGGTGCCATTTTAACTGTCTCTCAGCCAAGTCCAAACCTTAGTTTTGAAGTTTTTGAAAAGGGAATAAAGAAAATCGAAAAAAACACACGGAACTACAAAATAATCATCAAAAAACTAAAAATGTTTGAAAATATCGATATATCGGTGACTTGTATCGATATTTTTACCATCGATATTTTTTTTAAAAATATCGTCGTATCGATATATCACTGACCTCTAGATAATAATGTGTGATATATGTAATAATAATAATAATAATGTTTGATATATAAAATGATAATAATATGTGACAATAATATGTTATTGATATATGAAAGGACAGTAATGTATGATATATGCAATGGTAATAAAATCCCGAGAATGAGAAAATGTTACAAGTGCTAAGGTGACGGTAGTATGCATTTGTATTCTTTAAAATACAGCGTTTAAGTTATATACTTAAGTTGATATTTTGCTTCCACAGGTAGCCGTTGTAGTTATATAATTTAAACTATCAATATCACTTTAGTAGTATGAGTATCAATATCACTTTAGTAGTATGAGTATCAATATCACTTTAGTAGTATGAGTATCAATATCACTTTAGTAGTAGTTACCACAGTCCCTGGCCATGGTTCGTACCTTTGAAGGCGAAAAAAAAAATTCGACTTTCAAGGGTGCGATATCAACACAAATACACTGAAAAAAAAAAATCTAAATTTTTTTTATTTTGTAAACGGTGCTAGTTCAAATCGAGTAATTACCAAAAAAAAAAAAAAAAAAAAAAATGTTTTTTAGGTTTTAGTAAATTTTTTTTAAAGGTTATAATATAAAAAAAACACCTTCCAATGTATCAGAAACAATACTATGTCCCATAAAACCATACACAAAGTAGTTAGTACTCATTTGGTAACTACGCCAATATCTGGATGTGAAGATCCATTTGATTTCCTTATTTCATCATATTGAGACTTTCTTCAAATTATAATACAAAAGTCTTCTGTCTTTCAATTCACTCTGAAGGCTTGATTCCAAAAACCACATAATATGCAGTTTTTTTTCTTCTCGTGAAAATTTAAAATTTAGATGCAATCACGCTATCAGCGAATATTCAATTACACAATTAAATTTTTCACTGCTTTCATTTAATTCATAAGAGCAGTGATTTTTAAGAGTTTTCAATGTCCGTAGTATTTCCGTATTTAAAACTTCGTTTTCAATTGATGGTTGCGAAAAAGATTCGCTTTTGGGGTATATTTTATTATTAGAAATAGTTCGAACAATCCTTATCAAACTTCTTAAAGAAACTAAATCCATATACTTTTTGCATTTCGCATGGATTTTTAAAGCTCTTTTTCCCATCATGATGACACACAAAGTACACCTTGCAAAGTGTGAATCTAACACATGGTGTTGGTGCATATATATGCAGGGGTGTAGTGAAGCGGGAACGCGTGGGAACGGCGATCCTTTACCTTTTTAGAAGGCGGAACGGCGTTCCCTCAACTAATTATTATTTTTTAAATTTTTTATTACGTGACATTAAACGCACAGTCAAACGAAACGGTTCTTTCGTGAGAACTATGCTGCCGTTTTCGATCTGCAACTTCAGAGCTGAGCAAGCAAGTTCAAGTATTTGCAAACACTTGAAAGAGGCGCGGCAACCCACATATATGGCCATTCCATCAACAACCCGACAAATGCATTCAACTCCCCCTTCCCCCTCTCCTACATCCCAAGCAACGCAACCATGTTGTTTCAATGTGGTTTCAACGTTAAATACCAACAAGCACAATGTTGTTTCAACGTGGAACTGCAACGTTGTTTTCCGAGAAAGTGTTCACTTTTAACAACGTGGATGCAATGTTGAGTGCCAACGTTGTTTCAAAGTAGATATATCACATAGTTTCCTTGTGATAGTGCTCGCTTTTGCCCATGTTGTTTCAACGTGGATGGTCACATTGTTTCCACATGATAGTGTTCATTTTTGCACATGTGGTTTCCACGTTGAATGTCAATATTGTTTCAACATGGATGCATCCCATTGTTACCACATGATAGTGTTCACTTTTACCAATGTTGTTTAAACATGAATCTTCCACATGAGTGTTCAATATTGAATCTTGCCAATGTTATTTCAAGACACACATCCATAATGCTGTTTTTACAGCACTAGTTCTTGAGCACAAGAAGAACTAGTGCTGTAGAAGCAGTTTTTCTGGAAAGTATTGAACATTGAAACATTAGAACTATGATTCATCCAATGCAGATTATCTTTTTGATCTGTATATTTGTGGATGAATTTCAGACGTCAAAGCTGCCTAGTTCTTCATACACAAATTGACGCCAACTCTCTCCATTTTTAAAGAAAAAAACTACGGTCTGCAGTTCTTTGCGCCCTTTTCTTGAAGAATGTTTATCTTCGAATTTTAACAGGAACTCTATAATCGATTTCTCAACAAAACTGATGTAATTTAAAAAAAAAAAAAAAAAAAAAAAAAAAAAAAAAAAAACATTTATATCACCTACGTGTTTGAAATCACGGAATTATGAATTTATTTTGGTTTGCCAGATATTGGGAAAATCAAAATGATACGTTGTTTGAACATGACAAAATATATTCAAAACAGTTTTGATTTTGTAACTCCTGCTTACTTTAACTCAATACATAAAAATAATGGAAATGGGTGGCCTTAGAAAGGTGCATGGGAGGATGTTTATATTCACCTCCCTAATAGTTACTTACATTTTTATAACAGTGGATAAAAATGCAAAATTCACCGGAAAAAATAAACTGTGTGCCATTTAATAATAGATTTTATTTTTGTCATTGTGAGAAGGGAACTATTTTTTAAAAATTAAAGTTAAGACAAAAAAATGTTCCTTGTTACATACCAATAATGTTGCCGAAACTCATGTTAATGAGTCAATTTTTTTCCAAAAAGTGAAGGTAATCATATTTGCTTTGAGGTTATATATTTCACTTTCCTTAATATAAATTGTTAATGGTTTTGCAAATGGGTATAATACCTCGAAATCGGACTGTGAAATAGTAAAAAAGCAATTGAAATGTATTTTAAAATTCAAAAATTAATTGCTTTTTGGTTTGAGAATGGGAAAGCTTACATTTAGTTATTTCAGACAGAGTTTACTCCAAAAATGTAGCAAGAGTTCTTAAAGAAAACATAATATATATATATATATATATATATATATATATATATATATATATATATATATATATATATATATATATATATATATATATATATATATATATATATATA
Organism: Linyphia triangularis; assembly: GCA_963978545.1. Classification (NCBI taxonomy): domain Eukaryota; kingdom Metazoa; phylum Arthropoda; class Arachnida; order Araneae; family Linyphiidae; genus Linyphia; species Linyphia triangularis. Next base: position 19,299,067 of record OZ021726.1, on the reverse strand, counting down.
TATAAGTTTAAAAAAATCAATATTAGATACAGTGTGGCGGTAAGGGGATTAAATTGCTGCCGATACTTTTTAAATTGCAGTGATTTTGATGACAATATCATATAAAGAAACCAAGAATATGTTCCAAGCAAATCTATACGTCTATCAAGTGATGAGTCTTCATTTGGTTGGTTGTTTGTACGCTCAACGGCCTACTTTAATGTACAATGACGGCTAATCGGGCCGGGACCTACAGTTTAACGTGGATTCCGGATCATCACGAATATATATGCCTAGCACGGGATTCGTACGCGGCACCTTTGGCATGCGAGACTAGAGCTCTAACCACACAGCCATCAGGTCTGAATCGAAACTCGATCTCTTATGGAAATTTTTCTGAATAAAAATTGTTTAAGAAATCATGTAAATAATCTGCTTAAAATAAATTGTAGATAATCTGTTTAAAATAAATTGTAGATAATCTGTTTAAAATAAATTGTAGATAATCTATTTAAAATAAATTGTAGATAATCTGTTTAAAATAAATTGTAGATAATCTGTTTAAAAATTGTTGCAAAAAATCTACTTAGAAATTTGTGTTAATAATAAGTTTGAAAATATCTTATGATCCATTTATAAAGTGTCAAACAATCTGTTAAAATAGGTTGTGCAAAGCAAATTGTTAAAAAATCCAGATAACTTAATAATTTTTTAAAAGATATTAAAATAAAAAAGTCTTAAACACACATGTCTTTTCAGTTTTGAGGAGCTCATTATCTGTTTTGGCCGACCAAACGGTATAGTGGTTAGCGTGCTAGCCTCTAGACCGCGAGGTTGCGGGTTCGAGTCCCGTGTTAGGCATGGTGTTTGTAAATGTATGTTGGCTTGTTTAATGATGAATGTTTCGGCGCATTATAGCCCTCGTGTTGCTGACGGCGCCAGATAATCTGAATACAAACAACCAACCAACCATTTTCTGTTTTGAGATTATTAAACCTACAACTACAAACCCATTTTTTTTACCTGTTAACTACAAACCTGGGAAAAGTACTTTGAAGTACTTGAACTTTTTTGTTTCTCATGCTGAAGAGAATGTTGAAGAGCAAATTCAATTTTATCAAGATTTAGTTGGGGAAAAATCGATTTGAATAGCAAAAAGTGCTGAAAAATGGTCAAACCATCATTTAACAAACAAAAATTTATAACGATTAAAAACGATTCAGAAGTAAAGTTACGATTTGACTTATTCAAAGGCACCACAATCGCTGCAGTAGATTACTCTGTGACTCTCGCAGGTCGGTCGCTTGCACTTAACTTTCTTGCACTAAACACTAACGGGAACTACAAACCGGGGTAAATATCAACCCCACACAAGATTCACGTCTTCACTGATTCACAGTAAACAAGAAACTGAAGGGTCTGGCGACCTTGCCCTATTGTCAGAACCTTGAACTATATTATGGTATAGGTCTTCAGTTGATAATGTCTCTGACTAACTTAGAAACGTAGTTCAAAGTTTACCTGGGGTAGATATCTACCTCGGCTTGTAGTTCTAGGGTTAAAGTAAAATTAAGAAAGATTTTATTCTTAGTTGTAATTTTAAATTTCCCCCCTCCCCCCTCTCCCCACTAACAGAAAAAAACAAAAGTATACGTTTGTAACAACGTGACATAGCGTTCCCATGCCTTTTTATTTTACACTACACCACTGTATATATGTTATTCGTTGTTAACATTTTCATGCTCACCGAAACATGGCATCGATATATATTTATTGAATTCATTAGTATCTTTGAGTTGGAAATATTAGGAAATTCTACAACGGTAGAATTTGTTTAAAAGATGTAACGGTTTATCCATCCACTAAAATGTTAACTTCCATATTCTGCTGTGATCTTTTTGTAATAAATTAAACTTCCATTTAAAGTCACTCTTCTAATCATATTTAATAGTAAAACACTAACACACGGACTTCAAACTATGATATTATATTCTCTATTTTATAATCAGCTCGAATTGAAAATGCATTTCCCCACCATTTTTAATTTTAAACGATGAGCAAAAAATTAGCACACACAACGATACAAAAACGAAAGAGATCAAGTGACTTGATTGGATATTACAATACATGATGCGCATGTGCAGCGCTTTACTCATAGAGGGGAATGACGAATCTTGGGTAACAATTTTTATATAGGTCTTTTTTGGAAAAAAAAAAAAAAAAAAAAAAAAATTAGAAAAATGGGAATTTTGGCAATATGTTTATCGATAATTCTTATATTATCCTTTCATAAAAGTGAAACTGAGCACAGATAGAAAAAAAAAAAAAAAAAAAGATCGTTGATGAGGCATGCTCAAGGAAAGAAAACTCTGTGTTAAAGGTATTCGTTTTTCCACTTTTTACGCCCTTAAAGCATTTTTACGGGAATTTAGGTGGTGGGGACGTTTAGAACACCTTAAGAGGCATTACCACAGCAATTTTGAACAAAATCGTTAGAGCCGTTTTTTAGCAATTACTGAAAAACATGATTTTTTCAGTAGCAGCTACCTTACGCGTATGCACGATTTTGACGAAAACCTTAACGGTATGTGCCATGGCTTCCACCAGCTCGCACACGAAATTTGAATATCGTAGGTCAATTTGTTCGGGAGTTATGCCGACCACATACACACATACACACAGACAGAAATTTTTCTTGATCACTTTTTTGAAATCAGGATGTTCCAAAACGTGGAGAAATGCAAAGAAATCAAATTTTTTTTTGACCGAATACTATACTTTTATTAACCTATGTATGCATATGGGTAATTGAAAGTAAAAATTAACAATTGACGATCATTTCGAAGCCGATAAAAGGTATCGCCAATTATCGATTGTAAAAGACGTAAGTACCCTTTTTTATTTTCAATTACCCTTTTTTTGCATTTCGCCAGAGAGCATTTTTGCACATTTGAACATTTTTGCATTTCGCCATCTAGAGAAAATGTCTGTCTGTGTGTGTGTCAGTGGTCAGCATAACTCCCAAACAAATTGCCCTACGATGTTCAAATTTGGTATGAGGGTTAGTGGAGACCACGGGACCTACCATTAGAGTTTTCATAAAAATCATGCATGCGCATAGAGTAGCTGCCAATGAAAAAATCATGTTTTTCAATGATTGCTAAAAAACGGCTCTAACGATTTTGATAAAAATCGCTGTGGTAATGCCTCTTAAGGTGTTCTAATCATCCCCACCTCCGAAATTCCCGTAAAAATGATTTAATGGCGTAAAAAGTTGATAAATGAATGCTTTCAACACAGAGTTCTCTTTCTTTGAGCATACCTCATCAAAAATCGTTTTTTCTTCTCCCAGTTTCGCTTCTAACAAAGGGTAATAAAAGGAATATCGAAAAATATATAGCGCCAAAATTACCATTTTGGAGTTTTTTTTTTAAAGATCCATACAAGAATTATCGCAAAAAATATCGCCAAACTGGCCATTTATTTTAAATGAAGGATGCAAATATACAAACGGTAAATGACACAATTCCATGTCAGTATTTTAGTGTAATTGAAAGTTGTGCGATGTTCCACACCCCTCGTTTTATTACTCTTTCTTGATTTAAGAGGCATCGGTGTGTTTAGTGAGTTTCTCCTTTGTATATCTTTACTAATAAATACTGGTATACTAAATTTTATGATTCTAGCCTCAGTAGAAATATATAAGAATTAAGATTCATATTTTTCGAACAATGCCCCATTAAGAGGAATTGGAGGAGAAAATCTCGACTTTTAGATTTTTTCCTTTGTATATATGTCAAACCTTACTAACGTGCAAAATTTCTAAGTTCTAGCTCTATTAGAAGTACCTTAGTATATTGATAATCAGTGAGTGAATGTGTGAGTGAGTCTCAAAATATGCCTTTTTCTGTCGTTTTCCAATTTGATTATCTCGACAACCAATGTCAATGGAGACTTGAAACTTAGGGGTAAGTAACCCCTAAGTTAAAAGTTACCCTTAAAAAAAATCAGTTCTCAGGTACACTGTAATGAGCAGATTCGAGGACGTCAAAATACTGCTGAGTTGCTTCTAGTAAAAAATGTCTGGCATTAAACTTGGCGGGTACACTACAGTGCACCTAGATAATTTCAGATGTCCTTTTCAATAAACATACCATTTACAAATCTGAACATTGTTTATTTTTTCAATTTAGATATCGTTGTTTTATTTTTGTGACAAACTAGAAATGGTTTATCAAACTATCAAACCAAGTTCATCCAAAGTCTGTAAAAATAGTAGAAACGGAGAAAATTTGATTTCATTAAATTAATTATTAAAATAATTCAATTATAAAAATAATTCAATTATAAAAATAATTCAATTATAAAAATGAATTAATAAATAAAACTATTTAATCATTGAAATTAATTATGAAATATAAATATTTAAATAATAAAATATATTAAATATTAAAAACATTAAATTAAAACTAGGGGTCTTTGCGCCCTGCTCGATAACGCTCGCCAACCCCCTGGATTGCTTTGCAATCCCCTTGGTTCGCTTTGCTCGCCTTAAGGGGAAGCATTTAAAATATGCCCTAGCAAAAAGCTATTTCAGCTGCATAATGCCATGAAACTGAAAACGTTTTGTTATTTATGAATAGCCAGAATACTTGCCACGTCATTATCCTACTACTGTCGAGACGCAAGCAGGGACAGTGTGGCAATGTAGTAGAAAGTTCTTGGAAAACAACAAAAATAAACAGTATCTTACATATATTTAAAAAAATCGGTTATTTCATTGAACAATTAAAATTTACGGGCTGGTTTCGTATGAAGCGGCAAAATAATTAAAGTTGCTTATCGAAATTTCTTAACGAAGCAATCATATGTTCCATTATCTTTTTTGCGATACTTAGAAAATAAAATAAAACAAAACAGTGAAAGGTCAATTATATGGCATTCAATCAACCGGAATTTTTTGAAAATCGTATTTGGCGAGAAAATTAGCCCTCTTTCGCCAAAAGTTTTTTTTAAAATTTCATATGAGATTTTGAAGTCGAGCGGGTGATTTTATTCGTTATTTTGATTGTTTTCGATTCGTAATAGCTGAATTTGCACTGATTAGAAATTAATGTAGGGTCAGATTTAATGCACAATGCCTCTTAGCGATTTTTTGAAAGTTGGCGAATTAGAGCTGAACATGTTCCAGTCAATAACTTTTCCGAAAAGTTTGGTTTATCCAGAATTCTAATCCAAAAGAAATTTACACATCTCGGATCTATGTATTCTTGCATCATCGTAACTATTAAATCAATACGTTTTAAATAGGCAATAATTTCTATCTGTAGACTGTTTTGTTTTTGGAACTACCGACTGTCTATTTCTACCACTTATAAAGTGCTTAACACAGCCAAATACGTCTCGTAATTTTGAGCATCTGGAAGAATACGAGATCGAAATCTTCTAGTGTAAACTCCTCTCTCCGACACCACCACACCAACGAGAGGACATTGAGGCCACGGCAGATTTAATGTGCACCAGCCCCCATTAGGTACACACCGATATTTGGCGGACGGAGGCCCGAACCCAGAACCCTCCGGTTACGAGCTCGATACTCTACTGCAAGGCTATTGTAGACTGTAATAAGAAAAACAAAATATAGCGAATGCAAGTTGTTGCTGTTGCCAAATGTATTAGTCAAATTTTAAAAGATATATTGGGATTGGCTGGGTTGCTGAATTTGGAAATTCGTGCATAAAATACATTTAGAAGATTTGTGGATGTTTGGATGTTTGAAGTCGTTATCATTTTTCTCACAGAAATACAGCCGAATTTGGACGTTACTCAAGAGAATTATATATATAGGTAATTGATAATTAATTAATTATTTGAATTATTTTATTATTAACAACCATTATTAAAATTTGTTCAATGTTTATATTGAAAATTTGTCCCGAAATAAATCTAAAATCACAGGACCCTTTTTATGTCCCAGTACACCCCTTCATAACATGTGATGCTCAACTCTGTGACTATAAGTTTTACCTGCAACTGTTTTTTTCGTAAAGTCAACGAATAAAATTGTGCTACCAGTTTTGTTGATTTGTGAAAAACAAGATTCGAATTTCGTATTGTTTAGTTGTCCCTCTTATCATCAACAACCATCTTAAGCACAATGGGGTCAATTCAGTAGTAGATCGCGTTACAATCAAAATCAAGGACGTAGATTAAAGGATTCCTGTCTTCACCAGTGATGGAACTGGTGACAAAAAAAGTTGGGGGACGCCCAAAATTTGTTGACAAGTGCACCCTCCCATCTTCAAAGATAAATTTTAAAAATTCGTGGCTCATAATAAAAAAATTAACTAGTAAAGAAATAATTTATACTGCCTAACATTAACATTAAATGAGGGTCCAAAATTTATTGTTATTATAATGAATATTCGGCGACTTAGTTTTTTTATTTGGAAGTAAAATATAAAGTTAAGTAATAATATACTGTTGATTTAGATTTAAATAATGTGAATACTTTAATGAAATTAAGTTAAATAGAAAATTCTAAAAAGTTAAAAAAAAAAAAAAAAAAAAAAAAATCGTTTGTTTTTTATGAAACAAGAAGAGAAATTTAACTAAATAGAAAGTTCCTCCAAAGTTAAAAGTTGACCAAGTGTAACTGTATTTGTTAGTAAAAATACTAATATCTTTATACCAAAGTAGTATAATACATTTTTATAATAATATGATATATATACCATAAATAGTTTTAAAGTTTTCAAATGTAAAAATAAATAACTTTTTCACAGTGTCACTGAATTTAAAGGTTAATATTGTTTTTCATTAGTATTTTTTAGACAGATTGAAAACGAAAATATTTTTTAATTCAAAAGGGACAACTTTTTGGTCATAAAAGTGAGATTTTGTTTTCGTTCAAAGAAAAGTATTTGTTCATATAAAAGTGAGAATGATTTTTTGGCATTTAAAAGTGAGGATATTTTGCTATTAAATAGTTATTTATGGAACTAATGGGGAAAGTACAGTCATTCAGGGTAACTTTAAGCTATAGAGTGTAAGTTTGCGCAGCCTGTAAGTTTTCAGTATTTTTGGTTTTACAGAGCTGCTCATGGTCCACTGCTGCAAACTGCTGGCAAGATTGTGAAATTGGTTTTTTACTCTATAGTTTGGAAAATGAATTGGCAAAATAGTACATAGTTTATTTGGCCATTCAGTTGTTTTTCTGAAGTACTGTTTGTAAATTCCATTTTAACTCTTATTTGAAGTTGATGTAAATCAACTAATTTCTATAAGTATAGACTTACCACTTTATCAGCTTCATAATTTTCTGAAAATAGTGAAATTGTTTATAGATAATGGTTATTTATGTGCTAACATTTGGTAAAAAGCAAAAAACTAAGGCACTATAATTTTACCACATATTCAGTATAACTTTGAGCCGGTTCAAAGTTAGGTGGATGACAGTGTGTAATGCTAATGCACTGCACATACAATTCATATTTTATTTCAATTTATTTTTGGTTGCCTTTAAATATATATATATATACAAATGCAATTTAATTTACGGAATCTTCCCTTGTATGCAAAATCCGATGAAATGAAAATATTGGGAGTGAATTCAAAAAGTACCTAAAATATCATAAATAATGATCTAGCAGTCGTTTACAGAACTTAAAAATATCTGCCTACCTGTAATGGCTGTAAAAAGCTTTTCAGTTGATGAAGGGAAACATTTCTATGCACAAAAAGTAAATGGTAAAGGATATATCGAGCGAGGAAAGAGGGATCTTCTAAAGTCTTCTTCCATATGAACTCTTTGAGGACATAAATGACTCACCTCATGGCTATGTGGTTAGCGCTTGGCCTCGTATACCAAAGGTGTCAGGTTCGAATCCTGGGTTAGGCATGGATGTTCTGTTTAGTTCAGAATCCACTGTTAAGCTGTAGGTTGTTGAGCGTGTAATCCAACCAACCAACCTAAACTAGATGATGAAGGTGACATTGTATGTACAACACTATCATTTTCGGAGGAGATGAAAGTTGGACAATAAGGACATGGCAGAGGTTTATACTGCTGAAATTGTTGTGGAGAATGTTATTGAAAAATCAGAGATTGTTCAAGTAGTGCATAGTGGCTGTTGAGCACATCAATGAGACAGGAATTTTATACATAGATCATGAAAGTGTTTTAGATTTGTGTTATGGCATATGCAAAGATTACAACCACGTAACTATTCAATACAATGGAGAAATGTACCCAGACCAAATTGACTTAAAAGACAACGTGATATTTGGTGGTTCATGAAGAAGTTTGGTGCATATTGGAAATTGCCCAATATCATTGGTGATCTGTGGTATGACAAATCAGACGTGTCCAAAAAATATTATTCCAACTAGAGTACGAGAAGTTTTCCAGACCAATAATTCTTTGTTTGGTGTAAAACTATTAATCTAAAGAATACCAAAGTGAAATTTTATGAAGTTTGAACTTTTTTTTTATATTATCATACTATTTCTAGCATTCAGAGAAAATATATTTATATTTGTGCCACATTGTGACTTGCAAACACTATAGTACTTAACTAATAGCATAAGGGTGGCCTACCAGTTGTATTATTTCTTACTTATCATTTCAATTTTTAATTATTAAAATGAGTTTAGATTTAAGTGAATGAACTGAAGATAGTTTTTTTACTATATTTGTATATTTAAATTGAATAATGAATAGTTTTTTTTTTAACAATATACTCTTGTCCTTCGTTGTCCACTGTTACTACCTAATATATTCTTTGTGGTGTTAATTAAAATAGCCAAACTTTATGGTGTTGATAACTGCAGCTGATGATGTTTAAAATATTTAGAAATTTAATTTTACTAGTTCAAAGTAGTCCAGAATCATAGATTGAATAAAAATAGGTATTTTATTTGAAACTTCTAATAGTGGTTCAAAGCAGGCCTGTAGCCAGAGGGGGGGCGAGGGCGGGCATTTCCCGACCTGGAAAAATCTTCGCCCGTCCTGGAAAATTCTATACCAATCATTTGTTTTTACTTGTAAACCTTTATATCTATGATTGAATAGAAAAGAACTTTTTGCTGCTGTAGATACCTTCGGTTGTAGTACAGCAACTTGCGAATCTACCTTTTCCACTTTGACTGCCATAAATCATCCCCAAAGAATGTCAATGGGCCACGAAAGGATGGCAAATCTAGTGTTTTTGGCATTTGAAGTAGAGATAGAGTTTTGAAATTGTTTAATATGTGTAAAGATAGGAAATTGCAATTATAATAACATTTAACATTTTATTTTAGATTTTTTTATGCTATGTATTTTAAAAAGTTTCAAAATGTTTAATATAAGACCAAGAATAAGAAAATGAATTTCTATTATTTTATATTATAATTAATAATATATGCAAAGACATTGAAAAAGGGTTTTTATATTATAATAGTTTCTGATAAATTTTTCAGAGTATTGAAAATGATAGGAGAAAATAAAGGAAAATGCAATTCTATTAGTATTCTATATATATATATATATATATATATATATATATATATTAGTTTTTATATCAAAATGTAAATAACTTTTTAATGCTGAAAGAATTTCTTAAATGACAAGTTTGTTAAAGAGTTATGTAACTGTTCCACAAGACCAATGATAGGAAAATGTAATTTGTTTAACAATATATATTTTTAAATAGAAATGTAAGAACGGAACTTCGAAAAAACTTTTTATGTTAAAAAACTTTTTATGTTAAAAAACTTTTTATGTAAAAGTAATTTGTACTAATTTTTATATTTGTAATTATTATTAAAGTAGATATTCTTAAGTTGAAATGTGTGAAAAATTAAGAGATGGACAAGCATAGAATATTTTAAAGGAATAGAATTGTATTAAATATACTTTAAAAAATTTTAAATTGAAAGTTTTGTTTTTATCAAAATTTTTTCTGGTGTAGAGTCTTTAAAAGAATTAAAAAAAAATAACATTTCATCAAAAATACATTAACAATGTTTCTTTTAATATTTTTTTGTATATGTACTTCATAAAGTGCTCTGATAAATACTCTTTTACGTGTAATCAATAGTAAAAATTAATTGAAAATCAATTAAATAATTTATATTTCTGCCCCTCCTGGGAAAATTTTTACCCGTTTTACAAACTTTGGCTGGCTACGGGCCTGGTTCAGAGTTAGCCTGAACGACAGATTAACTTTGCACCGGGTTATTTTCTTATTATTTGGTGATTTCATCATCAACATTTACTAATCTGAGTAAATTAAGCTATAATTTAAGGTTTATTCTTCCATTTTGTGCCATTAGGTCTGAAAATACTATTAAGACATAAGTGAGGGAAGAGAAAATACAGAAAATGTGAATCAAAATTACCCTGATTGATTGTAATATTTTTTCAAACGAGATAAAAGGCTTATTTGACTCATGTTATCGCACTCGTTAAATAATTTACCGAGTTTGAAAAGGTATTTTCTCACGTGTTGCATGCAATATTTTTATAACCACGTGCAAAAAATATTTTTAATACAGATATTTATTAATGTTGAGAACTCGTGTCAATGAATTTCTTCCGAAAATATATCATTTCAATGCCAAGACTATACTAAACTCCAACTTAACTTGACATCACTAGACCAAGATCTCCACCGTGCTCATAGGCAATTAATCCATTTTAGCGGAGTGAAGACATTATTCTCGCCAAACCTTATAGCCTTTTGTTCTCTACAGGGTTGTGGTTTGACGAGCATTATGCTTTCAAGCCCCCAAAATAGATTAATTGCCTATGAGCACTGTGACGATCTACCGTCTAGTGATATCAAGTTAAGTTGAAGTTTAGTATAGATAACATCCGAACACGAAGCGTGCGAGAAACTAGTTCTTCACACGAGTGCATTCCTCGCGATAAAAAGCTACTTTCACCACGACTTCTGATTCAAAATGATTAAATAAAGTTTAATTTTTTGCAGGGTGTTCTAAAAAGTTTGATCTTTTGCACGGTATTCTAAAAAGGTACATTTTTGTATCTTTTAACCATGAAATGATATGACTTTTAGTTAGTAAAACTATAAGAACAGGATTCTTCTCCGTTTTCATGGGAATAATCTGATTATTGCTATGTATTCTAACTCCCTTTTATGGTACAGTACCCCCCCCCCACAAAAAAAAAATCAGAACGATCAGAACTAATTATCGTAGAATCTTACGGTTTGCACCAAAATGTTTTGCTTATGATTTTCTATATATCTGATGCAATTTTTTTTCTTAAGGGACCGTTTACTAAGTAAAAGTAACGCTATCTTCGAAAATTTCAATACGAACCCCTATTTTTTATCATTTCATTCGATTTAGAATACATCATTTACTCTATATACGAAATTTCAATGCAACATGTTAAAAAACACGTCACTTATGAGCGAAAATGTTTCGACCATTTTTTGACAGATCTTCAGGGAGAATTTCCATAAAACGGAAGGTATTTTTAAGGTTCTACTTCATAGCGGGAGAAATCGAACGGTCAGTGCGGCGTTTCACGACGTTATAAAATACAAATATTAGCCTAAAACTGCATAGAAACTACTTGGATTTATAGTGTCATGTTTAAGATTAATACAAAAATAGCAAGTAAACGCAAAAGTAACATAATTTATTTACAACGTTAAAGATGTGCATTCTTTGCACGAAATAAATAAAATATCGAAAACTGTAATTGCAGAAGTATAGCGTATACTACTGATAATTAGAAAATTAATAAGTATAAAATGTAGGTATTAGTAAACAGTATTCAGCAAAGCGTGATTATTTTACAGAAGCATTTCACTGTAAACACAAATGTAACTTGATCGTTGAAATTATTTATAAAATGAAAAAATCGCATGATTCAGTAAAATTTTTAAAGCATAACTTATTGAAATTGCTTAAAATATGTTGTTTTAAATAAATGTAATTTAAGGAAGTAAATTAAAAAAAAAAAAAAAAAAAAAAAAAAAAAAAGGCTACTGTTGAAAACCACACAAAACATGTTCCACGATTCCAAACAAGTTAGACAGATTAAAAATATATATACAAAAGATAAAACTGCTTTGTTTGTATAAAATAATATTTATATATATATATTGTAATTTCAAGAAATTCTGTTCCAATTCACCCTGCTGTTCCTATTCACCCCATTTTACTATAATTGAACGTTGTGCGATTTTCTACACCTCTAGTTTACCTTGAATTAATCTTTGATAGTTTTCAAAAGTCATCTACTATACGGTCCCTTAAAGTGAGCGTTTTTTACATTTTCACTAAAAAATCGAGAACTAAAAGTCAAAGTGAAAAGAAAAAAATTGTGGGGGGGTTTCAGATCATGGTCAATCTAATGAAAGCAAAAAAAATATGTTTCTATTAAAAAAAAAATTAAAATTGTTTTATTAATTAATAATTAATTATTAAAAAAGAAATTGATGCAAAAGTTGCTTGCTATTTAAGTTTGGTCATTTACAAACTATCTTTTGAAAAAAAAATTAATTACTGAAATATATTAATTATTTAAGTATTTATGGCCAAAAAACCAATTTTTTTATTTAACATTAATTTGTCATTTTCTTTCTATCATTTAAATTACAAACCATTCATTAGAAAATTACGAATTTTCGTATTTCGACATTTTTTTGGATGCTGAATCCAAATATGGGATAATATTATGAGGTTGCTATTGAACTTTTTAAAGTTTGGTTCTGTTTTAATATGTAGATGACCCCTCATGACAAAAAAAATTAAATGCAATTATTAAAAACCTTCCACGATTTACAACGGTACCTTTTGTTTGTTATTTCAAGAATTAGAGCACAAGATATAGCCATCGTTCTGATTTTTTTGGGGGTACTATACATGTCGTTGTACACTTGAATATAACGTTTTACCCACCACGGCTAAAATATTAAGACGTCATACACATATGGTCTAAATTTTACTAGTTATCGTTAAAATTACGAAGAAACGAAAATTTCACGTGAATATTTCACGGATTACAAATTTAAATAATAATCATGAATAGATAATAAATTACACCAACTAAAAATCATACCTGGGAAGTAAGGTAAAGCTTTTATTTAATTATAATCATGTTTTTGTAATGTTTTCGATGTTTAGAAATAAATTATATTTCATTTTTTAAAGTATACTGCATAACATAAATTGTTCATCCATGGTATATCATTCATTAGCGTATTTCTTCCAAATAAAAAAGTATTGGGAATAAGATAGTTTTACAATCTGGTCATAAATTCCCCTCAGATTTCAAAAAGTTTTTTTCTTTCGAAACATTAAAAATGCACTAATGGATGAATAATTCATGTTGTATACTTATTTCCTTTCAATTTATGGTACTTAGTTTTATACCGTCGACTACTTTCGACAAAACCAAAATTGTCTCCAAAATGCAGTTATTGTGTCAATAATGTCTAATAAAAGTGACATTACAAAAAACTGTGCAAGCCTTAGAAAATGAAGACCTTCATTTTTTCTTTGGTAAACACGTACTTAATCTGCTTTTGCGTAAATACCCATTTTAATAACTATGCTTAGCTAACGTTAGTAAAAAAAACAGCCATACGGAGAACTATGTTTCAAATTGTATTTGATTTTTGAGAGTAATATAAAGTAATTATATAAATAGGACATTCATATTTCAACATTTTTCGCAAAGTAAAAACAATTGGTTCGAACAATATCTGATTGTGAGCAAGAGTCATTTATCAGCTATTGAACTTAATGCAGAGCTGGGGGTAGAATAAAGACTTTTTTTTGCAGTTGTAAGATTGTAAGTAATTTTGGCTCAGATTTACTGTATGATCCCCCTTGGCGACTTTTTGAAAGTTGGCTATTCCGCGCCGAATGTGGAAACCCGTCGCCAAGGTTTTCCAATAACCTTAGTGCCCGTTTAGATTTGGTAACACAACGTGTTTTGACGCCATTTTGAATTTGGCGATACAGCTTTTTGACGTCATTTTCAATTTGACGATTATTTTTAGAAATTTCGAAGAGGGATCGTACAGTAAATCTTAACCGTAATTCTATCCAATTCAATTTATTAATCTCAAAATTAAAATTTAAAACATTTTAAAATTTACGTTTTTTTAATCTACGTTCCAAAATGTAGTTAAAGTTAAATTTTGAATTAAGACTGATTTTTTATTCTATTTTAATTGACATTTCATTTCAAATCGAGTCATTTTGGTTTGGAATTTCCGACAGTCACTTTCTGTCACTTATGTGCTTAACACAGCCATATACTTCTCGTGATTTTGAGCATCTAGAAGAATACGAGATCGAAATCTTCTCGTTTAAACCCCTCTTTCCACCTCCCTCTCTCCACCTCCCTCCCTCCCATACCAACTGGAGGGCATAGAGGCCACAAGTGATTTAATGTACATCCATGGGCGCCCCCAAGAGGGTGCAAGGTGGCCCTGGCTCTTGAAAATTATAAAAAAAAAAAATGAGGGAAAAGATGTAAATTCCAAGATAAAAAAAAACAAAAAACAAAAAACAAAAAAAACATATGCGGTTTATACTTTTATGTTACAATGAGCATATTTTTTCTTATTAATTTAGTATTTTGTTTCTTTCCTATGTCGTTTTTTATATCTACTTGCGTGAAAATTTTTTGGCGCTTGTTGTCCATAATTATTAGAGGTTGATGAGTAGAAGTATTTATTCATTTTATTGTGTAATCATTTCCTGGAAAGTTCTCAAAATTCTAGGAAAATTATTTGTTTTTTAAGTCATCAGATATAGTATCTTGAAATCGATTTTTAGATTTCAACTGAACATATTCCAATACAACCATCGTGTTTCATTTTGATTTTTTTTTCATTATATCCGAAACTTGGAAAAAATAAAAAAAAATCTTTCTCTTCTGTATTTTTGCATCTTCGAGTTTCTTTATTCTAAACGCTGTCTCTTGAATGCCTTGAGATCTAGTTGGATGATAAAAAAAAATTGTTAAAAATACATATTTTTACTATTTTGTATTTTTTTCTCTTTAACATGGTTGCTCTTTCAAAAATATATACCATGAATTTTAACTATTCTCAAAGAGTATCATTTAAAATGCATAATTATTAATTAACATTTCCTAAAAAAAATTAATGATTTTGATAAAAATCTAGCCTTGCATCCCTTGCAAATATTCCTGGGGGTGCCCATATGTACACCAGCCCATCCCAGGTGTACACCGTTATCTGGCGGATCGAGGACTTAACCCACAATTCTTCTATAATAAGCCCGATTATCTACTGCTAGGCTTCTCAGTCATTTTCTTCGTGGCAAAATTTTCTAGATTTACATCCTTTCAGAATTTTAGGGTTCCCAATCCTCGATACATAGTTCCATAAACCATTTAGTATAATCGCATGGATTAGTAATTTAGCATATACTATGGTAGGAATTCCAACACCAGCGCGGTTTTTAAACCAAGAAGATTAATGCCAACAAATGCAGCCATTTTTTTTTTTTTTTTACTATCAAATGAAATACAAATAAGACCTTACACTCTAGTCGAGCGTGAAAAGAACTTTGATGGTAATAAAATACAAATGAGTGTCTTGACTGGTTTTATATTAACTTTTGTCTTATAATCTGGAAGTAGTAAGCTTTATAATCCGAGAGGCGATTGCAATTTTTGGACCCCATCGAACATCATTCTGAATTTTTTATAGAAATTGGAAAAAAGTGAGTAGATTAGGAATCCACTGGTCTGCAGTGGCAAAAATAGCCGAAACTGATCAATAATCGACTTGGAATGAGTTGAACTAAAATTCGATTGCCAAATATGTCATAACTTGCCAAAAATAGAACAAACTTTTTCGTTTGGTAACCCACTGCATTTTGATTTTCAATGAGAAAAAGCGCAAACGATTTCTGATCTTGGCTTGGAAAACTTATATCTTTTAAAAGTAAGACAAATTGGCGACATCAGTTACATCATCAGTGACGTTATGTTTCTTGCCAACTTGGCTCCCTTTTAATAGATGCAAGTAGACCGTCGCCAGATATCTGAATCGTCTGCAATTGAAAATTAGAGTGAGGGTTACGAAATAAAAAAAAAAAATGCTCATTATTTGGTAAGTTATGGCGCATTTGGCAATTGGATTTAGTTCAACTTATTAAAAGTCGAATTTTGACCAGTTTCGGCCATTTTTGCCACGGCAGACCAGTGGATTCGTAATCTACTCACTTTTCTCTAATTTCTATAAAAAATTCAGAATGATGTTCGATGGGGTCCAAAAATTGCAGTCGCCACTCAGTCTATTAGGAAAAATAAAGACCTTAGCTTTCGATTAGTTTGAAAGAAAAGAAACTGAAATGAATTAAAATCTGAACGATACTGCACCAATGACATTTTTATATTATTGTTGGCATTATATTTTAATGACACGTAAAATTAAATACAAAGAGTGCGGAACTTCGCAAAACTTTCAATTACACCTAATATGCTAGTCGCTACATTTATATTTGCCTTGAATTGGCGTAATTTACCGTTCTCATAATTTCATTTATTTAAATGCCAAGTTTCGCGATCCTTTTGGCGATAATTATAGCACTATTAAATTAAAAAAATGTAAATAAAAAAACGACAAAATGGGAATTTGGCAATAGGTTTTTCGTTTTATATTACGTTGTCATTTCTTGTGAGTAAAACACAAAATTTGAACAGTGTAGATCAATCTGTTTGGGAGTTATGTTGACAACAGACATTTTTTTCTAGACCACTATTATGAATTCCCAATGTTCCAAAACGTAGCGAAATGCAAATAAATGGTAATTTTTTTTGACCGACTCTAATGCTTTCATTATTCTATGCTAAAATATGAGTAATCAGAAGTAAACGAAAGGTATGGAACATCGCACATTTTCAATTACACTATAATATTCGTAACTGCTTTTAAATTTGACGTGGATTGGCTTTATCTATATTTTCATTTATTAAAAAAGAATTTCAATTTTTTTACGATATTTCTTACATTGGTTAAAAAAAGAAGAAGAAGAAGAAAAAGAAAATAGAAAAAAAAAAAAAAAGGCGATATATATTTCTATGACTCTTACATTATTCTTTCTTGTGAGCAAAACAAAGGAGAAAGACTCGTTGACTGACGATGCTCAAAGAAAGAGAGAATTTTGTGTTAGAGATATTATTTTTCAAATTGTTACTCTTTTATCGCATTATTAAAGATATTTGAGAGGGGGATATTCAGAACACATTAAGAGGCATTAGAGCAACGATTTTGATCGAAATCGTTAGATGCATTTTTTTAGCAATTGTCGAAAAACGTAATTTTTCAATGGGAGCTACCTTAAGCGTATGCTTCAATTTTGAAGAAAACCATTTGAAAGTCGTATGTTAATTTGTTTGGGAACTATGTTGCTCACAGACAGACACACACATATTTTTTTATAAACCACTTTTTTTTTTAGCACAGCACATTCTAAAACATTTAGAAATGATTTTTTTTTTACCGAATGCAATACTTTCATTACCCTATGTTAACATATGGATAATTAAAAGTGAAAATGAACATTAATATTTATGCGTTCACACTGACAGAATTATGTCACTGAAATTTTCAGTTTGTTTTCGTGAGTTTTTAAAAAGTCCCATTCGAAGTTAAGTTAAAAAATGATAGTCGAGTAAAAAATAATTATGTTGATCATTAATTTTTAGCACACGGAATCAAATAATAAAAAAATTCTTGACATCTCTTCTTGCTTATGGTTCAAATATTTATTTGGATTATCGGATGTAGATTTTTTATCGCATGAATCTTTTTATATTACCTTATGTTTACATAAGGTAATAAAAGTATTGTTTTCCTGTCAAAAAGTTTTTATTATTTTTTAAATTTTTTTTTTTTGCATCTCTCCACGGTTTGGATTATCTTCACTTCAAAAAAAGGAGTCTAGAAAAAATGTATTGTTACGAATTTCTGTAAATATTTCGTAGTATTGATTATGTAAATAGGAAAATTTATGTACATTTCGCATAAGGCAGAGTACGAGTTCGTTTGTCTTTGCTTTCCTGCAACGTGTCTGCTAATGCTTGAAAACGAGTTTTACAGAGATCATGCTGGGAAACGAGTTTTACAAGGAGCAGGCCATTTAACATTATGGTAATGGCAATCTCGCCAAATTGGCGAAATAGAGCCAAGTTGGCGACGGTTTTAGTGACTAATTTGGCGAGAAATCGCCAAATGTCGCCAAACTTGGAAACCATTTGGCGAAATTTTTGGTCCCCATCTATAGGGTTTTTCGACTACGATCTGCAAAGTCCTCCAAATTTCTATCTCTAGAAGATTCACGAAGGATTGACTTTCCTATATAAGCCCGGCCATGAGTCGGTTAGTGGACTGAAATTACTGAGTTAGCTGTCTCTCAGTGAGCATTCAGAGTAGTTCTAAAGCGAACTGTATTGCATTGCTTTTTGTGGCGATTTGTAGCAGTTGTGAAGGGTTTTTTTTAACTGCTGTTTGAGCTCTATTGTTGTGTAAAGAGCTGTACTGAGTCTTCTAGAACAAGAAGTTCAAGTTTTGTAAAAGAATCTGTGAAGAGTATATCGGAATAAATTTCTGCAAGTGTTAATCTGCTTTAGCTTCAAATCTTTCAAAACCCACCCACGCAACAGTATGTCTGTGTATTCGTGGTCAGCATGTCTCAAACGAATTGATCTACGATGTCCAAATTTGGTGTATGGGTTAGTGGTGACCATGGGATCTATCATTAACGTTTTCACTTGCGCATAAGATAGCTGCCATTCAAGAAATAAAATTTTTCAATAATTGCCACACTAAAAAAAAAAGTATGTAAAGCCAGATTTACACGGGTTCCAGTTTAGATAGCCTGTTCTGTGACTTCTGTTAAGCGACTGCTGAGCCGTCTGTCGGTGGTCATGGGAGAGTGCATGTGATTGGTCGATGAGAGTTGACGGCGCTAGTAAATAGAATACGTTTGGTTTACTAGAACCAGTAGCCAGGTGACATCACATGACGTCACAGACTGGATATCTAAACTGGAACCCCGACTGGTAGCGTGTAAATACGGCTTAACGATTTTGCTGTGATAATGCCCCCTGAGGTGTTCTAAACAACTCCAACTTCGAAATTCCTATAAAAATGCTCTAAAGGTATAAAAAGTTGAAAAACGAATGCCTTCACCAGAGTTTCTCTTCGCTTGAGCATTGCTCATTAACGACCGTTTTTCTTCTCACTTCAAGAAAGGATCATGTAAACATTATCAAAAAGTATATCGCCAAAATCGTCACTTTGGCGGTGATCTTTGTTAAAAAACATACAAGAATTATCGCCAAAAATGTTGCCAAACGGGCCATTTTTTCTAAATGAATGATGGAAATATCAGAACGGTAAATAACGCCAATCCACTTCAGTATAATAGGGTAAATGAAAGTTGTGCTATGTTCCACACACCCAGTCTTCTTTAGAAATCTCTCGTGTACGTTGAATGCTTTTGAGTGTAGTTCATAATCACGTTTTTATAAATTTCAGAATTAATTTTAAATCAGAAAAATGATTGATATATTTTTGTCGGAAGATGTTCACGCCTTAATGAAAGACAAATACGTTGTATTTATGGGAGACTCAAGTAAGTGATTAATGTGATTAAGCGGTTTAAAATGTATGCAGTTAAAAAATCATTTTGGTACTCTTCTATTAGACGAGTACCAGATGAACACAGCCAAATTCCAGCGTTCTCATCAAAACTAACAACCCTCAAATCATTTATAATTCTTGTAACAAACCTTAAAACTTTAAGATTGGCGATACATTTAAGCGCAATTAAAACGTGCAAATTTTTAGGCTTGGTGACAACTGCACAAACAGGTACCCGTCTAACGGAAGAGTACCATTGTTTTAGTTAACAACCCAAACTACTTTTATCTATTGCTTTTATTGTATTTTGACTATGTGTTATTCTCTTTAACATATGGATATTTATAATGAGAATTATTGTTAATAATTATTTATACAACAGATTGCGAAAGCAATACTTTTTAAACCAGGCAAAATGCTCAAAAATATTTTTAATTCATACATAAGTGTTAGTAATTCCATCTGATGAATCCCTTCTGAAAATCCGCACTCCTCATGGTAAAGTGCTACTTTCACTACGAGTTTTGATTAAAAAAGTTTTAATGTTAATATTTATAATGAGAATTATTGTTAATAATTATTTATACAATAGGTTGCGAAAGCAATACTTTTTAAACCAGGCAAAATGCTCAAAAATATTTTTAATTCATACATAAGTGTTAGTAATTCCATCTGATGAATCCCTTCTGAAAATCCGCACTCCTCATGGTAAAGTGCTACTTTCACTACGAGTTTTGATTAAAAAAGTTTTAATGTTAATATTTATAATGAGAATTATTGTTAATAATTATTTATACAACAGGTTGCGAAAGCAATACTTTTTAAACCAGGCAAAATGCTCAAAAATATTTTTAATTCATACATAAGTGTTAGTAATTCCATCTGATGAATCCCTTCTGAAAATCCGCACTCCTCATGGTAAAGTGCTACTTTCACTACGAGTTTTGATTAAAAAAGTTTTAATGTTAATATTTATAATGAGAATTATTGTTAATAATTATTTATACAATAGGTTGCGAAAGCAATACTTTTTAAACCAGGCAAAATGCTCAAAAATATTTTTAATTCATACATAAGTGTTAGTAATTCCATCTGATGAATCCCTTCTGAAAATCCGCACTCCTCATGGTAAAGTGCTACTTTCACTACGAGTTTTGATTAAAAAAGTTTTAATGTTAATATTTATAATGAGAATTATTGTTAATAATTATTTATACAATAGGTTGCGAAAGCAATACTTTTTAAACCAGGCAAAATGCTCAAAAATATTTTTAATTCATACATAAGTGTTAGTAATTCCATCTGATGAATCCCTTCTGAAAATCCGCACTCCTCATGGTAAAGTGCTACTTTCACTACGAGTTTTGATTAAAAAAGTTTTAATGTTAATATTTATAATGAGAATTATTGTTAATAATTATTTATACAACAGGTTGCGAAAGCAATACTTTTTAAACCAGGCAAAATGCTCAAAAATATTTTTAATTCATACATAAGTGTTAGTAATTCCATCTGATGAATCCCTTCTGAAAATCCGCACTCCTCATGGTAAAGTGCTACTTTCACTACGAGTTTTGATTAAAAAAGTTTTAATGTTAATATTTATAATGAGAATTATTGTTAATAATTATTTATACAATAGGTTGCGAAAGCAATACTTTTTAAACCAGGCAAAATGCTCAAAAATATTTTTAATTCATACATAAGTGTTAGTAATTCCATCTGATGAATCCCTTCTGAAAATCCGCACTCCTCATGGTAAAGTGCTACTTTCACTACGAGTTTTGATTAAAAAAGTTTTAATGTTAATATTTATAATGAGAATTATTGTTAATAATTATTTATACAATAGGTTGCGAAAGCAATACTTTTTAAACCAGGCAAAATGCTCAAAAATATTTTTAATTCATACATAAGTGTTAGTAATTCCATCTGATGAATCCCTTCTGAAAATCCGCACTCCTCATGGTAAAGTGCTACTTTCACTACGAGTTTTGATTAAAAAAGTTTTAATGTTAATATTTATAATGAGAATTATTGTTAATAATTATTTATACAACAGGTTGCGAAAGCAATACTTTTTTAAACCAGGCAAAATGCTCAAAAATATTTTTAATTCATACATAAGTGTTAGTAATTCCATCTGATGAATCCCTTCTGAAAATCCGCACTCCTCATGGTAAAGTGCTACGTTCACTACGAGTTTTGATTAAAAAAGTTTTAATGTTAAGAGTTAGTTTTGTTTCTAGTTAAAATTCAATTTTTACCAGTTTTTTGGTCTTCTATAAATAAACAAAAGTTTAAACTATAATTTTTTAAAAGATTTTTTTCTTATTCATAAAGCCCTTTGATAAGTTTTTTTCTTTTAGTCTTAAAAAGTATCTTGAATAAATAGTTTAATCAAATTACTCTCTTAAAGAAAAGTACATAATTCGTTCGCTTTGCATTATTTAACATAATCACCTCACTCCTTTGATATTAGTCAGTAGAATATTTATGACATTCAAATATTTACCCGCCTTTCATTAAACTGAATAAATTTGCAAATAATATACACTATTTATAAATATTGTCTTAAAATAAAGTAAAAAATATTTCTTAAGCAGAGACCTCTCAACATTTTGTGTACAACCCGAGATTTTTACTGATTTTTAGAAGTTTTATGTGCACACAAAATTCAAATCAAACTTAAAAATAATGAATTAGTTTATCAATATTTTTATTAAAAACACTTTTAAAAAAAAAAAATTTAGGCAGCATCTAACTAAAACAAATAAAATTATCTGATGAACCCATAATAAATTTGAAACTTTGTAATCGGAAAATAGAAATGTCTGCCTAATTATACAGCCATATTCTATTTAATTATATCAACTTCTATAAAGTTGTTTCTAATTCAAAATAATAATAAAAAAAAATTACAAGAAAATTCTGTGATAGACCCTTAAGAGAAAATGCTTACGAAAAAAATCATGTTATTGTTTATTTGCAATTTTAGATATGCAATACTTGAACATTTGAAGACAAACTGTATACCCAACAAATTTTATTAATATGCTTTAGTATGACAAGATAAAATTAAGCATTGTTACTTTTTAATTTTCAAGCACTCTCTCAAAGTATCAACACTAATTTTATTATTTCTCAAACAGACACTACTCTTAAATTTCATACAAATTTCAACAAATATGAACATAGAAAAATAAACTATTCCGATCTCGATTAACTTTACAGGATCCAAAATTAGTGAAACGTCCAAATGAAAAATATCTCAATATCGTATTTCTCATTAAGACGGGGTGTTGAAGTTTTTACATATTTTCTCCAGACTGATCATTGCAAAACTAAACTATCAAAATTTATATTTAATATTGAGGTGTTATTTTGAAACTGAAATGGCTTTGCTTAGAATATCCCAATGTCTTACTTTTCATAAAGCTAGGATTATTTTTAGCATATTTTTACATAGTTTTCGCCAGCCTGATCATTGCAAAAATAAACTATCACAATTTATGTTCAAAATTCTGGTGTTATTTCGCAACTGAAATGATATTGCTTAGAATGTACCAATGTCCTACTTCCCATAAGGCCAGGACGTTGAAAAATTGTGCACATATTCCCAAAGCTTTAAAATGTTAACTAAATTCTCAAAATTTCGACTAACTATTTAGAAAGAGGTAAACCGTTCCTAATGTGTTATATATTAAATCATTACTTCCCTCTGAGCCAGGATTGTACAAATTGAAGCTTATGTTTTCGTAGCTGTACACAATACAACTAAGTCACCACTTTCACAATTATCCACCTGTAAGGAGTCAGAAAGGGTTAAAAATATTGATATGTCCCATTTTCCCATGAATATTAGATGGTGAAATGAGTACACAAAGAGGTAAAACATTCCTAATGCGTAGTACATAAAGGCATAACTTCCCACTGAGCTAGGAGTGTTAAAATTGATGGTCACGTTTTCTTGGAAAAAGATGTAAAACGTTCCTAATACGTAATATGTTAAAGCATAACTTCTCACTGAGCAGGATTATAAAAATTGATGGTCATGTTTTCGTAGGGAACGTTCCTAATGGGTAATACGTTAAAGCACAACTTCTCACTGAGACAGAACTATAAAAATTGATGGTCAAGTTTTTGCAGTCTGTATACAATAAAAATAAGCCGCCATTTTCACGATTATCCACCCGTAAGAAGTCAGATTGGATAAATGGTTCTAAATGTAGATATTTTGACACATTTCCACATAAAAATAAGATTCTGAAATGAGTATACATGCTTTTAAAGCCTTTCATAGTAAAACTAAGGTACCATGAATTCGATTACCCTCTCCATAAAGTTTTAAAAGAGGTAAAAATTTTAAATTTCAAGACTTTTGATTCTTAAATTGAGGTTACATGTTTCCAGAACAGTATAAGAGCAATGCAAAATGAGGGTAATCACTCTTTTAAGTCGGTGCAGTTTTGCCCTAGTGTTGCCCTTGAACCAGAAAATCAAAATCAACCAACCACTCTTTTAAATCGAAATTGACTAAGACTTCCCAAATGCTAAGTGTACGAATGTTCTGCTTACCATAATCACTGATCACTAAAAACAGTCTGAGAGACGATTGTATTATTAAGAATTTTTATAGATTGTGGGAAAAGATTAGTTGATTACGAATACACTGGTTTGCTTTGGCGAAAATTGCTGAAACTGGTCAAAAATCGATTTTGAATAAGTTGAACCGACAATATCGGCGACGAATCGACAATATCGATGGCCACGGTTAAACTAAATCCGATTGCCAAACACATGTCATAATAACTTGTCAAAAAGTGAACACACTTTTTCATCTGGTAACCCAGAGCTGATTGATTTTCAGCAGTTTGATTTTCAATGAAGAAGAGCACGAGTATCTCTGGCTCTGAAAACTTGCATATTTTAAAAGTAAGCCAAATTGACGACATCAGATGCATCATCAGTGACGTAA
This sequence comes from Linyphia triangularis, assembly GCA_963978545.1. NCBI lineage: Eukaryota > Metazoa > Arthropoda > Arachnida > Araneae > Linyphiidae > Linyphia > Linyphia triangularis. The sequence goes on along the minus strand of OZ021726.1, from coordinate 19,274,455 downwards.
TATTTATGGCCAACTTGGATCACTTTAAAAAGATTTTAGAAAGCCGTCGCAAGATATCTGAATTACCTGTAACCTTCGTAAATGAAAATTAAAGAGCGATGGATTACCAAATAAAAAAACTTACTATTTAGCATGTTAAGGTATATTTGGCAATCGGATTTAATTCAACTAATTTAATATCGATTGTTTGAACAGTTTCGGTAATTTTTGACACGGCAGACCAGTGGAATCATAAACTACACTAACTTTTCTCCAAATTCTATTAAAAATTTAGAATGATGTTCGATAGGGTACCTAATCTTGATAAAATGTACCTTATTTTGATGAAAACATGTGTATTTAAATTCCATAGCTGTCAATCTGAAACACGACTTTTGACTCTTCTTCATGACACTCATTGTTTCTCAGTTATGTCACTTCGAAGTTAGGAAGTCCTTTTTGAAAGATCATGTAGCTATTTTTGACTATTATCTAAGATAAAAATAGCTACATGATCTTATTGATCCAAGAAATTATTAATTTTTACTTTCAATTACCCATATGTAAACATAGAGTAATGAAAGTATAGCATTCGGTCAAAAAAAAACAACAAAAAAATGATTGATTTTTGCATTTCTCTAAGTTTTGGAACATCCCGATTTAAAAAAAGTGATCTAGAAAAAATGTCTATCTGTGTGTATGTGGTCAGCAAAACTCCCGAACAAATTGACCTTCGATGTTCAAATTTGATGTGAGGGTTAGTTGTAGCATTGGGACCTACCATGTAGGTTTTTGTCAAAATCGCCCATGCGCATAAGGTCGCTGCCTTTGAAAAAATCATGTTTTTCAATGATTACTAAAAAACGGCTTGAACGATTTTGATCAAACTCGCTGTGGTAATGCCTCTTAAGGTATTTAAAACATCCCAACCTCCTCCGAAATTCCTGTAAAAAGGTTTTAATGGAGTAAAAAGTTGAAAAACCAATGACTTCAACACAGAGTCTTCTTTCTTTGAGCATACCTCATTATTGATCGTTTTTTATTATCTAGCCAGTTTCACTTAAAATAAAGGATAATATAAGGGTTATCGTGAAGTATATCACCAAAATCACCATTTTGGCAGTTTTTTTTTTTTTTTTTTTTTTTGACTTATACCAGAACTATCACCAAAAAAATGAAAGTTAACTACTCATATGTATACATAGGGTCAAAGTATAGCATTCGGTCAAATTTTTTTTTTTTTTTTTTTTTTTTTTTTTGCATTTCTCCACATTTTGGAACATCCTGATTTCAAAAAAGTGATCTAGAAAATATGTCTGTCTGTGTATGTACGTGTGTATGTGGTCAGCATAATTCCCGAATAAGTTTACCTACGATATTCAAATTTGATGTGAGGGTTAGAGGTGGCATTGGGACCTACCATTCAGGTTTTAATCAAAATCGCTGTGGTAATGTCTCTTGAGGTGTTTAAAACATCCTAACCTCCGAAATTCCCGTAAAAATGTTTTAATGGCGTAAAAAGTTGAAAAACGAATGCTTCCAACTTAGAGTTCTCTTTCCTTGAGCATACCTCATCAACGATTGTTTTTTCTTCTCCCCTCAGTTTCGTTTATAATAAAGGAAAATGTAAAGATCATCGAAAAGTATATCACAAAATCGCCATTGTGGCGGAGTTTTTTTTTTTTACCCGTACAAGACTTATCGCCAAACTGGCCATTTCTTCTAAATGAATGAAGAAAATATACAAATAGGTATTACCCACGTTAGGATTATTGTGTAAATAAATGAAAGTGGTGCGATGTTCCACACCCATATTTTTTTCTTCTTTTTTTTTTTCACTTTAAATTGTAAAAATTAATTTTAATTTTTCTGTGTAAATTTTCTGTATAAATATTCTGTATAAATTTAATTTATTCTATATAAACTTTAATTTAATCTGTATAAATTTTCTTTATAGACATTAGAGCTCTTTATAAAGACTTTCTTTGTCTTCTGACAGAAAATCAGCTTATCCCTAATGCGATCTTAAAAAGAAAAGTAAGCAAATTCTATTTATCTCATCCCATCTTTATTATTATCCATTTTTAAATCATTTTCAGTATTTTTTTATTTTTCAAAATAAAGATTTATTATTTTCGACCTGGAAAAGTTACTTAAAACACTTTGATAAATCGCAGGAAATTTTTTATTGAGTACAAAGGAAGAAAATATGTTTTAATTAGCTGTGCTGCAGTAACTCAATCATTGTAATTACGATGGCCACTCATGTGATTGTTTCTTGAATATTTTTTGCATATTGCTCTACTTGGTTTGGCAAATCATCACATTTATGCATTCTTTTGATTAGAAAATAATTTGGAAAATACGTGATTAGAAATAATCATGCGAATATAATTTAAAACTAGAAAGTTGGAATGCGCCTAAGACACCCGTTGAAAAATGATGAATATGATAAACGCTTTAATTTAGTATACCTGAAAAATTTATTAGATATTCAATGCTTCTTTTAATATCGTGCGAATGAAAATTATTTCTCACTTATATAAAATGACACACAAATATTTGACAAAATATTGTTTTTAAGGAGACTTGGTACCCCTTGTTTTCACAAAAAATATTAAAAATATCAAATTTCTATTTTTTGCTTGTTTATAATCTTTGAAACCATCTCCTTATTCTGGCACGATTTTTAGCTGATTCGATTACTGAAATTGCAGAAGAACTATATTTTTATGGAGAATTCAGCAATGCTGCAATAGCTCCTTTGATTTTTTCGAAAGCGTTTTTCTCTGTTCGTGATTTTTGAAATTCGCATCTGACTCAAAATGCTAAAACTTCGGCAAATATCAATGAAGTTACTTGAAATATTTTTTGTGTGTCATTCTGAATTTTTATTTCACAAAAATAGGCATGGATTTTCGAATAAAATAAAAACTTTTTTTTTACAAATTTAAATGTTGAAAAATACCCGTTTTTAACGCTTTTTTTTTTTTTTTTTTTTACCTATAGTCATAGTATTTATAGTTTTTCTTGAAAACTATTTTACTTATTCTGAATCCGATGCCTAAAAAGTTAAAGTATATTAGTAAAATTTTTTTTTTAAAAAATCAGAAAAAAATATTCAAAAATGAAAAATAAGATAGAATTTGAAATATGATGAATTTTTTTTTTTTTTTTTGTAAATTTTAAAATATTGAAAATTTACAGCATTATGTGAACTTTTTTTTAAAATAAATTTTGTTTTTACTTAATACATCCAAATATGTAAAAATTATAATTTAAAGGCTTAAATTAAAAAAAAGTTTGAAGGGTACTAAAAGTTTCCTTGATGAAAAAACTGCATTGTGTCTAAATTCAACATTGAAAATGAGAGAATCCTTTGAATCTTCCCTTACAACAGAATCGGGGTTATGATAGATTTGAAATCTATCATTAATCGAATCGAATATCTTCCTATTCATTAACACAGTACCGATTCTGTTGTCAGCGTGTGCTTGGTGTTTACATCTAATTTTATTAAAAACGTCTCTCATAGCAAAATCTGCAGCAAACCACGTTTCAAGATATATTCATTAAAAATGAACATGAATTTATGCATTCAGGTCCAGTGATCTTTATTTATCCTTATAAAAACAATTTTGGCAAGAGGGACAATTTAAAAAAATGATCGGTAAAATTATTTCACTTAGAGCAGTGTTATTACTCAACGCAACGTTGAATTCACTGGACTACACTCCATAATGAATTTGTACATTCACATCCAATTATATTTTATTTATTCTGATTAAATCCATTTTGACAACAGGAAATAGTTTCAGCAATGATCGGTTAAAATTCATCCACTTACAGCGTTACAGAATAAGGCAGTGAGTGAGTGAGTGAGTCAGTGATCAAGTTAACTCTTATAGTAATATAACCTTAGAAATTTTAAAATTGGAGATTTTTCGAGATTTTTTTTTTAATTTTAGTTTATTTTCTGAATAACATTATACTAGTAGAATGGAGAAAATGTAACCGTAATTTTTTAACCTGTATTTTGTTTGCAGATGATATTTTAAAATCCTTTATATTAACTTCGATTTCGTGTGTAGCTGGGTTGGTCGATGGCGGGCAAATCTGCGGAGGCCTATTTAACCCACTTGCCGTCATCCAATCGGGCTAAAACTTGGCAGATGGATTCGATGTCGATAACATTGCATTCTGTCAAATTTTGGGCGGTTGTCACTGCCTTTAAAAGATCGCTTTTACAGAATACTAATAAACCAACTTATTGTCATCCATTTGCACTGAAATAGCATTTAACCGATCATTGAAGAAACTCTTTCCTGTTGCCAAAATTGTTTTAATAAATAAATAAATAAATAAATAAATAAATAAATAAATAAATAAATAAATAAATAAATAAATAAATAAATAAATAAATAAAATTGTTTTAATCAGAATAAATAAAAAATACTTGGATCAGAGTGCATAAATTCACATTCATTTTTAATGAATAAATTTTGAAAAGTAGTTTACCACATATTTTGCTGATAAAGATGTTTTTATACTTTAAATTAGATGCCAATACCAAACACACGCTGGTAAGCAGATACAGCGCTGTGTTAATGAATATAAAAATTGACAATGCAAAGAAAGGATTTATATTAAAAACTTTTTTATGGGTTATATTATCAGAGAAATAGCTGAATTTTATTAATTTTCAGATGGAGCCCGGTGTTTTTGGAGACAAATTAACATTCCATCGTGAAAAGAGGAACTATAGGGACTACCGAGAAGAACGGCAGTCCACTATCGGAAAAACCCATGTAGCCTTTTACTTCTTGACCCAAGTGTACAACAATTATGTGAAGGCCCTCCTGAGGATGATCAAAAATAAAAAGGAACCTGATGTGATTGTACTAAACAGCCTCTTATGGGACATCACAAGGTACTTTAACGCCATCAGTTCAATTTTTGAAACTGTTGACTCGAAAATATTTTCGAAAGCAGTAGCTAAGTTTTTACTTTCAATTACCCATATGTATACATAGGGTAATGAAAGTATAGTATTCGGCCAAAAAAAAAATTCGATTTTTTTTTTCACATTTCTCCACGTTTTGGAACATCCTGATTTCAAAAATGTGACCTAGAAAATATGTCTGTGTGTGTGTATGTGTGCTTGTGGTCAGCATAACTCCCGAACAAATTGACCTAGGATGTTCAAATTTGGTATGAGGGAGGGTTAGTGGCGGCCATGGGACCTAAAAATAAGGTTTTCGTCAAAATCGCGCATGCGCATAAGGTAGCTGCAATTAAAAAAAATCATGTTTTTCAATGATTGGAAAAAAACGGCTCTAACGATTTTGTTCAAAATCGCTGTGGTAATGCCTCTTAAGGTGTTCTAAACATCCCCACCTGCGAAATTCCGTAAAAATGTTTTAACGGCGTACAAAGTTGAAAAAGTCTTCAACACAGGTATGCTCATTAACAATCGTTTTTTTTTTTAATCTCTGCTCAGTTTCACTTTCAAGAAAGGATAATAAAAGAATAATCGATAAGCATATCGCCAAAATTCCCGTTTTTTTTTTCTTCTTTAAAAAAAAAAAGACCCATATAAGAATTATCACAAAAAATATCGACAAACTGGCAATTTTTCCTAAGCGACTGATGAAAATATAAAAATGATAAATTACACAAATCTACATCAGCAATATAGTGTAATTGAAGGTTGTGCGATGTTCCACACCCCTAGTTTTTTTAAAACTTCTTTCATTTTGGTAAAGGTACCCAGTATTAAATGATCAACACCGAAAACTTCAACATTGATTAGTGAGAAAATTTGTTTTGTCAGGGTAAGGCTTGATTATTAAGAGGAAGTCTTAGTAAGGGTCATTCCCAACACTCTCTATGTTCCAATCTTTTAGCCCAGTTCATTTAGAAACTACTTTATATGATACTTTGAAATTTGGTGAGTAGGCACGAAAATGATCACTTAATGAAATGACATAATTTAAAAACACGAAAATAGCGTCTAATATATTTTATTTTATATTTGAAATCCTTACGTCATTGCATATGCTGTGGCTCCACCTGGTTTTGTGTTTTGCTATTTTAATTTTGATTTATAATAGATAGACATTAAATAAAGACTATTTACGTCATTTTATTAAGTTAACTTTTTCGTACCTATTCACCAGATATAGTCCGAGAGGCGACTGCAAATTTTCGACCCATCGAACATCATTCTGAATTTTTTATAGAAATTGGAGAAAAGTGAGTTGATTACGAATCCATTGATCTGCCGTAGCAAAATTGGCCGAAACTGATCAAAAATTGACTTGGAATGAGTTGAAGTAAAATCCGATTGCCAAATATGTCATAACTTGCCAAAAAGAGAACAAACTTTTTCGTCTGGTAGCCCACTGCATTTTGATTTTTAATGAGAAAAAGCGCAAACGATTTCTGATCTCTGGCTCTGAAAACTTTTATCTTTTAAAAGTAAATCAAATTGGCGATATCAGTTACGTCATCCGTGTCGTAATGTTTATTGCCAATTTGGCTCATTTGTGAAAAAAATGCAAGTAAGATATAGCCACACATCCGAACTGTCTGCAACCTTCTTAATTCAAAATGAAAGAGTGAGGGTTACCAAGTAAAAAAAATGCTCATTATTTGGCAAGTTATGGCGCATTTAGCAATCGGATTCAGTTCAACTTATTAAAAGTCGATTTTTGACCAGTTTCGGCCATTTTTATCACGGCAGACCAGTGGATTCCTAATCTACTAACTTTTCTCCAATTTCAATAAAAAATTCAGAGTGATGTTCGATGGGGTCCAAAAATTGCCTCTCAGTCTAATTTCAAGGTTTGATAGAAAGTAATTTCTAAATGCACTGGGCAAGAAGATTGTCACTCGCGAGTATAATGAAGGATCCTTACTAGCAGGGCCTGATTTACCATTAGTCCCACTAGGCCCGGGCCTAGGGGCCCCCAAATTTGGGGGCCCCCATATTTTGAAAGTTTTCTGAAAAGTTTAAATATAATGGTCTTTTTATGGGAAGTACTGAACAAAAATAATAAATTTTTTTAGTTACTCATCCGCAAATTCCATATTTTTTTATAGTCACAGAGAGTTAAGTTAGATAGACTAACTTAATAAAACCTTATTAAGCAAATCTTCCCGGTTCAGCCAATCATATACATTTTCTTCATATGTACACGGAGACAAGGGCTTTAAGCCGCTGTTCTCCTTCTCTCGCCTCTTGTAAAGAGATGTTCACCAACCATATACAACTTCTTATATTATGAAATGAAAGAGTCTTTGTGATTGGTTGGTTTGCAGGCTCTTCCGTGGACTTTTTTAAAACTTTTTTGGCCCTCCTTTTTGGTGAGATCGTGGAAACAGTGGAAAGGTTACTTTGTATTATTTACAATTATTGTTATAAAATTAAGTAATCTTTATTACTATATAATTTGTGGACTCTGTGGTAAAATGTAAGTTTAAAATACAGGAAAGTGTGCTTTAAAATCAGTGCTCATGGGGGGTCTGGATTAATTCAAAAGTTTTGAAGAAATCAAGATCATACTAATTAAAACAAAAAATCGTGTGAAATTGTGAAGTAAGAAAATAAATATTTGCTATTGGGGGCCCCTCTCTGAATGTTGGGTTTACAGTAAAAATATTTCTAAATCGGGCCCTGCTTACTAGGACTGTCTCTTAACAAGTGATAAATTCAGTTTTGATTCATATTTACTGGGTGCCTCTAGGCAACTTTTGAAAGTTGTCGATTTTGCGCCAAATGTGGTGATCCTTCGACTTTGTTTTTTGGTAACCCTAGTGACCGATTGGAATTTTTGCGACCTAGCCTTTTGACGTCATTTTCAATTTGGTTACTTTTTTCAAAAGTCACCAAGAAGCTCCGTACGGTAAATCATAGCCTCAGTTTTAATAGAATTTTTTTTAAACTTTTGTTATTCGGAGCTTAGAATCAAACATACCTGTGGAATAATTGATTTTTACTTAAATTTTGAATTAAATTTTTTTTGCAAAAAGCTTTTTTTAAGTATCTTTAAACGTTATACTCTTAATCTTAGTTGATCATTTGCAGCAAATTCGTGCTTATCGTTTGCAATTTAAATTTAAATTCTAAATCAAAATCAAATCGAATTATGACTGATGCTATAGACCCTAACTAGATAACAATTATTCATAAATTAAGTATGATGTATTGAGATTAGTTTTCTTGCAATTATTGTAAAAGTAATCATAAAGATCTTTTTCTGTACAATACATCCATAATCAAAACAATGGTATTCTAGAACTTATGAATTGCGCAATATTTATTGCAGGTGGGGAGTGACAGGAGTTGACGATTACAAAAAGAATCTTCGGACACTTATGAAGCATCTAAATGAACTCTTTCCCGACTGTCTGGTCATTTGGATAACGGTCCCGCCTATTTCCAAAAAAATCAAAGGCGGATTTTTGGTGAAAGGTCTGGAATTCCTTCAACATGCTTTGAGATTCCACGTAATGGAGGCTAATTATTTTGCCAGGAAAGTAAGTTAATACTTGTTGTACTAATATTTTTCTCTGTGAAGCTGTTAATAGGAGATTAACTATATGTGTCAATATATGATATGTCGTATGAATGTATGATTTTCAAAATATTCCTTATGTATGTCGTATCGATGTATGATTTTCAAAAGAAAAGCAATTTAGTTTCTACTATCCCAGTAAACACACTAATGGTGGCCGCTTGACGGTTGGGTGCTGGCATTGGTGGTTAAGACTAGGCAGCGTTTTGCTAACCTTATCCAAAATGTAGGCCCATTTATGGATTGATAGCATTCTGTTTATTTGTGGCCATACGTCATCGAATCAGCAGCCAGCAATAACCCACTAATATGCTCGCCCGCAACAGATTGGCAGATATGTTGTTTGCACATGCGCGAATATGCTTGTTTATGGACGTCATGTTGAATCATTGAAGGAGAACGTATCGAAGACGCGATACAGAGTGAAATTCAGTTATGATGCAAGAGACAAGGTAAATAATATTCTTTTTGTTTCTGTTTACGAAGCCCAGTAGCGAAGTCGTAGCCCATTGAACTGACACGCTACAGGTCCACGGTTCGATCCCCGGGCAGGGCAAGGTTGACTCAGCCTTTTATCCCCTAAGTGGGTCGACTAAATGAGAACCAAGCATGCACGGAGCTGTTACGCCATTGAGTTTGATTCTTGTTTCTTTTTTCAAATGATCTTTACGTGCTGTTGGCCACTTTAGTAAGACATCTAAGTTTCAAGTCTCCGATTGTATTGTATATCGAGATAATTAAATTCGAAAACAGCATATTTTGAGACTCACTCAGTTACAATATGAATTGTAATTTTAATATATTTCTATTGGGGCTAGAATTATAAAACTTAGAATACAAGTACTTATCAGCATATATAAATAGAGGAGAAACTCACAGCACACAGCGAAGCCTCTAAAATCAATCAATAATAAAAAAGGGTACTTAACCTTTATACAATAGATCGTTGATGATATCTTTTATCGGTTGCGAAATGATCGCCAATCGCTAATTTTTTTCTCTTTGACAACTTTTTTTACTATTAAATAAACTATTTGTTTAAATAATTTTATATTATCATCTTTCACACTGAATGCATAAATGCTTCATGGACTGTGGTCTGGTAAGTTGGATTCTCTTAGAAAAATCCCGCTAATAAAGCTTTGTTGAGAATGTCGTTTTTTTAACTTTCTTAAAACCAAATAATAAGCTAAATTAAAAGAACAAAATTGTCAGCTAATTCTGAAGTTCTCGTGGTTGACCGCCAACAAAAAAATCGCCAACAGTCGACTGTATAATAAGTACCAAAAAAATATGTATACTTAACCCTTTCAACCCAGGAAGTTTTCTTGCAAGTTTTCAAACAAAGGAAACTAAATATTTTAAAACTAGCTATCGGTATATACAAAATAAGTAATAAATTTAAAATTAATACCGTAAAAAAAGAAGGGAAATCCCAACAAAAACATCGCTGTAAAAAAATCTCCAAGTTCTTAATGCAATAGCTGTGGCGGTGAAAATTATTGCGACCTAAAGTAGAGCCAAGTTTAAAGTTATTGTAAATCATGGGCAATGAAAATTAGTTATCAGTAAGATTTTCTTCTCAAAGTCAAAAAATTCTTCTTCATACATCTCAATATCCAGGTACAAAAATGCTTGTGCGATTTAGCCATTACGTGCCGTAGCACCAACACGGCCAAGAAGTGATCTAGAATAAGTAATGGGTAAATGTCACAAACATTTTTGTGGCTGGATATTGTGACATATGAAGAGGAATTTTGATTTTGCGAAGAAAATCTTTCTAATTTCTAATTTTCATTGTTCGTAATTTACAACAACGTTAAACCTGGTTCTACTTTAGATCTCAATACTCTTCAGGGCCATAGCTATCGCTTGAGAAACTTGGCGTTTTTTTCAGAGGTGTTCTTGTTGAAATACAATTTTAAAAAATATATTATTTTGAGTTCTCATTTGATGTTTTCAACATCTTAAATATTTTATTCTACACTTTAGCCTCATTGTAAAATGTTTGTTAGTTTGTACGTTCAACGACCTATATTTATGCTCAATGACGGCCAAACCAGGGCCTACAGCTTAACGTGGATTTTGAATTCCGAATCCCAACTTACATCCATGCCAAGCCCGGGGTTCAAACCCGTCACCTTTGGCATGTGAGGCCAGAGCTCGTGCCACACAGCCACCAGGTGGGCCCTCATTGTAAAAGTACATCTGTTCTGGAATTGCCACAGAAATTAAAGTTGTTTTTCTTCTGGATTTGTCTTGTAGGTAGTTGTTGAAAGCGGGTTTGATGTGCTGGACTGTCATTACCATCTGAAGATGCAAATTCATCGACGTGCAGGAGACGGCATACATTGGATGCCGACTGCTATACGCTACGTCACCAACTTGCTCCTTACACACATCAGCTTAGCATGGAATGTACAACTTCCGCATAGGTATGGGGTAATGATACTATCCTGCTACACTGTACATTTTTACTTTTAATTACTCGTATTTTAACATAGAATAATTAATGTATAATTTTCGGTCAAAACATTTATTTTTTATTTTTGCATTTTGAAGCATCTTGAATTCAAAAAAGTAGTATAGAAAAAATGTTTGTCTGTGTGTCCATGTGTGTACGTGGTCAGCATAACTCTCGAACGAATTGGCCAACGATGTTCAAATTGTGTACGGGTTAGTGGTGGCCATGTGAAGTGTCATTAAGATTTTCGTCAATATTGCGCGTGGGCAAAATTTAAAAACATGAAGAAAACATGAAAAAATAAAATTTTTAGCCACTACTAAAAAACGGCTCTAACGATTTTGATCAAAATCGCTAGGGTAATGCCTCTTAAGGTGTTTTGAACTTTCCCACCTTCAGTTACCACTCAAATTTGTGTAAAAATGCTATAAAGGTGTAAGCAATTAAAAAACAAATGTCTAACACAGAGTTCTCTTCCTTTGAGCATCGCTCATCAAAGACCGTTTTTTTCCTCTGCTTTGTTTCACTCCAATGAATGAATGAATGATTGAATGAATGAAAGTTATCTTTATCATCAATATAATGTTCTCTTGGTTTTCAGATGCTTATTTGCAATGGACAATTTCCGCATTTTTTAAAAACGAGTGAAATTAGTACATATTTATGAAGAATTTCTTTCTGATTCCAAATATTTCAACAAAAGTTCTTTAAAGAAATTAGTTATTTAAAAATTAAAAAAAGAAAATGCCCCAAACCCAAGCCAAAAACCAGTCCGATCAAAACATTCAACAAAGTCCGTGACGTCAAGAAATCCTATCGTTTCTACGGTTATCTTGAGGTTTCTGCCAAGTAGCTATCGTTAAAAAAGTTGGCGTTGGTAGACCATTGTCACATTCCTTACAGGTTGACGGGATTTGCGAGAAACTTGCAAATCTGGTTTCTGCTGCTGCATTTCAAGCCAAGATGTATGAGATCTCTTTACATCACGTTCAACGCCGACGAAATAAGTCGTTTTCTAGCCAACCTCTAACAAGATAATTTTGATCGCAAATTAAAAAAAAAAAAGAAAAAGCGCATTGAGCAGAAATTTTTTTGTTTATGGCTTTTTCGGAACATATAGAATTGAATAAAAAAATAAAATAAAAATGCGGGAATTGTCCATTATTAGCTTCTTTTCGACGAAATTTATAACTTTTTTTATTAGGAAGTGCAGCAATTTCCTTAGGAAGTGTAGAAGGGTAGCAATTTCCGCATTTTTTAAGAACGAGTGAAATTAGTTTATACTTATGAAGAATTTCATTTTGATTCGAAATATTGAAACAAAAGTTCTTTAAAAAAATTGTTATTTAAATATTAAGAAACGAAAGTGCCCGAAAACCTCATTTGATTGCAGTCCGATAAAAATGCTACATTTTTTCTTTGTGACGTCAAAACATCCTTCCATTTCTATGATTATCGTGAGTCTTCTGCCAAGGTGTGAGTTTTAGACAACTGCCATATCCCCTCTGCCGGTTGGCGCGATTTGTCAGCTGGTTTCCGCTGCTGAGTTTCAAGACAAGATTTAAGCCAAGTTCGGAACAAGTGACGTCTCATTAGCTTCGAGCTGAATGTGTTGTTTTTTCCGCCAAATCTAACAGGCGAACTTTGATTGCTAATTAAAAAAAAAAAGAATAAGCGCAGTGAGCAGAATTTTTTGTGTGTATGACCTTTTGAAGCATTTAGAATTGATTCCATCATTTGCTTTGAAAAAATGGCCAGTTTCGCAATATTTTTTGCGATAATTGTTATTAGGATCCTTTTAAAAAAAAAAAAAAAAAAAAAAAAAAAAAAAAAAAACTTTGCTAAAATGAACGTTTTGGCGATATACTTTTTGATAATTCTTATACTATCCTTTCTTATAAGTGAAACTGAAAAGAGGAGAAAAAAACGATCGTTGATGAGGTATGCTCAAGGAAAGAGAACTCAGTGTTAAAAGCATTCGTTTTTCAACTTTTTACGCCATTAAATCATTTTTATGAGAATTTCGAAGGTGGGGATGTTTAGAACACCTTAAAAGGCATTACCACAGAGATGTTGAACAAAATCATTAGAGCCGTTTTTTAGTAATTACCGAAAAACATGATTGTTTCAATAGCAGCTACCTTATGCGAGCGCAATTTTAACGAAATCCTTAATTGTAGGTCCTTGGGCCAGCGTTTCTCAACCTTTCAGTATTTGCGGCCCAGTTTTCAATTATAATTTTCATCGTGCCCCCGCTTACAATAAAATGTATACAACAATAATGTATATTGAGTATTTTGGATTTTGTTTTTAAATTTATTTTCACTAACTGCCAAAACAAGAGTAAAAGCGAGCCATCGTTGGCGATAAACCACATCTGGCATTTTGCCAAGCGGGCGGTGAACACGACCGATGCCATCTCGAGCATGCGCAGAGCAAATGTTTTCTCATAGGAAGAAGGAAAATGTTCGATAACACAAGTTTCAATTCCAGCCAGTCTCATTCGAGTCGATCCTTCTATCGCTATCGAATCTATCGTGAATGTGTATGTTTTATATGTTTTCGTGTTAATTGTAATTCACCATATTAAATAATCCCGGCAGCAGATTTATGCAGAGTCATGGATAGATTTTTAAGCGGAAGTAAGCGAGAATTAGACGATAGTCAAGCATCAACAAGTACACAGACGAGAGTAGTTCCGAAAATAAAATCAATAAAATATTCCCAAGAATACTTAAATTTTGGATTTACCAGTACTGAAGTAAATGAAGAAGAAAGGCCCCTGTGTATCATTTGCTCAATAATATTGGCCGCAGACAGCATAAAACCTATTAAACATAAACGACATTTGGAAACGCTTCCATTCTTCCATTCATTCCAACGATCCATTTCATAAGACTCCCGAAGGAATCTCAATTGATGAGGAAGAAAAATTCATAGACTTCACTACAAGTGGGGAAACAAGACTTCACTACAAGAGGGTGATTTTTCTGCACTAAAAACAAGGGCATTTCGCATTCCATTACCATTTTCAACATCCTACCTTTGTGAAACTGGATTTTCTGTTGTGGCTTCTTTGAAGACAAAATATAGATTTCAGCTAAATATAGAAACAGAACAGAGAGGGGCTATTTCTAATATTAAACCTTCCTTCGAAAAACTTTGCTCTGCAAGACAGGCCCAAGGAAATCCCAAATAATCATTAAATTTGTTTTTAATTTAGTATGTTTTGTTTAAATAAGTTTTGATTTAGTAAGTTGTTTTACTTTATTTGTTAAATATGTCAAAATGTATTTTGTTTTCTATGTGTATGTGCGCTTTCTTTTCAGTCAGTTAATCAATTTTTTAAAATAATATTCTCTCTTGGATATTCTTGCGCCTCCCCTCTACTGTGCTCGCGCCCCCCTAGGGGGGCGCGCCCTATAGGTTGAGAATTGCTGCATTGGGCCATTACCAACTTGCTCAACAAATTTTAACATCGTAGGTCAATTTATTTGGAAGTTAAGCTGACCACGTACACACAGACCGAAATTTTTCTAGAACACTTTTTTTTTTGAGATCAGGATGTTCCAAAACGTGGAGAAATGTTTTTAAAAAAAAAAAAAAAAAAAAAAAAAAATCGTTTTTTTTTTTTTTTTTTTTAACCTTTTACCGAATGCTATACTTTAATTACCCTAGCATACATATTGGTAATTGAAAGTAATAAAAAAAAAATGTGGGAATCGTCCATTGCTTTATTCTAATCATACTCTTTTATATAATACAATTCAAGAGCTCACTTAATTTGTCACTGTATTTTAGTTTTTGTAGTATAATACAGTAAAAATTTAATTAATATTGTTTATTAATCTTTTTATCAGAGGTACCAAACAGGTCTTTATCGTCGTACATTATCTGAATGTAAAATTTATTCTTTAATTGATTACATTTTAAGTCCCCCTTATTGTATGCCTTTTACTGAATATCAAAACAACTTTTTTAGATACGAGTCTTCCGTTGGGGAAATGGATTTAGGTTTTAGTGAAGATGAAGAGAGAACAATGGTTCCAGAGGAGAAAAGGTAAATATCTTTTAAGTTATTTTCAATTTCGTTATTTCGGAAGTTTACATTCAACGAAATAATATTTTTTTAATGCATCCCTCTGCTAAACAATAACCTTCTATTTTTCATTTGCCTTTGTAGTAAAATTTTCTACCTTTCTGCCTGTGTAGTTATATATTTAAACTTGGGTTGTTGACTATTATACCATAATAATACGTGTAGTATTATAAATATGAGTGTAAAAAAAATATTGTATTGTTTGTTTGAACTAGTTATATTATTTATTCACTCAACTGTGAATTACTTAAATTACTCAGTAGATTTTTTTATTCTCCGAGGAGTTACGTAAACAAGTTTTTACATTTGAGATTGTGGATTTTTTTTATAATCTGGTAAATTTAATCCTGTTATCTAATTTTCATGCTCTTTTTTTATTTTTAATTATCCATATGTTAACTTAGGGTAATGAAGGTATTGTTTTTGGTCAAATAAAAGTTTCGATTTTTTTTTTCCATTTCTCCACGTTTCCTAGTTTTGGAGAATGTTACGGCGCATTATAGCCCTCGTGTTGCTGACGGTGCCAGATAATCTGAAAACAACCAACCAACCAACCAACCAACCTAGTTTTGTAACATCCTGATTTCAAAAAAGTGGTCTAGAAAAAATGTTTGTCTGTGTGTACGTGGTCAGCATATCTCCCGAACAAATTGGCCTACGATGTTCATATTTAGTCAGTGGTGGCCAAGGAACCTGTCGTTAAGATTTTCGTTGCACGTGAGCGATACATAAAAACATGAAAAACTCATATTTTTCGACAATTGCTAAAAAACGGCTTTAACTATTTTGATCAAAATTTCTATGGTTGTGTTCCTTAAGGTGTTCTAAAAATCCTCACATCCGAAATTCCGGTAAAAATGCTATAAAGGTGTAAAAAGTTAAAAAATTAATGTCTTTAAAACATTGTTCCCTTCCCTTGAGGATTGCTCATCAACAACAGTTTTTCTCCTCTCTGTTTCACTTGAAAGAAAGGATAATGCATGTATTATAGAAAAGTATTACACCAAAACTGCCATCTTGGCAGCGTTTTTTTCCTCATACAAGAATTATTACCTAACTGGTCTTTTTATTTAAATGAATAATGAATATATAAAAACGTGGTAAATAACACCAATTCATATCAGTAAATGGTGTTATCAAAAGTTGTGCGATGTTCCACACCCCTAGTTTACTTTTAGGATTTTTGACTATTATATCATTATAGTATGAGTATACACAATTTTAATCTGTTCCTTGTTTGAACTTCTTAAATACTTTGCTTTGAATGGAAGTTTTACTCAACAGTATTTTTTCTTATTTCCCGAGGAGTTACACACTTTTTTTTGTTGCTCTTTTTGGGAATATATATTTTATTCTAATATTTCAAATTTATTCTTGCTATCAAATCTTCCTATTCATACTCTTTTACTTCCTCCTGCTGTTACTCGCCTTTTATAAATTAGCTTTGCCCACCTTATGGCTGTGTTGTTAGCGCTCTGGCTTCGCATGCCAAAAGTGCCGGGTCAGGCATGGATGTTTGTTGTGATTCGGAATCCACGTTAAGCTGTAGGTCCTGGCCTGATTAGCCGTTATTGTGCTCAAGTATAGGTCGTTGAGTGCACAAACCAAACAACTAACCAAAAAATTAGCTTCATGTATGACTACATTAATTAGTTTACTACATTACTACATTAATACGTTTTATAATTCATTTTGTAATCTTTATCATTGTATCTGAATAATTCAAATATTGATTATAATTGCTGTTATGGATGCTCTTTAGGATCCATAAAGAAGCAAAAAGAAGATTAAGCCCAAAAAGAACAATAAAGAAGATCACGTGGCCATGATACTGGACGCTAATGCAATGAAATCTGCTGATAAAGGCGAAGAACACTATGATACAGTCTTGCCAAATCAAACAGTGGTGGTTGTAACAAATTTAGACTATGGGTTGAGAGTTTTGATCATTTTTTTTTTTAAATAATTTAAAATTAAATATATGGCATAATGTTAGTTAGAAATTGTTTAAATTTTAAAGAGCTGCATCAATTTTTATTAAGCCAAACTTCTATCTGAATTTTGAAAATTTTGTAATTTTGAAAAAATTCTACTAAAAGTGTTGATCTTCACTGTAATTTGATAATATTAGTTACGGTTTAAACATTTCCTATGGCAAGGGGTGATTATATATATATTTTTTTATGTTAAGAGTAAGTCCTAGTAAGGACCATTTCCTATACTATATTAAGCTCCAACTTAACTTGACATCACTAGACGATAGATCTCCACCGTGCTCATAGGCAATTAGTCCATTTTAGCGGATTGAAGACATAATTCTCGCCAAACATTAGAGCCTTTTGTTCTCTACAGGGTTGAGGTTTGGCGAACATTATGCTTTCACGCCACCAAAATGGATTAAATGCCTATGAGCATTGTGACGATCTACCGTCTAGTGATGTCAAGTTAAGTTGAAGTTTAGTATAGCTATGTTACAATCTTCTAGCCCAATTTATTTAAAAACTAATTCGTGTAGTACATTGAAATTTGGTGAGTAGGTACGAAAATGAAAACTAAATAAAATGGTATAAATTCAAAACTTTAAATCTCTAATATATTTCATTTTATATTTGAAATCGTTACTTTAATGCCTATGAAGGGGCCCCGATAGATTGAGAGGCGACTGCAATTTTTGGACCTCATCGAACATCATTCTGAATTTTTTATAGAAAATGGAGAAAAGTGAGTACATTACGAATCCATTGGTCTGCCGTAGCAAAAATGGCTGAAACTGGTTAAAAATTGTCTTTTAATAAGTTAACTAAATCTTATTGCCAAATGTACCATAACTTGCCAAATAATGAGCATTTTTTTAAATTTGGTAACCCTCACTTTTTAATTTTCAATTAAGAAGGTTATAGACGATTCGGATATCTGGCGACGCTGTACTTGCATCTATTAAAAGGGAGCCAAGTTGGCAATAAACATTACGCCACTGATTACGTAACTGATGTCGCCAATTTGGCTTACTTTTAACAGATACAAGTTTTCCGAGCCAGAGATCAGAAATCGTTTACGCTTTTTCTCATTGAAAATCAAAATGCAGTGGGTTGCCAGACGAAAAAGTTTGTTCTCTTTTTGGCAAGTTATGACATATTTGGCAATAGGATTTTAGTTCAACTCATTCCAAGTCAATTTTTGATCAGTTTCGGCCATTTTTGCCACAGCAGACCAGTGGATTCCTGATCTACTCACTTTTCTTCAATTACTATAAAAAATTCAGAATGATGTTCGATGGCGTCCAAAAATTGCAGTAGCCTCTCGGACTACTATCTATTAATATCTATCTATTATAAATGAAAATTAAAAAAAAAAAGAAAAAAAAAGAAAAAGAAAAAGACTTTTACAGGTAATGCCACTTCATAGGCATTGACGTAAGGATTTCAAAACATATAAAGTTAAATATATTAGACGCTATTTTCAAGTTTTTAATATACAGTGATCATTTTCGTACCTCCTCACCCAATTTTAAGGTTTTATGCAAAGTAGTTTCTAAATGAACAAGACTAGAAGATTGTAAGCATAGGGAACGATCTTTACGAAGACTTTCTCTTGATGTATATCAAGGCCCTTTTTATGTAATTGTTTTGCCTCTCTATTTGTTATTTCTATTTGTATTGTCTTAAGAACATATTTTCTTATAAGGCTTAAAGGTGAAGATCGAATTGTTTCTTATGGAAACTCTATCAACTGTTAAATCAGTAATGTATTAAAAATAATTACATTTTTCTAAAATTAATCTATACAACATTCATTTTATAAAACGATTTTTTCCCTTATACAGAAAATTTCACTTGATAAAAATTTAAAAAAAATGTAATATATTTTTTCAATTATTATAATCCGCTTTGTAATAGATTTTCAGTTAAATATTTCGATGTGAATCTTAATAATTCAAATTACTATTCTTAATTTTTAATGTTGTAAATTTTGTTCTAATTTCTAAAAGTTTATTTACTATTAAAATCTTTGAATTTGTTTGTTGTTGTTTTCTTTTTCTTTCAATTACTATTCAGTAGAAACTTTAAAAAACATATTTTCATTTGATATTTTGAAGAAAATTTTATATTTGTCTGATTCATCTATACTAATTTTATATTTGTCTGATTCATAACTACCCAACAATTTTAGAACTACTTCCAAAGCAAATCTCATTTGCTGGATGCATAAGTCCAGTTTTAAACACATTATGTTATATCTATGTTTAAAAAAAATAAATGTTTTTATAATAAAATAAGATTCAAAAGTATTTTAGCCACTAGCATTCATTAAGTACATATTAAGTAAGAGAATGAAATGCAAAATTAACATTGATAACAGGGGAAATCATATCTCATGCTAAAAGTTAAATATTTATAGATGCATCTGTATTATTGAAATTTTTCACAAGAAATTTCTAAATTTTCACCAAAAATTTCTATTTTTTTTAATTCTTAAAATATAGCTACTAAAATTTATTTACTATAAAAACTGTTATATTTATAAAACAAATATTCAAGATTTCAAAAATATAAACAGCTTAGTTCTAGTAAATTTTTCTCAGAGCCTTAGCATTTTAAACACAGTCGAAAAATGAACTTAAAAATTATAACTTGCACACAATTTCATTGTAGAGAGGTATTTAAAAGTTTAAAAATCAAATGTTTGCAGTTCCCAAGAACTCTGAAATTTTTCTATTACTTCTTGAATATATATAGCTTAATTTTATGCAATTAAATAAAAAAAAATTCCCCAACTTTTTTCGACATTTGGGGTACGCAGGTCTCCCTTAAGTTAAATAAAGACGTCTTTTTAATGAGAATTTCCTGAGTTTATGCTGCGCCACTGAAATGACATTAAAGAAAAACTAAAATTCCATTTTGAACACTAGTGTATGTATTGCTATGTTGTAATTTTGGAATTAATATATATTGTCAAAAATAGTTTAAAAATAGTTAAATAATAGTTAAATAGTTGTAAAAATATAGTTTATAAGTATTTAAGGGGACTGTTAAGGCAAAAATTTCAAATGTTTCGATTTTTATATTTTAGTTGAAAAATATAGCCTGAAATTTTAGCTTTCAGTACACATCTTACTTTTGCTGATCCGAGAAGAATTAAGAATATTATTTGAGTTTTTTCAAGCGCGCATATCAGAAATTGTCTGTTTTTCATTTTCTTAAATTGCATTTTTCTCTTCATGTGTATTTTAAGATTTTTAGGGTATTCGATTTGTTCCTTGCGATTCAAAAGTTGATGTATTTTTTTTTTTTTTTTTAATTTATAGATATTGTTTACTATACTATTTCGAACACAATTGTGCATGGATTTTGGAATCTGGTATTTTTTATTGTTTTACTGCAATTTTCGTAATGCTTCTATTTAAAAAGTTTAAATTTTTTACCGTTGTACCCAAGATTTACTTTTAAGTATTTAACCAATCAGTCAAATTCAAAATTCATGCACAATTATGTCAATATATATTCGATTAGCTTGCACAAAAAAATTAGACAGATTGCAAAAAATTTGAATCGCAAAGAGCGTTTTAAAAATTAAGGAAAAAACACTAAATTTCTCAATAAAAATTTAATTTCCTGAAAAAAAAAAATCCTTATAAATTTTTGAAATTTTAGAAGTTGTGTTTTATCTAATTGCTTATGCAACTGTGCAAAAAATTTCAGGAATTTTGGACAAAAATTGAAGAATTTTTATTTTTGACTTAACAGTCCCCTTAAGCAGTCAAACTAGAGAAACAACAGTGATCAGTCCATGCACTTGTTCATATTGACTTTGGCAGGTATAACAAACCATCATAGTACTAAATAACCTGATTATCTTAACTAGGTAAGAACTAGACAGAAATTACCCAGCTAGAATACCGCAATCCCCTTGAGTTAATACATAAAGCAAAGATCTCAAAGAGTAAAAATATTAGATAAAAAAATCCTGTAGTTAATGTAGAAGATTTAAAAATACAAAAATGTTATATTTTATTTAAGAAAAAATCAAATTAAAATTTTAAAATTCTTTTTGTCAATAGTCCAATTAGAATGCCAAAATTACTTGTGTTGAAAATTTCAGAACTGTAGCCCAAGTAGAAATCGTTTTGAAAAATATTTGTTAATTAACTAAAAAAAATAATTAAAAAAGAACTAAAAAAAATTTTAAATTCTGTTTTTCAAAAGTCCAATTAGAAGGCCATAACTACTTATGTTGAAAATTTCAGAGCTGTAGCCCTATTAGAAATCGTTCTGTAAAATATTTATTAATTAATTAAAAAAAAGAACTAAATAAAAATTTGAAATTTTTGTTTTCAAAAGTCCAATTAGTAGGCCAGAACTACTTACGTTGAAAATTTCTGAGCTGTTGTCCTATTAGATATGGTTTTGTCAAATATATATTAATTAATTAAAAAAATTAATTAAAAAAGAACTAAATAAAAATTTTAAATTTTGTTTTCAAAGAGCTAATTAAAATGCCAAAACTACTTATGTTGAAAATTAATTTCAGAGCTGTAACCCCATTAGAAATCGTTTTGTAATTTTTTTTAATTAATTAAGAAAATTAATTTAAAAATAACTAATTAAAATTTTAACATTCTGTTTTTCAAAAGTCTAATTAGAAGGCTAAAACTACTTATGTTGAAAATTTCAGAGCTGTGTCTCTATTTGAAGTCACTTTGTAAAAAAAATTAATTAAAGTATTAATTAAAAAAGAACTACTTAAAATTTTAACATTCTGTTTGACATACATAAAATTAGAAGGCCAAAATTTCAGAGCTCTACTCCAATTTTAAATAGGTTTCTATAGGTCCACAGAGCCACAGACAGACAGAGAGACACACAGCTTATTTTATTATTATAGATTTCTAAAGCCAGGGGATTCAAAAGCGAACGCAACATGTATAAGGGATTAAGTGCGCAATGCCGTCTGTGGGGCTTTGTTTCTATACAATCTTGGAGACATCGCGCATACCGAAGGTGGGTACGATTACTACGATGCCGATGAAGTATCGCCCCAGAAAAAGCAAATGGAAATCGTCTCAAACGGCGCAGTGTTAGCTGTTGCACTACGTTTCTATACACAGTCTTTGAAATACCGAGCATATGTAGGGTGGATTACTGCGATGTGGTGAAGTATCGTGTCCCAAATGGCGCGGTCTCGACGGTTTCAATACGTTTCTATTAGTATCTTAGAAACACCGCGCATGAATCGTGGCATCGCGGTTCTTTGTCCTTGAAGTGCTAGGCAAGTATCGCGCTCTCGTCAAAAAATATCGTGATGTATCGGTGTTACGAAAATAGTGACACCGGTTTGACGATGTTGAACACCGGTTTTGGACGATGTATCGATACATCGCCCAAGTCTAGTATCTAGTACTTCAAAACCTTTTAAAGTGAAGTTTTGTGTCTTAACACTTTTTTTCAACAGACGGCTGACTTACTTAAAAAACAACTCAATGAAGTCCAGTATCTTGATCCAGATTTATATAATTGCAAAAGATGTAGAATATAAGTGCACCTTATGTTAGGTTGATTTTAAATATCCTTGAACAGGTATGTTAGTTGAATATTGAACAACAAGTATAACTCAACGACAAGGAATATAGTAGAGTTTTATCAAACAAAATCTGAACCATCTTCAAAAGGAATAACCTTAATATTTGACCAAAAGCTCACAATCACTAAAAATAGAAAACTTCTCTAAACAGATTTAATTTATAATTATTAGTTTTTAAATATTCCTTGCCAGCTTACAAGTAGTTAGGAGGTTCACCATCACACATTAGAATGGAATTTATAACTGAAGTTTAAGAAGTAATTGACTAAACGTTTATCAGCTAAGAAGTATGTAAAATTTACACCTTTTTAAAATTATCATTCATCATAATAGTCGAATGAAGTCCATGTCCTTAATAGGAAAAGTTCGATGGTAATAATTTTATGTGGGTAATGACACAGTTCATACTTTTTTTTTAGAATTACACGTCATTACCATTACTAACATATCCTTTTACATAATTACATAACTACACGACATAAACTGTTATTACAAAATGTGATATCTACATACTTTTTATACATCGATATAGTCGATATAATACTCATTAAGCAAGAAACTGTTGAACATGTTTTCCAAAAAAATTAACCTAACACCAATAGTTCATAGTGATATCTATTTAGAAAAGAAGATAGCCACAGTGGACTAATTATAATACTATTTTAATGAGTTGAAACTTTCCAGTAAAGCTTTGACAAATGCAAATGATAGAAACTCAATAAATCGATACTCAGACTTTTTATGCCCTGCATAATCGTTATTCATTACTAAACTATTCAGTACAAAACTATTCGTTCCCGACATGAATAAAACATTTTACTTCAAATTTATCAACCATTTTTAGAAATATTTCCAACGAAAATAAAATCCTTTTAAGGAAATTTGCAAGTTTGGAATGAGTTGAAAACCATGATCGGAAGTTTAACAAAGGATTTATCGATAACACTTTTAAGGATTCGATAATTGCGAACTTTGTATCACGAAAATTTTATTGACGCTCAATTGACAGAAATACGTATAAAATTTCATTTTGGAAAATTTATTTTAGAAGAATTCATATCAAATTTTTGAATTTATATTTCTTCAATTTCATAATTAAAAGGCAAACAATCTAATAATATAGCAATATATAACAATATATAAATTTCCAATTTAAAATATATTTTAGAATTTATGGGTATTATTCTTTTCATCTGATAAAATAGGGTTTTGTGTATGGAAGGATGGGGAAATTATTATAAATTGGTAAAAACTACTTTTATCAATAATACCAAAAATTTCTAAAGAGTTGAAGTGTAAAGTGTAATAAAATATTTTAAAGTAAGTAGTTTTTCTTTTAGACATATTGTGATATATACAGATAAAATATGTCTGTAAATTTTAAAGTAATGTGTATTTTATGGATTTAAACGTATTTACAAAAAATTTACATGATAAACATGGTGGAGGATGAAAAATTTATGTAAATTTTTTTTTAATCATGAAAAATACTCAACTTAGAATTTTCTTCAATTTTATCTCAACCTTAATTTGTATAATAACAATAATGGTGTAATAGCAATACATCAATAACAATAATAGCAATATATTTAATAGGCAAGGCTTACTTTTGTTACTGTCACTCCTCCAAAAATATCCAACTTAATTTTAAGATCAAGATTTCATCTGAAAGGACCTAAACTTCAGATACGCCAAAATGTTCTTAAAATGCAAAATAATCATTTATTAATTAATTTTTAATTTGAATATTTTAAATAACATTGCTAAAACATGTTTCTATTACAACAGTGTTTTTTGATTATCTGAATGGCAATACTTACACGATTCTAGTTGATTGTACATTTCATAACTGAACCCCTAACTTTTTATTACTCATTTATTTTTTTATCGATTCCCTATTAAATTATATTTATTTTCAGAAGTTTGCTCATCTCAGCAATTTAGTTAAATTGCAAAATTTCAACTAAAAATGTCAATTGCAAGTGCTACAAATTTCTGGAACTTTATGCAAAATCCGTACGTCGGCTCCAAATTCTCTTATAGTATTGGGAATTTAGGTGATTTTTGAAAAATTATAATTTCGTAACTTGGCTTCAAATTAAAATATTGTGATAGGAATATCAGATTTTTCTTAAATAAAAAACTACGACATTATATCAATCATTAAATTATCATTATTTCCTAAATGCAAAATGTTGTGGTCTAATAAATAATGCCATTACTAAACAAAAGTATGAAGGTTTTCTAATCTCCTAACTATTTTTACGCAATTATTATATGAAGTATACTATAACAAAATTATAGAACCCCAAATTTAATATTTTTTAAATACCCTTAGAGTATTATATGAAATATACTATGACAAAATTAAAAAACCCCAAATTTACGATTTTTTAATTGCTCTTAACGTATTATATGAAATATACTATGACAAAATTATAAAACCCTAAATTTACGATTTTTTAATTGCCCTTAACGTATTATATCGAGGCCGTGCGCGAAAAACCAAGTATCTTGCTAGATGCTCAGTTTCACGAGCGGAGTGTTGTATCAGGCCCGAAACAACCAGATCGTGACGTCACAGCGCAAACCCATCACAGATCACTACTTAGGTAAGATTGCATAGGAAGATGGATGAAGAAGCATCAAAATTGGAATATTTACAATGCTTAACTACGTAATCTATTTTAAATTAAAGTATAGGAATAAATTAAAAATTCTTATAATTTTAGGGAATAATTTAAAAAAAAATAATTTGTTCAAAATTAATTTATTCAAAAGCTTGTTGTTTCAAAACTGATTGGTGGTTACACTGAAATAATTTCAGTTTAATTTTTCTTAAAAACTAAAATACAAAAACAATATTAAAAAAATTATTTAAATAATCTTTTATTTAAAACCAGAAATTCCTTTACGAAAAAATTGAACATTTATCCACAAATTCTTCCTTTAAAAAGACTAATTATATAAAAATATATTTTAATATTTAAAATACTTCTCTTACCTAGATTTAAAGCAAAACATAGTTTAAAAATTTAGTGAGTAATTAAACAAGTTATATTTTTATAATTCAAAGACATTTTTACAAAACTTTTAAGAGTATTACGAAGTAAATTAAATTCATTTTAATTTTTTAGAAATTGGTTGCTTTTCCATGAACAGAGTTCTAGAATGATAAAGAATACCTCATCTAAATTGAAACTACCATGTCCAAACAAAAGACATTTCCAAGAATCTAGGGCGGTTGCCTTCTGGGTGGAATTTTAAAGGGAAGCTGCCTCACATTTATGCCTTGATTAGGAAGATACCCAGAAAACTCCGACGGCAGCTTGACAATCGACGCAAGTGTCTCGATATGCTGTCGTGTCTGTTTTGGAAATCAAAAATTGCATAGCGATAACAAAAGAAACGATCGATAACAAAGAAAAGATCGATACCAAGACTTAATTTTAAAATAGGTTAATTAAAAAAAATGTACATATATAATCATACAGAAAGAGTGGCTATTTTTCTTTTCATACTTTGAGATTTCACTTTGTCATTATGAATTTTGACATAATTTTTTAAATGTATGTTAATGCTAAACTGGAAATTTTTCAAAATAATTGTATTAGAATAAACCTTAAAATCTTTTGGCCTGTTAAAATTATTAGCGAAGCAACTTTAGAAAGGGCAGACATTACTTCAATCGAAGAAGAAATCGGTAAGAGAAGGTGGCGATGGACGGGTTATGCATTAAGAATGCCAAAAGGGAATCTAACACACGTTTCTCTCTCCTGGACTCCTGATGACAAGAGGAAAAAAGGAAGGCCAAGGACAACTTGGCAAAGTCAAATGCAATCAGACCTACTAAAGGATCACTTAAATGGTCTAGAGGAAGCAAGATCCCTGACCAAAGATTGGAAGGTATGGAGAGGTAGGCTGGAAACCTTAACAGCGTGAAGAGCATAATTAAGTAAATATGTAATGCTCACTGACAAACGAAATTCAATTTAAATTTTTATCTTCGTTCCACAATCACATTGTCGATCAGGAATTTCAGGAAGAAGATCCATCTTTTTCAATACTAGTTCCTTTAAAAGTTGTTTCTTATTTTTGAATTTCAAATTTTTTCTTCATGTTTAACTCCGATAACTTTTTGAAATTTCTAGAAAATATGGCCTCGAACTACACAATATTTGAATAAACATTTCTAATACTTTTAGAATATGCGAATACAAATCATCATGCGTTTGGTTTCTTACAGAAAAATTTGTTATTTAGTATTCGGTACTTATACTATCATTATACATAAATACAAATTTATAGTACAGAATCCCACCTTATTCACGAAGTCAACATTTAAGTCACGGAAAGAAGATAAGTATCCATAGAAAGATCACAAATTAATCCTTGGTACAGATGTAGTATAGGACATTTCTTTTGAGCAATTTTTTCTGGCATTTTTTTTTTTTTTTTTTTTTAAAATAAATGTTGTTTTTGGCGACGATTTTATTTTAAGTTATATTTTAATTCAGTTAATTATTTATATTTTAATCTTCTTTCAGTTACTCTGTTTTTAATTTTGGCAAATTTTCTAAACGCCAAAAGAAGAAGAAAAAAAGAGAAAAAAAAAATTATAAATGTCATATACCACATCTGTTTTCAATCCTTACAAAAATACACTTACATTAAGAATGCCATGAACAATAACTAGAAAATTACCCCAAAACTTGATTAGATTCCTCAGTTCAAATATTGAAAATCATTAATAAATTGCTACCTAATAAAATCTGACAGGAAAACAGCTTAGGCTTAATATATACATATTTAATGCAGTATACGTTAAAGATTTCAAAGACCATTTTTTAGAAATGGCTTTTGAAATAGAATGCAACCGAATCGCATTGGGTGCGTTATACTTTTATATTAATATTTTGAAAAAAATGTACTCACCGAAAATATTGTAATATCCGTAAGAAAAAAGCGAACCATTTAGAAGTGCAAACAAAATCAACAGAACAACAACTAAAAATTTCATAGCTTTTTGCTGTGACGTCAAACTCGTTTAAAAATTCAGGATTATGGCCTTATAGACTGAGCATCTAGCAAGACACTTGGTTTTTCGCGCACGGCCTCGATTATATGAAATATACTATGACAAAATTATAAAACCCCAAATTTACGATTTTTTAATTGTCCTTAACGTATTATATGAAATATACTATGACAAAATTATAAAACCCCAAATTTAAGATTTTTTAAATACCCTTAACGGATTAGATGAAATATACTATGACAAAATTAAAAAACCCAAAATTTACGATTTTTTAATTGCCCTTAACGTATTATATGAAATATACTATGACAAAATTATAAAACCCCAAATTTACGATTTTTTAATTACTTTAACGTTTTTCAAAATACTGTGTTCTATTTGTATACATTTTCTTAATATCATAACTAGAGTAGATTTAGTACGCGCACTCCATAAAACCTTCACTTTTAAACAAATTACCTAATAATTGTCTCCCTATTTAAATTTAAAAATAAAACTTATCCTGTAAAATGTGTTTGTTTTGTTTTGTTGTTTTATGGCGCAAAGACAACTCAAAGGCCTGTAAAATTTGGAAAGCAATTTAATAGTGATTTGCAGCACACCATAATTACCAACAGATTATTTTTTTAACTTTCCATTCTCAAACTTCATTTTTTTTTTTTTTTTTTTTTTTTTTTTAAACTTTTAAGTGATTTCTCTAAACTTGATTTGTCGTAACCTGCCATCACTTGTCACCTGCTATCAACATTTAAAAATCGCTTATGAAAAGTTATGCTATAGTTTTTCGTCAATAATTGTACATGGCAAAATATACACACATACACACGAATACACACATAAATATTATATTTCGTCGCAAATAGGATATCGTTATACAACAACGTCAACTGCTTTCTCCTGCATTTTGTTTCATAAATTGTGCATTTTCTATGGTTTTATTACTGTTGTTTTGATTTTTACTTTGAATTACCATTTATTAACATAAGGTAATAAAAGTATTGCATTCGGTTAAAAAACGATTTTTGTTTGCATTTCTACATGTTTTGGAACGTGCTGAGTTAAAAATAAAATTGCTTAGAAAAATATCTGTATGTCTGTGGTTAGTATAACTTGCGACCGGATTGATCTACGATGTTCAACTTTTGCATGCAGGTTAGTGGTGAGAATGTTATCTGTCATTAAGGTTTTTGTCAAAATTGCGCATGCGCAAAAGGTAGCTGCCATTAAAAAATGCATATTATTTAGCAATTACCAAAAAAAGGTTCTTAGGATTTTGATCATGTTCAATAAAACACGTGTTCTTTGGGTGTTATCATACAGCCTGTATGATATCACCCTGGAACACGGTTCTCAATTACGGAGGAGCCATGTTTTATTAGTGAATGGTCTGTAATTTCAACCACGAATATCTCCTCCAATTTTACAGAGAATTTCATGAAACTTTTCCCTGTGGTTTAGACATATTATTGTAAATATTTTCTGAATTGATATATTTGCCAATTTTCTTTAGTATTTTCGTAACTGCCATAAATTCTCGTTTGGAGGTAATGTAAACTGCACTTTACTATACAGGTTTACGTTACTTACCTGGATATACGAGACTGTTTTTAATTAAAGGAGCAGAAAATGACTTTTGGAACTACCCTACATAAGTGTATACCTAAATATTATCTTTCATACATAATTTTTTATTTAATTTTCTTTATGAAATAAACACCAAAGTTTTCAAATCAACATGTTACTGATTTCAGTCCATGTTAGCATTAAAATGCATATTTTTATTTTTTCGAAATTTGATAAGATATCACCTAAAAAAAACACAAACTGTCTACATCAATAAACCAAATTTTAAGGATGCTAACTCACAACCATTTTTATTTTTAAGTTTGGCCTTGGTACAATAAATTGACAAAACACCAGTAAAAACACATTTTAATTGTTATTTATGCAACTGGCGAGGAAAGTAATACTTTTCAAAAGAGGTAAAACGCTGTTTTGACGAGTGTGATAGCACGAGTCAAATAATTTACCGAGTTTGAAAAAGTATTTTCTCACGTGTTCCATACAATATTTTTTATAATCACGTGAAAAAATATTTTTAATACATATGTTTATTAGCCTTGGCAATTCGAATCCACGAATTTCTTCAGATTATATGTCATTTCAATGCCAATGCGTGCTAGAAAATACTTTTTCACACTAGTGCGAAAAAGGTACTTTCCCGCACTCCTCGCGAAAAAGTGCTGCTTTCACCACTATTTTTTATTCAAAATGATTATAACTAGGGGTGTGGAACATCACACAACTTTCAATTACACTAAAATACTGATGTCAATTTGTGTTATTTACCGTTTTAATATTTTCATCACTCATTTAGAAAAAATGGCCAGTTTGGCTATATTTTTTATCATAATTCTACATCATATAGATAATTTTGGCGATGTACTTTTCAATAATTCTTATATTATCCTTTCTTATAAGTGAAAGAGGAGAGGAGAAAAAAAAAGATCGTTGATGGGGTATGCTCAAGGAAATAGAACTCTGTGTTAAAGCATTCGTTTTTCAACTTTTTACGCCATTAAAGCATTTTTACGGGAATTTTGGAGGTGGGAATGATTAGAACACTTTACAAGGCATTAGCACAGTGATTTTTATCAAAATCAATTGGAGCAGTTTTTTTAACAATCATTGAAAAACATGATTTTTTCAATGGCAGCTACTTTATGCGCATGAGCAATTTTGACGAAAACCTTAATGGTAGTTCCCATGGCTACCAGCAACCCGCATACCAAATTTAAACAACGTAGGTCAATTTGTTCGGGAGGGGTTAAGAGGTGGGGATGTTAAGAGGCATTACCACAGCGATTTTGGACAAAATCGTTAGAGCCGTTTTTAAGCAATTGCTGAAAAATATGATTTTTTCAAAGGCAGCTACCTTATGCGCATGTGAGACGAAAACCTTATTGTTAGGTCCCTGTGCCATCACCAACTCGCATACCAAATTTAAACATCGTAGGTCAATTTGTTCGGGAGTTGTGGTAACCACAGACACACACAGACAAACAGAATTTTTTTCTAGAACACTTTTTTGAAATCAGGATGTTTCAAAAAAAAAAAAAAAAAAAAAAAAAAAAATCAATCAATTCTTTTTTTTGACAAAATTCTAAACTTTCACTACCCTATGTATTACAAATGGGTAATTGAAAGTAAAAAACACACTTATTTAAAAAATATTTTATGCATTATCTACCCAGAAAATGTTTGTTTGGTTTCGCATGTAATTAATTTGGCACCTACTTCAAAAAGAGGAATTTTTGAGGAGCAGAAGAATTCTCTTTTACTTTTTAGAGTATTATGTTGTCTATTTTTATTTTTATTACTTTATTTTTTTTACTTTACACCAATGTTAGTTTCAGGATTTTGGTAGATTTGCAAGATTTTATAATGTTTTACATTGGCAAAACAGGGATTTTCAAAAAGTAGCTAGGTTTAACTTAAATTGAAAATCAATGACAAGAACAATTTCGTAGCTCTGCTTACTTTAGACCATTAAAAATGATTTAACTGTGAATAAAAAAAATTGTAAGATTGTTGTTGTTGTTGTTTCTAATCTCCCTTTTGTCTGACGAAGTCAGACAATAAAAAATTGTAAGATTAAAAGTAATTAATAACTTATGGCAAATTAATTTTCTAATCAGTTTCAAACGTTTCACCCTTACCCAAAACTTAATATTAGTTAAATCACTCGATATTAAAAGGGGAATTATTCTTCATTTGCCCTGAAGTTATTATGTTTCTTTTCTGAATAAATATTAAGGCATAGGCATTGATGAAATTTGAAAGTAAATTTCTTTTAATTTTTTTAGGGGTGTGGTAGGCTTGTCGTTTGACGTTTGTCTCTTTTAGAAGCTGTTTTTTTCTCTTTCAAAACTTTGAATCTGTAAAAAATGTCTTTTTAACATCATATGATTCTATAGGGTATTTTACAACATCAACAAATAATTACCAATTGCAACATATATATAGTATTTAACGAAATAATAATATTAGCATTTTTACTCGAAATAATTGCTCAAATTTTTATGAATCGAATTTTGACTGAATTCGAAATGAATTTTTATTTTTAAGCTTAGTTCGTCTTTTTTTTTCTTTCAACTTTACGATTAATTATGACCATAAAAATATGGTCATATAAAGGTGACTTTTAGGAAATATTTATTTTAAGGAGCTTTATTTGAATAACGGAAGACGATTCCGTAAAGGCAGACAGTTCAAATATACACAAAAGAGACGCATTGATGGTTGGATTCTTTTTCACGTCAAGAAGCCCAGAGTTTTATTCTGCAGAGTTTAGAAATGTTAAAACATCTGTGCAAGTATAAATAAATCTTACAGTTATTATAATTAATTGAACAAGAACTACACTCTTTCACAGTTATGAGAATTATATATATAAAAAAAAAAATAAGGATAAAAAAAAATTGTGATTACAATAATCGTCCGAATACTGTAGGGTATTACTGCAGGGTATTTTACAACATCAATAAATAATTACCAAATGCAACATATATATAGTATTTAACGAAATAATAATATTAGCATTTTTACTCGAAATAATTGCTCAAATTTTTATGAATTGAATTTTGAATGAATTCGAAATGAATTTTTATTTTTAAGCTTGGTTCGTCTTTTTTTTCTACTTTACGGTTATAATTATGACCATTGAAGGTGACTTTTAGGAAATATTTATTTTAAGGAGCTTTATTTGAATAACGGAAGACGATTCCGTAAAGGCAGACAGTTCAAATATACACAAAAGAGACGCATTGATGGTTGGATTCTTTTTCACGTCAAGAAGCCCAGAGTTTTATTCTGCAGAGTTTAGAAATGCTAAAACATCTGTGTATGTATAAATAAATCTTACAGTTATTATAATTAATTGATTATATTCAATTGACATCAAAATCTATACAGATGGCAGCAAAATAGATATACAGGCAGGCAGTGGAATTTATATAGAAACGCCCGTAGAGAAACATTCTATTAAACAACGTAATCCAGATTTCTGCTCTGTCTTTCGAAGCGAATTAATAGCAATTGACATGGGTTTAGAGAATATCTTTGGCGAGGTCAACTACGGAGACTTATGGATTCTATCCGATAGCCGAAGTTCCATTCAACATCTTAAAAACTGGGCCCTCGTGGGAGACAAAACCAGTCTATCCATAATACACAAAGTCAAGAGCATATCCCGACTGCACAAAGTGCACTTTCAGTGGATCCCGTCACATGTAGACATCCACGGAAATGAATTGGCTGACACTCTTGCTAAAGAGGGACTAGAACACCCTGTCCTCTCTACTCAAGAACTCACATATCAAGAGTTATACTCAAAGAAAATAGCTCAAAATAAAGCGAAATGGCATATACCTCCATCTCACGAATGGTATAAAGTCAAAAAGCCAGGACACTTCCTATCTCTTCCTTGTGATAGGCACACCAATACCCGTCTGTCCCGACTTGCTAGTGGTCACCTTAAAGGCCTCACATATTCCGGAGGAAGCAAAAATTTTCCTCTTTGCCCTAAATGCCAAAAAGAACAGGCATCATCTCAGCACATTTTGGACTGCCTTGGACTGGACTGGGAGGACATTTATAACTGTCCACAACTAGTGTCAGACTTCATTAATGTCAATGGCTTCACTGATATTGTCTGACTTCGTCAGACAAAAGGGAGATTAGAAACAACAACAACAACATAATTAATTGAACAAGAACCACACTCTTTCACAGTTATGAGAATTATAAAAAAAAATAAGGATACAAAAAATTGTGATTACAATAATCGTTCGAATACTGTAGAACGGGTTGAATCGTAACACTTTTCCGCTTTCAAAGTTAAAATCGGGTGTAATAATATCGTAATCGAACATATTTTTGTTTTTGAAACTTGGGTCTTAACTTCTTCTATGATGATCAGTCCCAAAAATGTTGGGGAAAACATGACTTGCATTTATTTAATTTTTTTTTTCATGGTGTTACGATTAACCCTGTAGAAACGGGTGGGTCTGAAACTCTTTATAATTAATGTCTGATCTTATTGGAAAATTTTATTGGAACACAAGATTACCATAACTCACCCTCCTCTCGAAACAATTTTAAAAAAACCAAAATAATGTTCAGCCGTTTTATTTTATTTCCAAATTTACAAGAAGAAAAAAAGAAAAAAAATAATAAATAAATAAATAAATAAATAAATAAATAAATAAATAAATAAATAAATAAATAAATAAATAAATAAATAAATAAATAAATAAATAAATAAATAAATAAATAAATAAATAAATAAATAAATAAATAAATAAATAAATAAATAAATAAATAAATAAATAAATAAATAAATAAATAAAAAACAAACAAATAACTAAATAAATAAATAACAAAAATATTTATGTTTCAATAGTGCATCTGTACCTAAACTGATAATTCAGTGATAAACATTTAAAAGAATTAAATAAAGTATTCCTTACATCAAATTGATCTTCACAGAAGTAAACTGCAGTCTGTGGTGAAAACTTAGTTGATTCAAATGCTAAACTTATAACTCAATGCTGACATAAGGGATGATCAACAGTTTAAATCATTGTCATAAAGCACTTACAGTACTAACTAAATTATTAGCAAAATTGTGATTATATCTTATCAAATCTGCTCAGGTATAAAAAAGAAATAATTTTTATAAGAAAAAGACAATTTAAACTATTTTTATTTTGTAAAAATGTACTTTTCCTTTCCTGAATACTAACGAACGAAATGAAGAGAGAGAAATCAAACCATCTTGTAAGACAAATTCAAAATGTAAAATAAAAATAATCTCCGACAATTATTAAATATTTTACAATTTTGACAGCTTCTTAACTAAATACTAAATAGTACACGATTTCTGTTTAGTATTACTGTGACACAAACTAAGTATCTATGATAAGAAATAATTTTAGTACACTCATGTCCCTAAATTAAGGATAATTCAGTTTTTCCCTAATAACTTCCCAGTGAAGGAGCATAGACACTTGAAATTTACTTCAAAGACACATCTTTATACAACAAAACGATAATTAAAACAACTCAGTCGCATAATGAAATGCAAAGTGTACAGCGGGGCATATGCAAAAGAATGGAGTACCATTAGTGTGCAGTTGCACAGATGCATTTACATTAAAAATCACTCAACACATGGAGTTGACTTTTAGTGTGAGATATGATCTTCCCTGTCATCAATATTTACTTGGCACAGTATTCTCATACTTAACATGAGTTACTTGATGAATCATAGCGCCTAAATTGCTCGTCCCTCCTTTTGAAATGTTTGCAAGTGAGGGAAAGTTCCCAATGCATAAAATCTTTACACAATGAATATCGTAGAAGCGTCCCACACATGTTTGATGAAATTTGGAGTAGAGGAGTGATCTGGCTTACTTATAGGGGCGATACTCATATTTTTAATCCTTTATCCAAAGCAAAAGTAGAAAAAAAAAATCACAACTATCAATAAACGCGATTTTGAAACTGATATTTTACAATTAAAGACGTGTCTGAATCAAGTTAACGTAGTTACAGTAAAAAAGTGAAATTTAATTATTTTTTACGCTCTTGGGGAGCTTATTAAATAAATTCAACAAATTGAATATAAAGACCAAAACTCTTTTCCCACCAAATCATTATCTTGAACTGGCATTTACCATGAAATATCAAGTTCCCACCTTTCTACAGATCCTCTGATGTCCAATATTACTCATGAGACTGACACATTTTTTTTCAGTAAATAGTATCTGATGTTAAAAAGATATGGTCTTTGGGGGCAGTATGTTGACTTGGTTACATAAGCTACCCAAGAGACCAAAAGATAATTAAGTTCCACTTTTTCCCTGTAATTATGTTAACTTGATCTAGACAAGTTTTTAATGGTGATATATCGGTTTCTAAATCGTATTTATTGATACTTATGGCAAATTTTATTCCACTTTTGCCTTGGATAAGCGATTAAAAAATATGAATATCGCCCCTATAAGTAAGCCAGGTCACTCCTTTAATCCAAATTTCTTCAAGCATGTGTGGGACGCTTCTACGATATGAATTGTGTTAAGACTTGATGTATTAGGAACTTTCCATCACTTACAAACAGTTCAAAAGGTGGGGCGAGCAATTTAGCCACTACAATTCATCAAGTAACTCATGTTAAGTATGAGAATACAGTGCTAAGTAAACACTGATGACAGGGGAGATCATATCTCACAGTAGAAGTTCACTCCATGAGTTGAGTGATTTTTAATGTAAATGCATCTGTACAACTGCACACTAATGGTACTCCATTCTTTTGCATATTCCCCCGCTGTACACTTTGCATTTCAATTTGCGACTGAGTTATTTTAATAATCATTATGTTGCATAAAGATGTCTCTTTGAAGTGAGTTTCAAGTGTCTATGCTGCTCCACTGAGAATTTATTAGGGAAAAACTTAATTATCCTTAATTTATGGACATGGTGTAAAAACAAACCTTGTATTTTCTTTTATAAATAATTTACGCAGTTACAAATTAGAACTTAAATTTATTAAATATAAAAATACTAATTGTTACAGTAAGATCTAACCTCTGTAGTTTTTATATGAATAAAACTTT
Organism: Linyphia triangularis; assembly: GCA_963978545.1. Lineage (NCBI taxonomy): Eukaryota > Metazoa > Arthropoda > Arachnida > Araneae > Linyphiidae > Linyphia > Linyphia triangularis. The sequence goes on along the minus strand of OZ021726.1, from coordinate 19,238,040 downwards.
TTATAATGATAACCACTGAGCAACTGAAAATATTTCCAATCAAGTTTGAAGTATTGATTATTTAAGAAAGCACACATAGGTAATGAACATATTCTAAAGCAAAATGGAAGGGATATTTAATTTAAGAGCATGCATATATTGCATATTGAGATATCATCTCGAATATCGTAGATCTATATCTGTATTTAAATTCTTCTACAATTTATTAAATAACAGAATTGATTATCCTGTAATACTGCAACTACTTAATTCATATGCTCAAAAACAGGTTACTCGAAATAAAATTGTCTTTAGTAAACCTTTCTGTACAAAAAATTATATTAAGAACCAACCCATTAATCAATTTATTGACTTAGTAAACACGTTGCCCCCTCATTGTGATATTTTCTTTGATAATTTTTTTAAGCTAAAATGTGATATTATTTCCTTATTTTCGTAATTGTCATGAATGTTTTAAACTTTTTGTGCTATTCTGTTAGTATCCCTGTTTCCATGTGTTATTATCCTGTCATGTAATTGGAATTTGTTTTTCTGTTTGACAGTGAAAATAAATAAATAAATAAATAAATAAATAAATAAATAAATAAATAAATAAATAAATAAATAAATAAATAAATAAATAAATAAATAAATAAATAAATAAATAAATAAATAAATAAATAAATAAATAAATAAATAAATAAATAAATAAATAAATAAATAAATAAATAAATAAATAAATAAATAAATAAATAAATAAATATCAATGATATACATGGTGTCTTGTCTCATAAACTGCTCAGACCAAGACTTTTCACTAGAAAATCTAAAAAATGAACCAAAGAACAATAATTGCATTACTCATAGCTTTCGAGAAAATGTGAAAGGAAAACTATGGTGTCCCACCAGATGCACCAAAAATAAAAGTTATTGGAATGGTATCAAGCTGCAGAAAGGTCTGAAAAACGACATAAATTTTCAAAAATAAAAATTGTAACCCTGGGTTTGCGAATGCTCAATTGTTCGTTTATATAAAAGACACCCATGAATTATCCCGTCTCTGTATAATATGTTTCTCTTTTTCAAAACCCAGAATTGCAATTATTATTCATACAACATTTTTTGTTTCTTATCCGATCTGTAGCTTCATGTGATTGCATGAAAGTTTATTCGCTATGCCCTGGATATGACATGACGTCATAATTTTCTTTCACATTGCCTCAAAAACTATGGCCTACCTGATAGCTGTGTGGTTAGCGCTCTGGCCTTGCATGCCAAAAGGTTTTCAAAGCTGTAGGTCCTGGCCTTATTAGCCTTTATTGTGCACAAAAATAAGTCGTTGAGGATACAAACCAACCAACATAAATTATGCAACAATTAGAAAGGGTTCTACAATCAATCGGAAAAATTAAATCATCTCTCATTTAATCAATCTCAATTTTTATATGCGCTGAGCGAGAATTTCACCTTTACACAGTTTATGCGATTTAAGGCATAACATGCTGTAAGTACCTTTTATTTGAATAAAGACAATTATTAAGCTTTGCATGTGATAGGATAATAATAAAAATGTAGCTTCAGAAATATGACCCGTATACCAGACCTACATACTTACATAGTTTTTACGTCACACTCTCAGAAATTCTTTTAAAACAAACACTACCTTTCTTCTTTCAAATGCCAAATAAGTACTTCCCCGAAACATATCAGAATGGACGAAATGTACCCGAAACATAATAATATCAAAGGCCCGGAAATATTTTCCACTGAAATTTTCTCAGTTGTACTTTCCCTTGATACTTCTTTAGAATTCAACAGAAAAAACGCCAGTGACTCGTCTTCTAGAAATTTCCTATAAAATCCTCCACTGTTGATCCTGGAAATGATTATGTTCAGTTTCCTTAAGCAGCAAAAATTTCTGCGAACCGCAACGGCAACTGGTAACGAATATATGTTATCGTCTGACACGATAAATTTTCCAAAATGGTTCCCTCCCATGTAAAACAATTCCGCTTGAGTCAGAACTTGAAGTTCAGCAGTCGTAGGGCTTATGTGGGAATGGATGTTTGCTGTGTCTGAAGCTTCAAAGTACCAGCCATTTCGCTCGATGGCTATGCCAAGCGACCGCAGATGGGTTTCCCTGGAATGAATTAGGTATTGTACAGTGTTGTCTCCTCTGACTGTGTAACATCGGTGTGTCCCCCTTTGGACTGCTGCCGAAAGCTGTCTGAAATTACGAACAGTTTCGCCTTGCAGAGGCACCATCAAGAAAGAGAGCAAAGCTGCTGAGTAACTGCTTGATATCACCAGGGCGAATAAAATCCAGACTGAAATGAAGGCTTTCCACTTCGCTTTACCAGATGTGAAGATGACCGGCTGCTTCAGCATGCTTGAATACAGACACAAAAGTATGCGCCCAAATGATATCTTTCTACGGTTAATAAGATAGAAAACAATTGAAGTCAGTATCATAGCACTTATCAAGCACAACCAAACAGTGACATTAAACGGGTGTACGAAGGCAAAGCTAGATTTGACACTTTGTGGCTTTTGAATTGCAAACAAGTAGGCGTCCATGGTGTAAGGGTTGCTGAAGTGGACAACCTCCATTCTGTGCTGAGTTATGGCTACGTCATTGAATGCAAAGTCTGCTTCTCCGCTTTGTACCATCCCAATTAGACCTGTAAAATTTCCATCAGGTTTCTTGCGTCCCCATTCTTTGTCCACTGGAGAACGTAACTCGTAATTGTATCCGAGTGCTGTTAGGATTAAATCCAGCATTTTCCCTTCGAAACCTAAAAATCGGCGATGTCCTTGTGCGTCAGTAACAACATCGAGAACATGGGGCACGGTATTCACTGCAACAATCAATTTTCTGGGGCTTTCCATTTTAGAGTGGTTCTTTACTGCAATCAAAATCTAGATATTTTATTATTTTTTAGATATAAATAGTAGATTAAGTGGATTCATGTCCCCTTGAAGTTATTATTGAAATGCATAAAACCTCCATCTGTCCATATTCAGTTGAATTCTAGCATCATACTTCCAAAACTTAATTGAAGCGATGCATGTTTGTAAAGACTTTGATTCCTTGAGTGTTTCATTTCCTTTTTTGTTAAGGTCTCTAAAATCCATCAATTAGAATAAGATTTTTAAATGTTAGTATAAAAGTTTATACATCTGTTTCAACTCATATTTCATCCAATGCATTTTGAATGAACGTTTCATTGAAGTTATAGAAGTCTTTCAATCACATTAGCACAGTACTACAGGAATATTTAGACAACACAAAAGAATCTAAATTATGGTCCGCCATATTAGAGCATATGTTGCTTGTTTGTTTTTTCACGATAAAATCCTAGTATTAATTTGCATGAAGTTTGAAATGTACTTAAATCACAAAAAGTCAGTTTAAAGCGATGTTTCGATTAATTTCGACTTCTTTAACAACTATTGTCCAGTTAAACATCATATATATTTTCTATTGAAGCAATGTATTGAAAGTAACACTAAATTTAGTAAACGATTCGGTTTTTGATATCAAAAGTCAATGAATGCTATCGATAACAACTAAGAAAAACGCTTTTACCACTATATTGATGAAGCAAAATGTTTGTGTTCATGATCACAAAATACTTTTCATTGCAAATACAACTTTAGCCTGTCAACTGTAGGAAATCGAATATTCTGACATTTTAGAAGAGTACCAATAACGTAGCTACTAATACTGAATGAATATTGATTGAATATTCTTTAAATGTCAAAATAGTCACAAAACCTTCAATGGAAGTAAAATGACCTAGAATAAATTGTGATAACTACTTTTCTGTAGTTTGCTGAGTTATATTGAATATAGAGTATCGAATCAATACTGAACTATCTCGTGCCGTACTAAGTTATGCATAAACTATTAGGTTAGGATAGGAATTACTTATTCATTTTCTCTTTCAATGGTACAGGATAATGATAACGCCATTTAGCATTTCTGGTTCAGTTGTGTGTACTACTAAGTAAAATATCATATCGGATTATGCATAATTTATTTAAAAAGTATATCCTCTTCACAAGCGCTTTATAATGTAACAGATAAATACTTTGTCGCTATAGATTCAACTTTTTTCTTCGTATAACCTAATCTTTATTAAAAACTACCCAAACATGTAGAAATGATTTAATAAACCCTTTCCTATATTGATCGTTTATTTATTGCTTTATTTAGTACTAAAGGAATGCTGGTTGCTTGTTGAGTAAAAAAAAATTATAAAACTTTAAATTCTATAAAATTCCAAATATAAAAAAATAAATTATAATACCTTAATTTCAATTAGGTTATTTGAAGATTTTTCTGGACAACCTATTTAACTAGACACATATTTATCATCCTACGTTTTTTTTAAAAATTAAATGCTTTTTGGCCTTGTCTCCAACTTTTCAGAACCGTGCCAACTCGTTGCACAAACTGGAATTTACTAGATTTTTAAAATTTAGTGTTTGATAAAGATATTTTTCAGTTTCGAAAGATAATAATTATGCCCCCTAAAGTGTTTGGAAAATAGTGTTATGTTTTTGTCATACATAGTAAATTTCACAAATTGTGAACAAACATTTCAAATAATTTATAGTATGGGTTAACATTCCCCTATTTTGAATACAATCAAACTAACCATTACTATAATAGATATGTGTCCATAGTAATTTAATAGCCAACAGAAAAAATTTCAGCCACCATTTTGTTTTGTCAGTACCAAAATTGTGAAGCATTGCTAATAATTTAATTTTGGGAATTTTTTGTGTAAGCTTAGCGTCCACTATCGCTGAGCAGAGCAGAGTGGATTAGATTGGAGCCAATTACAAGGCTGTCAACGTCCATTGTAGCACGAGGCTCGTGCTACAGTAGATGTTGGCAGCCTTGTAATTGGCTCCAATCTAATCCACTCTGTTCTGCTCAGCGATAATGGACGCCAAGCTTTCTGTAATACACTGTTGCCATCTGACTTCCTTTACTTTAAAATGTCACAACAACATAATTTCAAATTGTGCCCTAAGGTTACGATAATAGCGACAAAATTTCAAAAATAATATTCAAAATCTCAACTGATCACTTTGCAATGCCTAAATGTAGTTCTTGCCTTCTGAATATTTTGAAATTTTGAGACATCTTTTCTCTTCCACTTTTCATTATCTAGCGACTGCTTTGAAATAACTATAACCTCGAATTTCATACACATTGGTAAATGGGAGTGGATGTTTGGGAAAGTCGTAGATCGGGAAACGTTATGGTAACCCTGTATATGCCGTTTATATGGGTGATATTCAGATTAAAACCCATAATTAATCAAACATATCCAAATCCTCATTTTCAATTTCTTCTTCATCCTCAGAAGCAGATTTTTCAGAAGTTTCATCTTCAGAATCAGTTGAGGAAGAATTCAATTTCTTTTCAAGGAGCTCAACTTTTATTTCCGCACTTTGGCGCACCTTGTACAAAGTCTGAGTAAATTGATCCCTCAGATTATCTGTTTTCTCTTCGAGAGCTTTTATTTTGCTTTCAAGAACTTGATTCTCATTTCTTAGCTGTTCTATTTTTCTATTTTTACTCGAATTCTTCACCTTGCTTACTTTATGATCACATTCAAGTTGACCAGGTTCATACCGAGGATAATTCTTTTGAGGATGACCAGATTTCAGCTCGGCGTTTTCCTGCTGAACACTCCTTATTCGCAGTTTTGTCTTGTGAATACTGTTTTCCAGGTCTCTTGCTTTTTGTGTCAGTTCTTTAATAACATCGAGATCTTCTCTGGTGATGCCTTGGTAATATTCTTTCAATTTCTGCTTGTATGATTGGCATGTGTCTCTAAATTCATTTTCGCTTCTCCTCTTTCCCTCCAGAGCTTCAGCTTCTACTGAAATCATCGCCAATCTATATTGTTGGCTGGATTCTGCCAACTTTTCATCGAAAACCTTCAATGACTTTTCCCTCAAATTCCTCTCATCGTCATCCATGTTCTTCAGTTTCTGACAGTTCTTTTCCATTGTCTCTTTTCTTGCCATTTGAATCTTCGTACTTTCAGCCTTGAATTTATCTTCCATATTTTGTAATCTCGTCTTCAATTGTTCTTGTTCTTGTTGCTTCAAACGTGATATCCCATCCAACCTCGACTGTGACTCTTGAAGTTGTATGCGTTTTTCATTCACGTAGTCTCTGTACGTAGCATGTTGCATTTTTTCTTCGAGCTTTTGCTGCATTTCCAAATGTAACTTCTCCAATTCTATATCTTTTCCAACAACTTCGTTCTCCATTTGCTGAATTTGGTCTTGGCGTATTTTGTAGACGCTAGCCAAACTGTCTTCTGTCTGCTGATAAAAGCTGATACGGTTTCTGGTGGCTTCAATTTCTGTCTCCAACATCTTGGCATATTGCTTCAATTCTGGAGTGTTCATTGTATTAACATCGTATTCCACAAGTGATTCCAGTTTCTTTTCCTTTTTCGGAGGCATTGCGAATTATTTTAAAATAATATTTTTACTAGAAAAATCTATTATTACTCGAAGTTGTAATTAAAATAATATATGTGTTTATTCAAAACTAATAGAAATAATCTGTATAGGGAAAATCCTCGTTTTTGTAAAGCAACAACCTAAGCCAGATTCAAACTGCAATGGATCAATTGCATTTTGAGGTCACAGGCAGCTGCTATTCATAATGTTGACGTTTAGTTTTTATGGTATTTTTTATCTCCTGTATCTGCACACAGCACAGAGGAAAATCCCAGAGGTAGTCGCTTGAACATCAGCTAGTTACTGAATGAGTGATTCAGAAAATTCAGTCTCCCAATCAGATAGAAACCATGACTTTTTATCCAATAAGGCCAAGAGCCCTTGTCATAAAGCAAAGAAGATAAAATCCATATCTACCCGTACAGCATAGCTATTCATATCTCATTTTGCTTGTGGCTTAGATCGTAATAAAATATCTGATAGTGAAGAACTTTATTCGATTATTCCACTAGTGGATAATCATAGAACATTTTCCTTTCCAAGAAGTGCCATTCAAACATAAAAAAAACTAGGGATGTGGAACATCGCACAACTTTCAATTACACTATAATATTGGTCACTGTATTAAAATGTAAGGTGTTATTTACCGTTTTCATATTTTCACTCATTATTTAAATAAAAATGGCCAGCTTGGCGATATTTTTGGCAATAATTTTTGCCATAGGGAGAAAAAAAATAAAAAATAACACCTCCGCCAAATTGCGAAATTGACTATTTTATTCGATAGAAATTACATTGTACTTTCTTGTGCGTGAAACAGAAAAAAAAATCAATAGTTATTGAGTGATGCTCAAGTGCAGAGAGCTCTATGTTAAATGCACTCGTTTTCCAATGCTTTACGCTTTTACCCTATTTCAACTGGAATTTCGAAGGTGTGGACGATTAGAAAACCTTAAGAGGCATTAACACAGCGATATTAATCAAAATCGTCAGAGCCGTATTTTAACAATGCTGGAAACCCTGATTTTTTCATGAATTTTCATATTTTCATCCTTATGCACATGCGTGATTTTGACGAAAACCTTAATGGTAAGTACCATGGCCACTACTAACCCGCACACCAAATTTGAACATCGTAGGTCAATTTGTTTGGGAGTTATGCTGACCAACGAAACGAACACATAGACACTCAGACAGGCATTTTTTCAAGATCAATTTTTTGAAATCAAAGAGTTCCAAAACGTGGAGAATGCACACACACACACACAATCATTTTTTTTACCCGAATGTTATGTTATGTTATGTTATGTTATGTTATGTTATGTTATGCTTTCATTATTTCATTATCATTCATTTTGAAAATATATGTGTCATTGAAAGTAAAAAGTTATGCCGTGTCTTCAGTGTATAAACTTCTATAGGAAGGAAAACTTCTGACGAAATCTTTTGATTAGAAAATGCTAGTCTCTTGTCTGTAAACGTTTTGGGAGATAGTATTGAAAAGTTTCCTGGTGTCCCAAAGTGATTGAAAGAAGGACAATTACAACCTGTAATGTACCAAACATGTTTGTTTCTAGTAAAGAAATGAGGAGCAGAGAAAAACATTTAGGCTATAAGTACTGGTTATATTCAAGGAAACTACATTAATTTGGAGAAAAAAAATTTAGTGTAAACTATTGAGGCTAGCCTTTCATAACTATCTTATAGAATTAATACTGGCAAGGGTATTAAAGTTGTGCTTTAGACCATCATGTTTCCAGAGGTTCCAGTCTTCAACAGAATAATAAAAATAATAATTAAAAAAAAAAAAAAAAAAAAAATTAAAAAAAAAAAAATTTGAAAAGAAATTGAACAAATAAACTTTCGTGGTTATTTCAAACTGAAGAAGACACTAAAGAGTTCCAATCCAGATATTTATCCATAAACTTTTCTAGACCATAGATTTGTCTGATCAAGATAAAGCTATGGTAATAAGAGCTTATACTAGAGGTAATTGAATTGAATATGGTCATTTTGGATACTCTCCATTGGAAAATCCATTGGAGAGCATCCAGTACTATTTATGTTGAAAGCTAAATTCCTATATGATAAAATCCTTCTGTGTAGAGATTTATGTAGTTAAGTGAGAAGAAATGCATTTCCAACGATTTATAGAATTCAGTGCACTTTTGTATAACAAAGCATAGATAGAAGTCCTACTTGCTTCTGCAACTCTTGGAAGGAAGCTGAATTTATACGAGTTGACGAGGTGTGTAAGTTAAGTAATGAAACTGATTTTCTAGTTTTCGATCTGGCAACACGGATGACGCGGCACGTATAGGGTAGACAGATAAACATCTGATATGCGTCCAGTACAAGTTTGAAGAAGCTAGAGTAGTAGCGCTGTCCGTAGTGAATTTTTTGTGAGAAAGGTTTTTTAGTGCGTTCTAAAAATGGAGTGACATCAATTTCGAATGACATTGTGCTATCAGGTTTTCCTTCAGACTTGGACACAGGGCTACGGACACATTTGAAAAATTGCGTCAGGCCTATGGACACAGTATTTTGTCGAAAGCCCGTGTTTTAGGTGGTTTAAGGCATTTTCAGAAGGAAGAGAATCAATTAAAGACGGACCAAGGAATCATTCACAAAGAGTTTGTGCCTCGAGACCAAATGGTTGATCAACATTTTTACCGATAAGTTCTCGAGAGACTTCGAAAAAGGGGCAATGCGTGTGAGATCAACTATCAAAAACATGTGGCTGTTGCATCACAACAATGCTCTTTATCACACCGCAATTTCTATCAATGAGTTTTTGACCAGTAAAAACATTCCTGTGGCACCTCATCCTCCTTATTCATCCAACTTGAGTACAAGTGACTTTTTTATGTTTCTAAGATTGTAGAATCACCTCAAGGGACGTCATTTTGGGTTATTGGAGAATATTCAAACAGGCGTAACCGACCAACTGAAAGCTATTCCAGTATCCGAGTTCCAGCACGGCTATGAGGGATGGAAGAATCGTCTCCAGCGCTGTGTGCAAGGTAGTTGTTTTGAGGGAGACAGTGTGAAATTGTAATTTTATTTCAATAAAAAAATTGAAAAAAATTAGTCTTATTACTTAATTTACAATATTTTTTTTTAATAAAAATATGGTTTTTGAAAAAAAAATTGGCACTCAAAAGAAGTTATGATTGTTGCAATGTTGATATGTGGTTCTTTTTACTAATGAGATTGCCGACCACTGACCTAAAAAAAGTTTGCGATTAATATTATTTTTTTCCTTTACAAAGACTCTTGTTACTATTATACATATATGCTTTACTTTTGCAAGTCAATTTATTCGTAAAAATAGCTTTCGTGATTGGTTCCGTAATCTAAATAGTAATTCCTTATTATACACAAGGGTTAATTAAATAAGATTTTTCATACTTACTTAACATAGCATTTTAAAGGTGTTTGATAAAGTGGTGCATTTCAAATATTGCAATAAAAATAATGCGTGCAATAAAAATAAAATAAAAAAAATAATAACTTTTTGTAAAAGTTGTGTAACATCAAGCGAAATTTTTAAATTTCCAGAAGTTATTTGTAAACAAAATAAAAAAGAATTTTATAAAATTATAGCCCAGTTGCAAAAACATCTTCATCAACTTTATTTTAATTTAAAAAAGATAACAAATTTATCTTCTATTACATTTTTAAGGATGTTTGATGCTTCAAGATGATGGTAGACTTTATTTATTTTCACTTTTATGTACACACAGTTGATTTTGCTGATGGGCTAGTCATATATGCTGTTTAACATAAAATACTACTAAAAGACCATTCTGAAGACACATAAAGACAAACAAGAAAAAAGCATGAAGACATGGGGAACTCAAAATTTTTATTGGCTGATAAAACGAATACTACAAAAATACATTAATTAGTTTAAATTTAAACAACAATTTAATCACAATAATAGATTTTACTTTGGATTTACTAATATTCTGCAAATATGTTGCTGCGCAAAATTTTTAAATGCTGCGAATATAGAAGGCTCCATTTTCAAACTGGAATGTCACTTTCTCGTCCATTTCTTTCGGCACTTTCGCAGAAGACGGTTCACTTGTAGACCAGGGGTTTGTCACCTTACCTGGCATTTCAACGAGGACTGCATATCCTCATTTGTTGATGAGATGACAAACCCACGTCATTTTGGCGCAACGCACGAGGTAGCTGGAAGAAAGTCCAGTCTGAATTATCAATTTCCTCCGTCCTTCCATAGAAGTCGGTTCACTTGTATACCAGGGGTATGTCACCTCACCTGGCATCTCAACGAGGACTGCATATACTCATTTGTTAATGAGACGACAAATGCACGTCATTTTGGAGCAACACACGAGGTAGCTGGAAGAATGACCAGTCTGAATTATCAATTTCCTCCGTCCTTCCATAGAAGTCGGTTCATTTGTATACCAGGGGTATGTCACCTCACCTGGCATCTCAAAGAGGACTGCATATACTCATTTGTTAATGAGACGGCAAATGCACGTCATTTTGGCGCAACACACGAGTAGCTGGAAGAAAGTCCAGTCTGAATTATCAATTTCCTCCGTCCTTCCATAGAAGTCGGTTCACTTATATACCAGGGGTATGTCACCTCACCTGGCATCTCAACGAGGACTGCATATACTCATTTGTTAATGAGACGGCAAATGCACGTCATTTTGGCGCAACACATGAGTAGCTGGAAGAAAGTCCAGTCTGAATTATCAATTTCCTCCGTCCTTCCATAGAAGTCGGTTCACTTGTATACCAGGGGTATGTCACCTCACCTGGCATCTCAACGTGGACTGCATATCCTCATTTCTTGACAAAACGGAAAATGCACGTCATTTTGGTGCAGCACGCGGGATAGCTGGCAAAATGTCCAGTCTGGAATATCAATTTCCTCCGTCCTTCCATAGAAGTCGGTTCACTTATATACCAGGGGTATGTCACATCACCTGGCATTTCAATGAGGACTGCATATCCTCATTTGTTGATGAGACGGCAAACGCACGTCATTTTGGCGCAGCACGCGGGATAGAAGGCAAAATGTCCAGTCTGGAATATCAATTTCCTCCGTTCTTCCACAGAAGTCGGTGCACTTGTAGACCAGGGGTATGTCACCTCACCTGGCATTTCAACGAGGACTGCATATCCACATTTGTTGATGAGACGGCAAATGCACATCATTTTGGCGCAAATACACGTCCTCTTGGCACAGCACACAGGGTAGCTGGCAGAATGTCCAGTCTGGAATATCAATTTCCTCTGTACTTCCATAGAAATCGGTTCACTTGTAGACCAGGGGTATGTGATCTCACCTGGCATTTCAACGAGGATCGCATATCCTCATTTGTAAATGAGACGGCAAATACACGTCATTTTGTCGCAGCACACGGGGTAGCTAGCAGAATGTCCAGTCTGGAACATCAATTTTCTCCACACTTCCACAAAAGTCGGTTTACTTGTATACCAGGGGTATGTCACCTCACCTGGCATTTCAACGAGGACTGCATATCCTCATTTGTTGATGAGACGGCAAATGCACGTCATCTTGGAGCAGCACACTAGGTAGCTGGCTGAATTTCCAGTCTGGAATGTCGATTACATCCATTCTTCCTCATTTCAAACGGTGGTTCAATTACTGGATACCGGTATATCATCTCTCCTGGCATTTCAAATGGTCTGCGAATTTTGTTTTAATTCGACGTCACACATGCCATTCTGGTGTAGCCCCGTAAGGTCACTTGCTGCATTCCCAGTTTGGAATATCGAGTCTTCAAATCCTTAGGTAATCATTGCAATTGAACTAAAAGAATGTTTCCAGATGGTTCCATCTAATACATTGAACAACAATTCACAAACAATAAACAGTATCTTTAAAAAAAAATATAATAATAATAATTGCGGAATATCGTTGTTTGCGCCTGATTGGTCGAGAACAATTTATCCTCGTGGTGTCTCCCCCTAGTGGAGAATACGCGAGAAGAGAAGCAGAACTGAATTGAATTTGATAGGAGACACATGTCTCAAAATTGGAGCCGAGTGCTCAACTATAAATAATTAACCTTAAAGAATTATAAATGTTTATACGTGTAAGTAAATCTGTATTATGTGTGTGCCTTGTATGTCTTTAATAAATAATAGTAAAATTTCTACAGTCCACTACTTTAAATTAACTTAACTGAGCTCCTGACATTTTGGTCCGTGAACGATCCGGAGAGAAGAGCAAACAATGGCTCGATTAGTTAAATTAAATAGGCAGCAAGGCACACTGAAGTCAAAACTTACACGTCTAGAGGAGTTTTGTGCACCCTTGACATTATTATCGGCTGAAACACTTAGCAGCACAAATTCAGTAATCGAACTGAAACAAAAACTTGAAGGGCTCAAGACTACCCAAAACGAAGTGAATTCTCTTCGTGATAAATATTATGATGCTGCAAAAGATGAAGAAATAGAAGAAATTGATGCAGCACTACAAGAATTGGATATTCGTATCGAAAATAGTGAAGTAAGTCTCTTGAAACTTATTAGTTTACTAAAAAAAGATACCCCAAGTGTTGCAGTAAAGCCAGAAACTAGTGGTACTTTAGTTAGAACAAAATTGCCTGTTATTCCCCTTCCAGTATTTTCGGGAAATTATGAAGATTGGAGTAAATTTAAAACCTCCTTCACTAATCTCATTACAAATAATGCTGAGTTAGATGATATTCAGAAGTTGCATTATTTAAACGCAGCTTTGGAAGGAAAGGCCAAGTCAATTGAAACGGAGGATGATACATTCGAATCCTTATTTAATGCTCTGCAACAACGATACGAAAATCGCCGGGTAATATTAGATACCCATATTCAAAATATCTTAAGATATCCTAAGCTAAATCAAGAATCTGCGAAAGAAATGCGTGATTTTTTGGATAATTTAAAAAAGAATTTAAGAGCACTTAAAGTACTGGAATATGATCGTGACAAATTGTCGGACATATTATTAATGAACATTTTAATTGATAAACTTGATTTGGAAACAAGAAAGATTTATGAAATGTCCATTTCATCGAATGAAGTGCAGAATTTTAATGAATTCATAACGTTTTTAGAAAAGCGAAGTAATATATTAGAAAGTATATCTCGAAATATGCCATCAATGAAACAAATAAATAAATCTAATGCTTCACATCACTCCTTAAATCGAAGCAAAAATTTAGTTATTAACTCGCCTACGCATTTTTGTGTTGCATGCAAAAAGAAGGAAACACATGGCCTCTTTGGGTGCGACGCATTTAGAAATATGAATGTTGTTGATAGATTTGAGCTCGTTAAAAGATATAAATTTTGTATTCGATGTCTGCGAAGAAACCATAAAGTAGACAGCTGCAGATCAAAATTTACTTGCCAATGTGGTTCGAAATTCCACAACACACTATTACATTCAGTGGAAAGAAATGATAAACCATTCGTTAATGATGAGAGTTCTCAGGCGATTCCATCAGATCTTGAGGATTCTTCAAATGCTACTCAAGGCCAATCCACTCGAAGTGAAACTTCTTCGACTATGAGAAGCAGCTGTTTATTATCCGAGAGAAAAAACGTAGTTTTACTCGCAACTGCTATAATTAAAGTTAAAGATGAACGAGGAAATTACTTCAATGTTAGAGCTATTCTTGATTCATGTTCACAGAGTAATTTTCTGACTTTTGAGTGCGCAGATCTCTTGAGAATTAAAAAAAGAAAAAACATATGTACCAGTCAGTGGATTGAATGGAATGACGGTTTCTACAATAAAGAAGAAAATTCAGACCCTCATTTCCAACCAGCAGAGTACTTATGAAAGATGTCTGCAGTTTTTGCTTGTCCCTAAAATTACGGACATATCGCCTTCCAGAGCCGTAGATGTTGCGGGTTTGATATTACCGAACATTCTATACGCTGATCCTGACTTTAATAAGCCAAAAAGGATTGATGCCCTGTTAGGCGCCGAGTGTTTTTTCGAACTTTTAAGGAATAATCAAATACGACTTAAGAACAATACAATCATTCTACAAGAGACTGTTTTTGGATACATCGTGAGTGGGTCTTTTCCAGATGATGCGAAATCTACCGTGCACTGTCATTTATCTTGTGAAGAACAATTAAGTAATTTGAACTCTAACCTCGAAAGGTTTTGGAACATTGAAGATGTTGATGATTCTGAGCGTTTTGCAAACGATGAAGAAAAAGCTTGTGAAGAACATTTTCTCTCTACTCATTACAGAAATGAAGATGGGCGTTACGTGGTCCAACTACCTATGAAAGAAGGAGTGCTGGGGTCTTCAAAAGACATTGCCGCTGTCCGACTGAACTCTCTTTGGAAACGTCTGAATAGAAATCCCACATTAAAGAGTTTATATGTGGAATTCATGGAAGAGTATGAAAGACTTGGTCATATGAAGGAAATAATTGAAGAATCTGATCCTAGAGACTGTTGTTATATTCCACACCATGCAGTCTACAAACCAGAAAAATCTTCTACGAAATTGAGAACTGTTTTCAACGCTTCTTCCCCAAGTTCAAATGGGATCTCCCTTAACGACTTGCTAATGTACGGAGGTGTTTTACAAGAAGATGTTTTTGATATTATGTCCAGATTCCGAACTCATAAATATGCTTTCACTGCAGATATACAGAAAATGTTTCGCCAAGTGTTAGTTGATGAGTGCCATCGTAACTTCCAACGTGTTCTCTGGAAGACAAATTCTGATAGTCCGATCAAGATCTACCAGCTGCAAACCATCACGTATGGCATGACCAGTAGTCCATTTTTGAGTACAAGAGTCCTAAATCAATTGGCAGAAGATGAACAGTTTAATTTTCCTCTTGCGGCTGCAGCAACTTTGACTGATTACTGTATTGATGACATTCTTACCGGGGGATCAACATTAGAAACAGCAATAGAACTACAAGATCAACTTGTCAATATGTTGCAGACTTGTGGAATGACATTGCATAAACTTGTGTCTAACACTTCTTCCCTTTTAGAAAGAGTGCCAAGTGAGTGTTTAGAATATTCGTTCGACGATAGTGCTGAGACCAAAACAGTGAAAACCTTAGGGGTTATATGGAACCCAAAAAAGGATAGTTTCACCTTTCGGGTGAGCATAGGTGAGTCTCCGCATACTAAAAGGTCAGTATTATCAACCATTGCTAGAATATTTGACCCATTGGGGTTATTAGGTCCTTTGATATGTAAATTAAAGATTTTTATGCAAAATTTATGGCTTTTAAAAATTGATTGGCATGATATGTTACCTGAAAAAGACAGTATAATTTGGGATAGTATTATTTCCCAACTGTCAGTTATTGAGAATATTTGTGTTGAGAGATTTATTTTCCTTGATGATATTGAATTGATAGAATTGCATGCATTTTGTGATGCTTCTAAGCTATCCTATGGATGTTGTTTATATTTAAAATGTGTTAATAAATTTAATGATATTAAAGTAAATTTATTGTGTAGTAAGTCTCGAGTGGCTCCACTGAAAACCTTAACCATACCACGTCTTGAATTGTGTGGTGCATTGTTGTTAGCTAAATTAGTTAAGAAAACTATTACAGCTTTAAAAATTTAAATTGATAAAATTGTATTGTGGTGTGATTCCACTATTGTATTGGCATGGATTAAAACTCCCCCTAATCAATTAAAACCTTTCGTTTCTAATAGAGTTTCTCAAATTCAGAAACTCACACCAGGTTATCAGTGGTGCCATGTAACTTCTGATAATAATCCAGCAGATCTGATTTCTAGAGGTCTCAAACCTAGCGATATAGTAAACAATGATATGTGGTGGCATGGACCACAGTTTTTAAAACATGCAAATGCATTTGTCAGTAATCCAGGTAGTGAATATTGCATGGATAGTACTTACTTAAATGAGTTAAGGAAAAATTTGAATATAAATCTTGTTACAGTAATACATAACAGTGTTTTAAATGATATAATTGAGAAAAGTAATGATTATATGAAAATTGTTCGTATACTTGCATTTGTTTTGAGATTTGTTATTAATCTCCAATCAAAGGATAATCGTATAAGTGGTCCGCTTTCTGAAGAGGAAGTAAAAAAAGCCGCAAATTATATAATACGGCACATTCAAAGAAGTGAATATAATCTAGAAATATATGATTTAAGTAAGGGTCACCCCATTAGTAAAAATAGTAAACTTAGATCATTAAATCCATTTTTAGATTCTAATAATGTACTACGTGTTGGTGGAAGATTAGTAAATTCTGATTTGGATTATACTAAAAAACACCAGATAATTTTGCCCCCTAAGCATAAATTGACTAAACTAATTATTGAAAATATTCACAAAAGAAACTTCCATGTCGGTCCTCAGACTCTGTTGTATAGTGTCCGACAACAGTTTTGGCCAGTTAGTGGAAGGGGACTCTGCAGAAAGGTAGTTCATGAGTGTGTACCTTGTTTCCGTAGTAAACCTATAAATAGTTGTCAAATCTTGGGAAACCTTCCGTCTGAGAGGGTGACACCCACTTTTCCCTTTAATGTTGTTGGGGTAGATTTTTGTGGACCTTTTTATATTAAATATAAGGGACAGAGATCTGGAGCTTTGCATAAAATATATGTTGCAATTTTCGTTTGCTTTGTGACAAAGGCCGTACACTTAGAAATTGTGTCGGATCTCACTTCTATTGCTTTTATAGCAACTTTAAAAAGGTTTTTTGCTAGGCGAGGGAAAAGTTGTTGCATCTTCTCGGACAATGGCACGAATTTTGTTGGAGCAGCATCGGAGATCAAACGACTCCATGCCTTAGTTTGTAAGCCTGATGACAACTTGGCTGGTTATCTAACTTCTGAAGAAATTTCGTGGAAATTTACTCCGGCAAAATCGCCAAATTTTGGAGGTCTATGGGAAGCTAATGTGAAAAGCTTTAAAAATCTTTTACGAAAAACTGTGGCTAATGCTAGATTTACTTATGAAGAATTCGTAACCGTGACTAACCAAATTGAAGCAATATTAAATTCTCGTCCTATTACTCCGCTCTCTTCTGATCCATCTGATCTTGAGGATTTGACTCCGGGACATTTCTTAATAGGCCGTCCTCTTAATGCTTTGGCTGAACCTGACCACACTGATTTAAATGAAAATCGTTTATCCAGGTGGCAGAGAACAACAAAAATAGTCCAAAATATATGGAAACGATGGAGTCATGATTCTCTAAACAACCTCTAACAGAGATCTAAATGGCAGTTTGAAAAGGAAAATGTTAAGATAGGAACACTTGTTGTTATTAAGGAAGACAACTTGCCAAGTTGTAAATGGGGTTTAGGTAGAATACTTGAAGTTATACCTGGTAAGGATAAGAAAGTTCGAGTCGTAATTGTTAAAACCGCTACTGGCTCATTTAAACGTAGCATTAGCAAAATATGTATTCTTCCTATAAGTGATAACAAGATTGTTGTAAAGTGATGATATGTGTAATGTGTATTATGTAATGTGTATGTGTAATAATGTGTATAATGTAATTTTACATTTTTATGTTTGATATGTCATTGTAGTTCGATGTGTTTTTGATTTGAACTTATTTTTGTTCTTTATTTTATCTTTTATATGATAATTTTATTCATTTAATTTTGTTGAATGTTATAACATTGCAACGCCGGGCGGGATGTTTGCGCCTGATTGGTCGAGAACAATTTATCCTCGTGGTGTCTCCCCCTAGTGGAGAATACGCGAGAAGAGAAGCAGAACTGAATTGAATTTGATAGGAGACACATGTCTCAAAATTGGAGCCGAGTGCTCAACTATAAATAATTAACCTTAAAGAATTATAAATGTTTATACGTGTAAGTAAATCTGTATTATGTGTGTGCCTTGTATGTCTTTAATAAATAATAGTAAAATTTCTACAGTCCACTACTTTAAATTAACTTAACTGAGCTCCTGACAATCGTCTTGATGAGTTATATTTTCCATTGAGCTTCTCTTATAATATGTGCATTGAAGGTAATTTCTATGACACTGTTGAAACAAGTGGTTGCATAACTCACAAGTTCTTTCTTCGGTTCTGTTGACTTGCCATATGAAATGTCATGTTGAGCTATTTTGCCCTGATGCATATTGCGCTGTTTAGGGTTCAACCACTTTTGACCACCTGAAAATAAATATATATGGTATGATAATTTTTCGTTATTTTTTTATCGAATATTCTCTTTCGAATTTGTAACCTAAATGCAACATAAAATACACTTTCAAATATTGAGAATCATTAAATATTAGAATAAGTATTTAAATTGCAATTTTAATTTATCTAAACATTTGAATTTTAAAGTTACATTGAAACTTTTAAATACAACTTATAATTATTTCTTATATTTTTAAATTATAATTCAAATCTAAATTAAATATCGAATTGAAGTTGAATATAATTTTTTTCATAAGTAATTTTTTTAAGTATATTTAACTTAAAGTTATTCCCAATTAGTTCTTCATATATTAGATAAATTAAATAAATTTTTGCTTAAAATATAATTAGTAAGTAATTCATATTCTAGTTGTTACTTTGTGATTACTTTAAGCAATAGTTTTGAAATAGTAAAAATAATAGTATTATTATTTTTGGTAATAGTTTTAAGTAAAAGTAATAATAGTTAATTTAATTGAAAATAACTTTATATTCAGTCGATTTCTATTCAACTTCAATCTGATATTAAATTATCATATATATTTTGATTATACTTTACAAGTGTAAATTTATTTAGTTGTTACTTTATGGTTATCTTCTGCAATAATGTGTTATACTTGAAAATAATAATAAAAATATATTTGTTTGTTTAATATTGAATTAAATCAAATATACATTTTTGGTCAATAGTTTTTTTAAATAGATTGAACATTAAGTTACTCCCAATTAGTTTTTCAAATTTTAGATGATTTTAAGTAAGCTTAAAATATAACTAGAAAGTAATTAACATTTTCACTGCTACTTTATGAATATTTTAATTAATAATTTAGTGACAAGCTTTACTGAATATATAAAAAAAATTATTATTTTGAAAATACAGATTTCTAATAATAGATAATCAACAATTAGTTTTATTAAAATATAAATTAGATATTTAGATTATTACATAAACAGATTTCATCATGATATTTTGCAGTTAAATTATTTTAAATGTACTATTTATTTATAAAGTATTTCTCCTTCTTAAAACTGAAGTCGATAATATTTAAATCACTGCTTCAGTGAATTAATTAACATTTAATAAATATTATGTAAAACACTTAACAATTAATGGTTAAAAAGTAATTTAATTGTTTCAAAAAACAAACTTACATGTAATATTCATTGTCAAGGGCCTTCTGCATTGCCTTTGAATAATTCTCTGGTTCCAAATACAATTGAATCATAATATGATTTTTCAAATTGTCTTTAAAAACCAAAATAGCTCAAATTAATGATTTGGCATGAAATTTGCAATGTATTTTTCATTCCTAAACCATTTCTTATTCAAAATACTGTATTTCTTATTATTTAGAATTTTAAGATAGCAACTGCATTTAAAAGTTTCAAAGTTGAGGTTTTGAAATTTGTTTTGTTCTTCAATCCTTTTTTTTTTTTAAACTACATTCAATTTATAACTTAAGTTAAAATTTATGACACACAAAACTGTTCTAATAATGTCATATTGTTATACTTCGTAATTATTCTAGAGGTTTATTAAACATCACTTTCAACGTTATTTAATACATGATAATCAATCGTTTGTGCACGTGACTTAGCTTTTCTAAAAAAATTCATATTTCATAATTGAAGAGTGCCAGATAAATATTATTTTAAAACTAGGAAAAGAGAGAAGAAAATCGAAAAAAGATACTTTATACATTAAATTACTATGAAACAAATGGAATATTTTTTAGGTTTATATAAAAACCAATTCTGGATAAAATACTACATAATTTTTTTCAAAATGATTTAAATAGAAACTTTTATTTTTCAGGATAAAACACAGATTTAAATTGTTTTAAAATGTGATACATGCTTTGAGAACATATAAGATACACATATTACGTAAATTATATTTTCAACAATTTAAAGCCCACTCACCATAGTTGTATTTTTGATACTCAGCTAAGCTGCTCCATAGCTTTCTCAGTTGTATTTCTTTGTCTTGAACATCAGTAACATCACCTCTGCTTAAAGATTGTGCCGCATCAATTGCAATCACATCTTTATGGTATAATCCTGTTTAAACAGCAACAAACGTGAGATATATTGAATGAATATTTATTTTAACGTATGCACTGTTAAAAGCCAAATTAATTACAGATTTTTTTGTGTGCATTTTTATTATGAATCTAACAAGAATTTCTTCATTCAGCACATATTCGGCAGAACATTAGCACGTATGTTATATTTTTTTCTTTCTGACCTGAGTAATCAGCATGACAAGCAATCTACGCTTTATGAAATGTGGGTTCAATGAACAACCGAACATCATTTAATCATTACTGTTAAGAAACAAAAAACTAGTATTAAAAAAATCGAGTATTAATTGTAAAAAAAAAAAAAACTTATTAATACGAGACGTCTTATCTAAATA
Source organism: Linyphia triangularis (assembly GCA_963978545.1). Classification (NCBI taxonomy): domain Eukaryota; kingdom Metazoa; phylum Arthropoda; class Arachnida; order Araneae; family Linyphiidae; genus Linyphia; species Linyphia triangularis. Next base: position 19,216,952 of record OZ021726.1, on the reverse strand, counting down.
TGGAATACATTGTTATTTTGTATTGTTCATTTTATTTGTTAAAACTCCAAAATTATTTTCGAAGGAAAGAAGATCATTCATTTTTTCAAATTTCCTTTTCATGTCGTTAGGTACACACTGAAAAATAAAGTATATTTGATAACAGAAAAAAGTATATTGTCATAAATGAGTCCTGTTCGTAATTACATATCCAAGCAATTTGTTTTGAATAGTATAGTGTAAATAGAAAATATTAAAATCTATATCATCACTTGGAAAAACATCATGAAACAAAAATCTGTTACTTGGAAAATCAAAAAAATATATAGTTTCTTTTTTTTATTTTACAAAACAGGCTTTTAATGCAATTTAGAAAAATATCCTAATATATTTGCGGCGTTTATTTAGAATTTTTTAGTCTTACGCATCGGTTCGTAAAATTTAATTTGGAATTATTAGTAAGTCTCAGCTGTAAGGAAACACTCATTGAAAGGATAACTAGAAATCCATTAAATCCTAAAAATTGTTTTTAATAAAATAAATATTTAAATCCCCGTTTCAATAATTGAATCAAATACCGAAGAAAAATATCTTATTCTTTAAAGATAATTTATAAGTGCTATTTGGTGATTCACATGTTCTTGGTATACATTGCTTTCAAGAACTAACAATATGTTTCTCTACATTAGTTCTTTTATTATACATATAATAAATTACCGCTGATAGTCTAGCACCAGTAGATGACTTTATTTGTTATAATGTTTAATGATTCACATGTTTAGAACAAATTCCATAGCATATATGTTTGGGGAAAGACTGTCATGATGCAAAAGACACAGCATTTCAGGAAATGCGATTACTGACTGCGAATTCCTATCGTATGATTTTTGTTCTCGAACTCACGATTTTGTATCTAACACCTAAAATTATGACAGTGTAACTGAAACTGTGACACTGTATGTAGAATCTATAGTTTTCCTCAATCAATAAATTTAAAAATTTCGGATTGAGAGCTATTTCCCCTGAAGCTCAAAACCTAATCCTAATCCACGTGTCATCAACTGATAGACCACGTTGAGTTCTTTTAGAAATGGGATGGAATTATCTTCTTCAAGATCGTAGTGCAAAATGTTATTAAATTTACAAAATACAAGAAGTTTAGGTGATAGTCATCTTTAAAAGTAATTTTTTCAGCTACCATATTTTAACAAGATCCGTTTTCGCGACAAATATGTAATGGGTTTTAAAGTTTAAACACGATTTTTATAGACAATAGCCCATTTTAGTGGAAAGTACTGTCACTAGAAAATTCATTCATTTGAAGTTTAAATAACCTATGCATGTGCACTAAACATTTAAAAGGATAAAGTTGCAATGAAAGGATGAAAAAGTTAAGTTATATAAAATATGCTTTGGAGTGATCATACTAACAGTATTAAAATAGAACAATTGCTCTCTTGCACTGCTTATTTATTTATTTATTTATTTATTTATTTATTTATTTATTTATTTATTTATTTATTTATTTATTTATTTATTTATTTATTTATTTATTTATTTATTTATTTATTTATTTATTTATTTATTTATTTATTTATTTATTTATTTATTTAATTACTTATTTGTTTGTTTGTTTATTTGTTTATTAATTAATTTATTTATTTATTTATTTATTTATTTATTTATTTATTTATAGTTTCGATGATATCCACGATAGTGAGTAAATCTTTATTTATTGAGTGGCAGCTGTAAACATAGTATACTGTGATACATAAATAATAAAATTAAAAACTTTTTTGTAATTTAAAAACCAAACTTTTTATGTATTTTAAACCTCTCACAAATGTCGATACAAAATTCATTGTAACGGTATCATACCTTCCAAGTTTCCTTCATTCTGGAAATTGTTGCCGAGTTGAGAGCAGAGAGTACAGCAAATTGAGAACTGAAATTGTTCAATTTTTCGAGCTCTTTGGCAACACGGATAAAATGAACGATGACTTTAGCTCGGGTTTCAGGAGTGAATTCGCAAAATATTTTTCTATAAACCCAATATACAATCTGAAAAGTAAAAGAATTAAATATTGGTATTTAATTTAAAAAAAAAGAAATAGTAACGTTTGTAACCCCATATTGCGTCCTATTCCTGTCCTTTAATAAAACTGAACACATATACGAAATGAAGGACTAAAATATACAATAATCATAAATTAGTTAACATCTAATAGGCACGACCACAAACGAACCTTCTACAAATTCTTTAATTATAGCTCATCCAGTCTTAATAAAGTAAGAATTTTGATACTTCAATACTAATAAATATTTTTTAAGTTGTTTTTGTTGTATTTCTTTTTCAAACTGAAAAGCAGTATTCAAACAATTAGGGAAGTTTGGCGACATTTAGTTACAAAACTCCTCAACAGGAAGTATTTAATAACAAAACAGGCGACAATTGCTTAAACGAATATTACATTTTCTCCTGACACCCAAATTCAATTCCGATATTATAACTTGAAGTCAAACAATACATTTCTCAAAGAGTTTAAATTTTCAGTTTGGCATATTTAGCACAAATGCTTTATTATGTTTTTTAATAATACAATAATTTTAGTTAAATGCCTCTCTTGTTTTCGCCTTTTTTAATGTTTACTAAAATTGTATATTGTATGTATGACCCTGTAAATATTGTATACTGTAGGTATGACCCTGTAAATATTGTGTACTGTAGGTATAATCCTGTAAATATTGTATATTGTATGTATGACCCTGTAAATATTGCATACTGTAAGTATGACCCTGTAAATATTGTATACTGTAGGTATGACCCTGTAAATATTGTATACTGTAGGAATGACCCTGTAAATATTGTATATTGTATGTATGACCCTGAAATATTGTATACTGTAGGTAAAACCCTGCAAATATTATATACTTTAGGTATGATTCTGTAAATATTGTATATTGTATGTATGACCCTGTAAATATTGTGTGCTGTAGGTATGACCCTGTAAATATTGTGTGCTGTAGGTATAACCCTGTAAATATTGTATATTGTATGTATGACCCTGTAAATATTGCATACTGTAAGTATGACCCTGTAAATATTGTATACTGTAGGTATGACCCTGTAAATATTGTATATTGTATGTATGACCCTGTAAATATTGTATACTGTAGGTATGACCCTGTAAATATTGTATACTGTAGGTATGACCCTGTAAATATTGTATATTGTATGTAAGACCCTGTAAATATTGTATACTGTATGTATGACCCTGTAAATATTGTATACTGCAGGTATGACCCTGTAAATATTGTATATTGTATGTATGACCCTGTAAATATTGTATATTGTATGTATGACAATGTAAATATTGTATATTGTATGTATGACAATGTAAATATTGTATATTGTATGTATGACCCTGTAAATATTGTATATTGTATGTATGACCCTGTAAATATTGTATATTGTATGTATGACAATGTAAATATTGTATTCTGTAGGTATGATCCTGGTTCAAACTTTTTGTCACTAACAAAATATGTAGTCAGTGTTCTGTGGGATAATACGTAAGTACAGTTAGATCTTTGTTTTAGTCCTTTCTAGAGTGTGGTTCAATGTGTATGTGCATTTGCACACTCTAAAATTCCAACTGCTGATTAAACACATTTCTCAGTATTTTTATACATAAAAACATTCCAATTGATGTGATCGCATTTTCTTATATGTTGATTTAAAAGTAAGATTTAGTTAACTTTGATACATGAAAGCTAAACGCATAGTTAGAAGCTTTGTTGCTCTTTAATTTTATCATCTCGGAAAGCATTTCACTAATAATTGTATTCTACTTACGTAATTGAAGCGATTTGTCATCTCAATTATGTTTGGAGCTTGATCTTTATCATATGGATCATAAGGTTTTGAAGTCAATTCCTATAAAAAATTATTCCAATTAATATAATATTAGTATTGCTTGATGAAAAGTATTCTTATAAGTTCTTAAATGTAGATTATATATATCAATATAGTAAAACCCTGATAAAGCGAAATAGATGGGAGCGATGAAATTGTTCGCGTTTACCAAATTTCGTCTTAAACGATTGAATTAACGTTAAGTTTTAAGTACGAAGAACTTCTTTTACTTCGTGTTAAGAAAATTTCGTCTTAAAAGATTAAGTTAACATTAAAATTTTAAGTACGAATAACTGCTTTTACTTCACTATTCAGTTTTGTAATTTAAAGTCTGGTTTAAGCATTTTAAGTTGGCTTAACTTTTTCATTTTTATCAATCTTAGAATCCAACGTTTAATTTTAACTAATACTATTTTTAATTCATTTACTTCTAGTACATTTTATTGGCTGCCAAATTTTTTGTTAAAAGACATTCATGCAAATCATAAAATTTTTATTTTCTATTAATTCAGCGCTGATATATATTTTTTGTATTTTAAACAGAAAAAAATTCGTGATCTTATCTATATATATAATTCTCTTGCGTAACGTCTAAATTTGGCTGTATTTCTGTGAGCAGAATGGCAACGACTTCAATCACCAATCTTCTAAATGCACTTTATGCACGAATTTCCAGCCAATCACAATATATCTTTTGAAATTCGACTAATACATCTGGCAACAGAAACAACTTGGATTCGCTATATTTTTCTTTTCTTATTACAATCTACAGATAGAAATTATTGCCTATTTAAAACGTATTAATTTAATAGTTACGATGATGCAAGAATAAATAGATCCAAGATGTGTACATTTCTTTTGGATTAGAATTCCGGATAAATCAGACTTTTCGGAAAAGTTATCTGCTGGAAAATGTTCCCGAGGTCGCCAGGTTGCATTCAGCGCTAAATCGCCAATTTTAAAAAAATCGCTAAGATGCGTTGTGCAGTAAATCTGAACCTATACTCATCTTTAATCAGTGCAAATTCAGTTATTACGAATTAAAAACTATCAAAATAACGAATAAAACCACCCACTCAACTTCAAAATCTCATATGAAAATTAAAAAAAAAAAACTATTGGCGAAATATGGCTAATTTTCTCGCCAAATTTGATTTTCAAAAAATTCCGGTTGATTGAATGCTGGATAATTGGCCTTTCACTGTTTTATTTTATTTTCTAAGTATCGCAAAAAAGATTAAGTGAGCATATGATTGCTTCGTTAAGAAATTTCGATAAGCAACTTTAATTATTTTGGCGCTTCATACAAAACCAGCCCGTAAATTTTAATTGTTCAATGAAATAACCGATCTTTTTTAAATATATGTACAAAACTGTTTATTTTTGTTGTTTTCCAAGATCTTTCTACTACGTTGCCACACTGTCCCTGCTTAACGCGTCTCGACAGCAACAGAATAATGACGTGGCAAGTATTCTGACTCTTCATAAATAATAAAAGGTTCAGTTTCATGGCATTATGCAGCTGAAATAGCTTTTTGCTAGGGCATATTTTAAATGCTTCTCTTTAAGGCGAGCAAAGCGAGCCAAGGGGATTGCATAGCAATCCAGGGGGTTGGCGAGCGTCAGCGAGCAGGGGGCGGAGCCCCCTAGTGATTATTATTTCTGACTGTAAATGCTAAAAATTTAATTCAATTGTTAACTTTTTTTCACATTTAATAACGTCAAACGATATTAGTTTCCGTGAAATTTACCTCGATAAAATTTTGCAAAATTTTAAGGATAGTTAGTAAGAAACCTTTTCAGAACTTTTATAAAATGAAAAGTTTAGTATCTGCGCAAAAAAAGTTTAATGTAAATATGTAATTTCATCCTTAAGGTAGCATTGTAAACATGTACCAGATGTACGAGTAAAAGAAGAACTTACATCATAAGTGATTTTTTGAAATACTTCATAATCCATTATAGTCAATTGGTCCTAAATAAAAATGAAGGTGATTAGTTATATTTTTAAATTTCTTTAAACAAAATCGACAGTCATTATTAAGAGGAGTTGGAATTGAAATTTTTTTAAATACCAATTTTAAGATTTTTGCATATTTTAAACCTCTACATATCTCTTTTACATATCTTGGTACCTAATTATAAATATAAAAAAATGTAATGTTTATGAAAGAATTAGTGTAAAGTGTTTTTTTTTTAACTTTAATATTCGATTTCTCCGAATTTGATTTTCTGTATTTGATGTACCTTTTACTAGAAACTTCCGTATTTTTGGATCTAAAACTTTTTATGCAAGTTCCATATGTGCCTAGATATATTGAAAAGAGTTTTTAAAATAAATTGTATACTTGTTGTTTTTTAAATGACAAAATATTTAGTGAATTTTTTTAAAGGTCATTTCAGTAAAAAAAAAAGTGCTCATTTTGTATGCAAAACAATTTCAGACTTGTATGTGAGGTGGGTTCTGAGTAAGGATTTATCAAAATAAGTCAATTTAACATGCAAATATAGAAGACATAGAATATTATTTTTGAGCTTATGTAATAATAATATATACATAGTGTTGCACAAATTGTCTGTATATAGTGTAAATAGTGACGTATTATTTTAAAATTCTATTGTAATTTATTTTTATCCCTTTTTATTTTTTTAACAGCGATTATACAGGTTAGAAAAAGGTGGCAACACCTAAAGCAATCGAAAAATTTCGAGATGTTTCTTTTCCGACGAATTTGCTGGAAATTTCGCGAATGTGCTCTCGCGCCAAGTATATAAAGACCGGAGATCGGGAAAGTTTTCAGATTGATTTCGGACTTCGATGTGAGCTGATCGCTTTGTTTACCTACTAGAGTGAACTTGTATAATCGCTGTATTCGAAGTTGTTCTTACTGAAGCTTGTGTTGAAGCTTGCGGGTGATTAAACTGCTGTCTGTGAATAAATTTTGTGAGTTTTCTGAAGAGAATAAATACTAGTTTTTGTCTGAAAAACTGTGCCATCATTGCCTCAGTGGAAAAATTCATAACAATCGGATTGTTATGAGCCACTGAGTTAATATTTAATTTGTCTTTAACTTAATATATCGTTCATATCATTTTTATAATCTTAATAATGTATTCAAAAGTAGTTTATTTTTTGATGATTTGCTGTGAAACTTAATTAAATTATATTTGTTGATATTTCGATGCAACAATAATTGTTATAATTGTAATTTAACATTCAAAACTAAAAAATTATAAATGGTCCCAATACCAAAAAATAAAAAAAATGTATTTTTAATTTCATTTTTCCAAAATTTAAATCATTCTTTTCCAAACATGAAACACTGAAAAAGTTGTTGTATTTTATCTTATACTTAAAGTAAACGCTTGTATTTTTTTTCAATATAAATAATGGTAAATAAATTATAATTGTAACGTTAAATTTCATTTTCACAAAATGCGATTTGTACATCGTACGGGTATATTTTCTCAAAATTAGACGAGAAAAAATTTTGAAATTTGTTAAATGCTTTTATGTGATCATCTAAGTGTTTTAAAATAAGGAATAAATGTACATAGCATACTTAAAAAAACTTTGCCAAAATGGTGAGTTTGGCGATATAGTTTTCGAAAATCCTTATGTTATCCTTTATAATAAGTGAAACTGAGGGAGAAGGAAAAAACGATCGTTGATGAGGTTTGCTCAAGGAAAGAGAAGTCTGTATTAAAGGCATTCGTTTTTCAAATTTTTATGCCATTAAAGCATTTTTACAGGAATTTTGGAGGGGACTATACTTGGAACATCTTAAGAGGCATTACCACAGCGATTTTGAACAAAATCGTTAGAGTTACCAAAAAAACATGATTTTTTCAATGGCAGCTACCTTATGCGCATTCTCGATTTTGACGGAAACCTTAATGGTAAGTCCCTGTTCCATCACCAACCCGCACACCAAATTTGAACATCGTAGCTCAATTTGTTCGGGAGTTATGCTGACCACAGACACACACACAATCAGGATGTTCCAAAACGTGGGGAAATGCAAATATATATATATATATATATATATATATATATATATATATATATATATATATATATATATATATATATATATATATATATATATATATATATATATATATATATATATATATATATATATATATATATATATATATATATATATATATATATATATATATATATATATATATATATATATATATATATATATATATATATATATATATATATATATATATATATATATATATTTATTGAATACTATACTTTCATTAGCCCAAGTATACATACGGGTAATTGAGAGTAAAAATATTTGGACTATTTATAAAAGTAAATCCTATTTAAATCTTTTAAAATTAGAAAACTGACTTTAATTTAAAAGTAATTAATTAATACTTGTAATTCAAATCAAAAGAGTTACACAGAAAACGTTTTGCCCTACAATTTTGTCATCAAAAGGGATTTTCTGAGATCAAATGGGATTTTAATATTAACGAAATTACAAGAAGGCATGATTGGATTTTTTTTAAATATATATGTGTGGATTTGGTTTAGAGCATACTTGCAGAGTAAATCTTAGCTGAAACCTTCAAAAACACTGCTGCATCAACAACTTTAATTCGTGAAGCAGGTATTCTGAAAAAAATTGGCATATGATTGAGTAATCTATTTACTTTTAAACTATCTTTTATAATAAAAATCTTACAAATTTAACTTCAGATTATTTTTGAAAATTCTCAGTGTGGATATTAAGTTATTCATGGAATGTTGCCAATTGGAATTTGCTAATCCTTATAATCGACATATTATTTTTTCTTAATTTAACAGAATATTTAAACATTGGTAACATCAGTTTTTCTTGTTCCGAAACTCATCTACTACAAAGTAAGGGCTCAAGTATTTTCATTAAATTTTAAGTAATTTTTTAGTGATTTGGAGTCATTTTTAAATTTGAAATATAATGTTTAACTTTCTGTCATGTTTAAGTTTTACTTCGAAAACTTCTCATCATTACGTGTTTCAAAAACTACTTATTTTCAAAGTTAACTGATTGATTGTTACGACTGATATACAATATAGTAGTTTAAAAAATTTCTTTGAGCAGTTTAACAAAATTTGCTAAATTTCGAAATGATTAAATTATAAATCAAGTTTTCCTTCCCCATAATCTTCATATACTTATGTTGGAGAGAGTCAGTTCTGTATTACACCTATTCCATGACGAAAAAGAGCAATATTGTAAATAATTAACTGTTCGTTAAACAGTCATTTGCACCTGTGTAATTCCCCCCCCCCCTTTTGTAATTATATCTACCTACTAAAAACAAAACAAAATAATATTAGTTGTTATTAAGTTAGTTTTGAAATTAGACAAGTAACTTACATTTTCCTCATTAACTGAGTAATAGCCCTTTTCGCCATTGTAAATATGTTGGAAAATCACGTATTTAAGAAATTTGAGAACTTGCAGGGAATTACTTTCTCATATAAATCACGATTTTTAATAACTTTTATTTGAAGAGATATTATTTACTCAAACTCATATTTCATAAAATACACCATGATGCTACATATATCAGAGAAGCTGTTCAAATGGGACGATTTTAACTTATAACAATATAACCAAAACTTTTATATTTCATTGTTAAGTTGACTTTGATAAAATAATACTCTTGTATAAAAATAGAATATGCTAAAAATATAAAATGTACGATATATTGTTGTAAAAGAAGTTACATTTTTGTCTTGTTTTAAACAATCAAACAACAATGATTATTTTATTTACACAGATTAATGAGATTCAAGGCCTATTGTAGCCCATGTTAAAATACCTTTTTTATATTCCATTTCTTAAGAATCTATTAAACCTTTTCACAGCCAGTATTTAAACAATTTCACATCATTTAACGCATTCTGTAAAAATACACAAAACAATCAATAAATTTGTATAAAAATTGTAAAATAACCACAAAAATGCATAGTATTGATTTTTGGAAGGATAGTTTTTGAAATCATAACTTCAGAGATATGTGCATATTAAGGTAAAGGGACACCATGAATATGTTTGAGAAAAATTTATCTTTGGATAATTTTTTTTTTACATAAGTATAAAACAAGATGGATTATTATTAGAATCACTCGTCAAAGAGTCGCTTTTTCACACGTTGAATCAATGAAACTATAAGAGCATTTTTTTTTTCATCTGCTAATAATAACTATTTGTAAGCCATTTACTTGTAATCTGTCCATTATTTTCTATTCTCTTTGATTAGAAAGCATTAAACATACTAATAGAAGTAGATCAACATTTTGAGCAAAGTTTATAGGACTTTCCCTCAAATTTAATGCTTATAAGTCAATACTATATTTAGGAATGTTCAGTTATTCACTATATCCTGTAAAATAGTGAGTAATATCAAAATTGATAAAACAAAGTGTTTACATGTAACTTATAGAGGGTAACTTACATGAGAACAATGTAAATTACCCTCTATATATCAATGTATATACCCTCTAACAAATGAATGTCAAACTATCTATTCAATTATAATCAAAAGATCAAGTCAAATTTAATAAAATGTTTCAATCAAATCATAGTTGTTTATAATTAGTAATTGAAGTCTTCATTATAATTTGGTGCGTTTTACCATTTTTTGTGTTCCCTCTATTATTTTCAATTTTATTTTCTTGATGAGCATCCGTTTGTAAACACTAGGGGATCGATTTTCTGTTCAAACTTCTCCTATGGGTTTAATTTCAAATTAAATTAACTTTTGCTGAGTCAAAAGTTTCTTGAGTAAATAAATTCTTCCAATTAATAGCTAAGCTAAATATACAACCTCCTTCCCCTTCATGTTAACAAGTAAAATATTTCAAAATTTAATAAACCTTTTCTACACCCATTTTATCCCATCTCACATTAAAATAAAAATAATAAAATTAAAAATAATAAATATTAAATATTAAAATTTTCTTTTGGTCTTCAACCTAAGTTCAAATACACACGTTTTTTTTTTTTTTTTTTTTTTTTTTTTTTAGATTACAATAATTTCTACTGTTTATTTACATACAAAATACTTAAATCTAGCTGAAAAACAAAGTTTTTTAATTGGTTTTTCCAAATCCCCCCGCCCCCTCTTCGGCCTTCCAAAAAAAAAAAAAAGCACTAATAGTTAAAATATTTGCTACAAGAAGATTGTAAAAATATATATCACTGGTAAATAAAACATGTCCCAGTTCTACACTATTTACCAATAAGTAATTGGACACCTGTGATAAAAGCAATAAACACAATTTATTCAAATTCAATAGGTGGTTGAGCCTCCACCTAAGGTAATTACAGTACATACACTCCGGGGCATGCTTTCCAGAAGTGTTTGGATGATGGACAGTGGCATTTTCTTCCACTCAGCTTGGAGTGGAGATGTGCGTTCTTTCACCGATTTCGGACGGTTGCTGCACTCCTTAATTCGGCAATCCTACTCGTCCCAGAGGTGTTCCATAAGATTCACGTCTGGACTCTGAGCAGGTCAGTCCAGTCGGTTCAGCTCGCTCTCATCATGCTAATCCATGGTGGACCTCGCAACATAACAAGTGGCGTTGTCATCTTGGAAGTAACAATGATCCAATCTTAAAATTGCCACAGCGTAGGGAACACATAGTTATCTAGGTTAGTGGAGTAGTAGTCAGCGTTGAGCTTACCATGAGTTGGGATCAAGGGTGACGTAGATCAGGACTGCAGACATTCTCAATTGCATGAGTGTCCAAATACTTATTGGTAGACGGTGTATTACAGATACAGCTTATATCACTGATTACTACGCCCATTCTACGGATACAGCCATTCTACTGCTTCTATCACAGATTAATTTATCAATATTGCCTGGCTTTCTTTGTACTCTTGTTGAACTGCGATTTATAGTCATGCCGCCAATGCCATTTTCCACCTCTGGGGATGGTAGCTCTTACTTCGTCGACTTTCTTCTTGGATTTAGGCAGGGCATTTTCCTTGTTGTTCTCAGTATGAGATAGCCACTTTCCTTCAACACCATCAAACAAATCGTACACTGTATGATAAGGTACTTTGAAAAGTCAGTTCCGGTAGAAACTAACTTTAGGGGGACCACGGAAGGGTTTATCTTTCGAAAGGTCGAATATTTGCTTCTAATGGGCTGCTGTCCCTTCCAGGTAAAATTCAAGGTACTCGCGAAATATTTATAGAAAGATTGGCGTTCTTTCACAATCATAATTTTCTTGATGCTCTTTGTGATTTTTTTTTCTAAGGTGGACACCGTCTGAAATAGAGGGGATACAAGTTTTTAGTCATTTAAGATTTTTCCCCAGAAGACGAAGTGACAAAAATAATCAGACCACATGCAAAATATAATACCTGACTACTAACAATGATTATTATTAGTTGTTTACTTGACAATACCTCAACATGAAATTTTTTTATCTCCTACAGCAGCATAGAAGCAGCCCCATTCCATTTAATGTCAAATAAAAGTCCAGTATTTAAAAGAAAAATTGAATAATTTTAAACTTAGCAGGCAGATAGTTGCTATTCTTTTGACTAAGGAAGAAATTCTGAAATATCAGTATTTAAAATTCCATTTCTTAGTTTGCCTTCACTGTTATCGTTTTTTTTTTTTTTTTTTTTTTTCATAATACAGAATTTCAAATGCTTTGAAACAATATTTTGGCCTGCTAATGTGTCTTGAAAATGTTGTGATTAAGGGAGATGTTGTGTAAATGGGAGATCAAAAAGGATCAATCAAGATTTTTTTTTAAATAGATAAGTGGTGATCCTTAAAAGATATGAAAAGGATATTTAAGAAACCCAAAAGGTCGCTAGGGACCACAGTACCTTTAAAATTGAAAAAAATTTGGATTTTTTGGAGAAATGTTTTTGTTTTTTTCCATCGATTTCTCCCGAGCATTTTTGATATAAAAATGTTGTCCATATAACAAAATTCCCAGAGTTATTTGAAACAAACAAGAAAACATAAATACACCAGGGAATGGATACTGCATTTTCAAATTCAACTTTTTCAAAACTTGTTTTTATTATCTGTGCGCATTATTCTGAATAAACCATTTAGTATTAAATTTTTAGAAAGTATGCATTATTTATTATTATATATATGGCTTTTGATTGTAGCTCAATTTAAATAATTATTTTATTCATGGTTTCAAAATTTGCTCATGATACTAGGAACATTAAACAAATTTGGTTTACAAATGTAAATATTATTTTTTTTTAAAGTTGTATTCATAATTTTGAATTATACAATTTAGTTTTTACCATTTTAATTAAAAACAAAAGGGAATGAAGTGCGCAAAGATATCCTTAAAATAATTCAAACCCTTTTGAATATCCAACTCCATGCCGGCTATGCTGTTCCTTCTCTAGACTATGTATCTACCTTTAAGAAATATAGTACTGCTCAAAATACAATTGACGAAAAAAGTAACTCACGCGGTTTCTCATATATATTATTCATTTACATTTACTCTTTAATAATAATTATTAATAATCATGCAGCATTTCTTTCACCAAAGCTTGGCGATTACGTTTGGTTTTCATAAATTGTTATTCTTAAAAGAACAACAGTATAAAGAGATATATATTACCAGGTATATTATCAGAAATTTTAGTGAAAAAATGAGGGAGGATATTGAGCTAAAAATGTGGGACAGAGACATAGAAGTTTCGCAAATTTGGTATTTTAACGAAGCATAAAGTATTTTCAAGCAGCATTCATACGGTAACAGTTTTAATAAGAATTAATTATAGTATCTTAAAAAATGCATATTTTGTACGACAATGAAGGAAAGTATAATGAAACTGAAGTACATTAAATAAATAAATAAATAAATAAATAAATAAATAAATAAATAAATAAATAAATAAATAAATAAATAAATAAATAAATAAATAAATAAATAAATAAATAAATAAATAAATAAATAAATAAATAAATAAATAAATAAATAAATAAATAAATAAATAAATAAATGAATGAATGAATGAATGAATGAATAAATAAATAAATAAATAAATAAGAATTCTGCTAAAATTATCAAATATTTTATTGAAAATTCTTATTATGTTCTGGTCAAAAACACTTTTCATAACACTTCTGTGACATAATAAAAATTTGAATTTTAAATTTTTGCTAGTTAAAAAAATAATTCTCAAAATTTTATTTAAAATAGAAACAATAGCTTAAACAGACAAAGAAATTCGCCTGTTAATTAAATAGATTAATTCCCAAATTATTTTAAAATTTAACTGCAGATACATACTCGGATAATTTTTAATTTCCTTGCAGACAACAATGGAAATTATCAATATACCATAGCAATTAAATTTCATAAAGATATCAAAAATGCTAAATAACAGTTCTCAATTAATACCATTTACACGTTAGATCATATGTGTATTTTGTTATATTGTTTAAATTAAACACAGCTGTTGAAAGAAGACAACAGAAGAAAATGTTATCTTACTAATTATAATGTATTTTCTATACAATGTATTAAAGTCTGTTTACAGTCCATTCATCGCTAAGTTAAATGCTTATTTGAAAAAAGACAATCAAGTGAAAAATTTTCTTAAAACATAAGTATTATCATTTAGACAAGAGTACAGTACCACATGAATTGTGAAAATTTTTCTTAATTAAATTATCAATGAAAATAAATATATCTTACTTACATAAAAATAAAACTTGAAATAGGTAAGACTACTGAAATTCCCTTGATCTTTGTTTCTGACAATTAACTGTGTTAGTATAAAGTAATGACATTGAGTTACTTTTTAAAAGTCCAAGATTATTTTTTTTTTAAAGTGTTTGGTGGATTTATTCACAAGAAAATTTATATTCAAGAGAAAATTTACTTACATGGGGCAATATTCTGTATTTTGAGTGAACATAAAACACATTACTATTTAATCCCTTTTGTTGATCTTCTAATGGAAATGACTCATTTAAACTTTTTCTGTTTATTCAAATTGCTATTTTAAGAAAAAAAAAATCATTTCAATAACAAAACATAGTCCTTATTTAAGATATTCTTTTGTTAAAAATGGCAAAGGTGTTTATAGATTTTTAAAAAAAAAATAATTGGGATATTTTGAAATGAAATAAAAAGTGTTTAAACTACAAAAAAGTGTCCTGAAATGTATTTCATTGTACTGTTGGTTGTATAAAAATAATCATAAAAATGCTTTTTCGTAATTGTAAATGGCAAATTTTAAAAGGGGACCGATTCCTGGAATCGAAATTTTTCGAACGGAAAAAATAAATAATTAAATTTCCTAACGCATTGTACCTAAATAGTGACGGCATTTTTTGTTGTAAAATCAATTAATATGTTACAGGAGCTAGATGAAATATCAGGCGTTTTTTGGCAAACTATGAAATACGCTAATTATTATATACTTTGCCAAGTCATTGTACAAAAAGCCTTGGTATTCGACAACATCTGTATGCAGTTTCGACAACATTTGAAAAAGAAAGTCGTGACAAAGCTCTTATTTAAAAGAGGTAATATTTAAAAGTGGCATTATTTAACAGATAGTCTAAAATATATTTATATTAAATGCTTCTTATAGTACCTAATAGCTAATGAATTTTAATCTAGTATGATTCATCTATCTAATGATACCTTCAATGTTTTATTTCAATATCACTCATTTCATTTAATATTATATTTGATATTTTTGAAAAATACAAATGACAAATTATAATTTTTATTGAAGTATGATTTATGTTACAAAAAAGTATTATTAATTATAATTCAATACTAGTTATTACATGCAGTAACATATTTATTTATACGTAAGTACAATCCTTTAATCAAATACTATTATTTCCATAAAATATCGTAGTCAGGTTTTATTTTATATGACTCCCATTTCATTCATTTATAATCATTTTTTATATAAATCCATTTTATTACATGTAGACTATATATTACTTAATTATAAAACAGTTTATTTGCAAATAACATATGAACTTTTATTAAAATACGATTATTTATTAAAAATGACCCATTTTGTCGAGTACATTTAGCTTCATTTAATGGTGATCCAATGCAATAAAAAATCTATTTTGAAGTACAATTGTTTCTATAAAAATGACAAAAATAATTTTAATCAAATACACCCTCTTATTTAAATACTAATTCGATCAGCTAATGTATGTAATTTTC
This sequence comes from Linyphia triangularis, assembly GCA_963978545.1. NCBI lineage: Eukaryota > Metazoa > Arthropoda > Arachnida > Araneae > Linyphiidae > Linyphia > Linyphia triangularis. Next base: position 19,200,831 of record OZ021726.1, on the reverse strand, counting down.
ATTAAACTAGAATTTGTTTCACATAAAAAAATATTTAAGTTTAAATAGAAATAATGTATTCTAACAACATAATATTTTATTTAACCCTTGTTTTTTCAAATAAAAGCCTTACATTTAATTCCACATATTTATTTAAATTCAACGCCCACTGTTAAACAAAAAATCTGTTTAAATAGCATTAAATTCGCTCTTTAAAATTAATATTTATATCATTTTTAACATCAACACATACGACAAGTTTAAAAAAATAATCAATGAATTGTGTTGCAGAATAGTGGTAAATTTCTCTTTTCAAAGATATCTAAATTTTTACTTATCTAAAATATGTAGCTTAGCTTTTTTATGTCCTGAGTATTATATTACAATCTATAATTATTTGGAAAAGATCAAATTTCCTACTTTTTCAAATCCCTTATATTAACCTCGCTTTTTACTTCCAATTATCCATATGTATGCATGGGGTAATAAAAGTATACATTCGGTCAAAAAAAAAAAAAAAAAAAAAAAAATCAATTTAATTTTGCACTTTTCCAAGTTTTGGAACATCCTGATTTCAAAAAAGTGATCTAGAAAAAATGTCTATCAGTGTGTCTGTGTGAACGTGGTCAGCATAACTCCCGAACAAATTGACCAACGGTGTTCAAATTTGGTGTCAGGTTTTTGATGGCACAAGGTCCTACCATTAAGGATTTCGTTAAAATCACGCATGCGCAAAGGGTAACTGCCATTGACAAAATCATGTTTTTCAGTAATTGCTAAAAAAAGGCTGTAACGATTTTTATCAAATTCGCTGTGGTAATGCCTCTAAAGGTTTTCTATACATTCCCACCTCCGAAATTCCTATAAAAATGCGATAAAAGCGTGAAAAATTGAAATACGAGTGCATTTAACACAGAGCTCTCTGCCCTTGAGCATCGACCACCAACAATGGATTTTTTTTTACATTTCACACACAAGCAAGGACAATGTAATGTCTATCAAATAAAGTCACCATTTTTGCCATTTTGACGTGTTTTTCTTTTCTTTTGTTCGTGTGAATATTATAGTAAAAAAATATCGCCAATAAAAATATTGAAGTAAAATATGTCATATTTTACAGCAATGACCAAAGTTATATAGTGTAACTAAAAGTTGGGTGATGTTCCACACGCCTGCTTTATGTTTGTTTGTTTGTATGTTCGTTTGTTTGTCAATGGGAACAAAATCTATAGAGGCCTAATTAACCCCTTTGCCGTGATCCAATATAGGGCTGAAACTTGGCAGATAGGTTCGATGACGATGACAAATCATTCTATAAAATTTTGGGGCTGTTACTGTCACTAAAAGGTCGCTTTTACGGAATACTACTAAACCAATTTGCCGTCATTCGATCGTACTAAAAAAGTCTCACTGAACCGACCACTGTTCGTGTTGCCAAAAAAAATTTTTAATAAAAAAAATAATAAAATTACTTCAATCAGAATAAATAAATGATATTTGGATGACGTTCACGTTCATTTTTAATAAATAAATTATGAAACGTAGTTTGCCGCACATTTTGCTGATAGAAATATTTTTAATAACGGCAATGTATTAATGAATATAAAAATGGACAATGCATGTAAAGAATTTTTTAAAAACTCAGTTTATATGGATTAAATTATTAATACAATAATAGCTTGATTTTAAAACTGTACTTAGGATTATTCTCATATTTTACAGGAAAATGAAGAAACAGTACTAGGACTATAAGCAACATCCAAACTAGGATCAAAGGTACCTTTAGTGTATTTTACAGTAAAAAATACCTATTGACAAGTGCATTTTTTTTATCTATTTATTTTGGCCCGTCATCAAATTTAAATTTCGTAAAAGTTTCTTTTTAACACTAAATGGCGTAAATTCTGTTGAATTTCCGAAAAAAAATTATCATAAAGCCAATAATATCAATATAACTAAAAAATTTATTAATTTCTTGTAAATTCCTATTTAAAAAGTCAAATAAAATCAAATTTAAAAGTTTACTCGTTTTTATTAAAATAAAGGTAATAAATAAAAAAAAATTGTAATGAATTTTATTTCTTTACTTTATGATCACTTGAAAACTCTCTTTGGTAGGTTTCGATATATTGATAAATGAACATGTGTCATTCATTTTAATTGCCATAATCACTCTTTTCGTTGTCATTGGTTCAGAGGGCAATCTTAAATTTGTTTCGGTGTTTCAAAAGCGAAATGTATCCCAGGTAAAAAAAAAACTAATTCTCTTCGCCCCCCCCCCCCCCTTCTCTCTTACACCTCATAAATTATTTCGATGATATTCAATTTTTATATGCTTCCGAATTTAATTATTAATGAATTTAAGTCATGTAATGAAAATTATTCTTCTATTGTCAAAAAAAAAATATCATCACAATGAAACTTTATTTTAATGAGCTGAAAAAATGAATTAAAACAGTTTTCTATTACGGTAGATTTTCTGGTGCAAACTAAATACTTTATGAAGAAAATCCTTATAGTTTGCGAGAAAACACGATTTTCATTTTCTACCTTAGCATTTATCTCATTCAATACTCGATAGATGGCACTACCACTGCCCTAATATTTAACTCGGAATCTTGGAACAAAAACAGGAAATGGCCAGGAAGTAATTTTTAATTTTCATTAAAACTTTAGTTTCATCTTTAAAAATGTTTCCAATATTTTTTTTTTTTTTTTTTTTTTTGTCTTTTTTCTTTATCCAAAAATTTTCAGAAATAAAGAGTGTTGTTTGGCGAAAAAATTGCGTAGTAATTATTAATCGGCTTTAATCATATGCGAATGCTAGTAAAAAGAAACAATTTCAAGTTTCTCATTTCTATTTCTCGTTGTATTTATAAATATATATTTTATTTAAATATTTAAGGACTGGCATTATTTTGGAAGATTTTAAGGATTTTTGCTAAATTTCAGAATTTACAAATTAAACAACCACCTATTTTTGAAAATTAACATGGGAAAAAAAAATTCGAACTAATTCTTTTGGATTGAGTAAACTAAGGTTAAGGAATATATATACATTAAATTTATGACTCCTGTTAAAATAATTGTTAAATTTTGCATATAAAAATAACATTGTTAAGCTTTAAAATATAAATTTAATTTTTGATTACGTTAAAGTAGTTTGTAAAATATAATGGAAACTAATTTAAACTCATTATTATTTATATAACCTCATATCTTTTTAAGATTATTTTAATAGTAAATATAATTTATTTCTGTAAGTAGAAATTTTATGTATAAACTTAGTTACCATCCTAAATGACTATTGCAGAATATTTGGTACCTTTTTATCCATTTCAACAATTGAAGAACTATTTAAAACGAATTTACAAATAATAATAATATAACCCATAAAAACAAAAATTTTAATATAAATCTTTTATTTGCATCGCCAACTTTTATAGTCAATGACAAATCACCGTTTCTGTTGCCAGCATATACTTGGTGTTAACATCTATTTTTAAATATTAAAAACATCTCTATCGGCAAAATATCCTGTAAACTGCTTTCCTATATTTATTTATTGAAAATGAATACGAATTTATGCACTCACATCCAAATATCTTTTATTTATTCCGATTAAAACAATTTATTTTATTATTTATTAAAACAATTTCAGCAACAGGAAAGAGTTTCTTCTATAATCAGTTAAATGCTATTTCAGGGCAATTTGATGACGGCAAGTTGGTTTATTAGTATTTCCTAAAAACCACCTTTTCGTGACAGCCACCAAAATTTGATAGAAGGCATTGTCATCGACATCGAATCTATCTGCCAAGTTTCAGAACGATTAGATGACTGCATTGGGGGGGGGGGGGTAGCTTTGGCCTCTGCAGATGTGCCCGCCATCGACAAACCTACACACAAAATCGAAGTTAATATAAAGGATTTTAGAAGAACGATCTTTTTACTACTATAATGCACAATACAAAATTATGTCAATTAAATATTCGTAAAATTAACGTAAAATGCAAACATTGAAAACAGGTTTTTGACATTTTCTTCATTGGGATTTCAGAAATACTTGTATTTATATACTTCATTTAAATACGATATTTATGACTGAAATACCTAAAAAAAAAATCAACTTGAAAATAATAAAAAAAAATTTACAAAAATATCGCCCAAAACATTCAACATATATGCTAACATTGGTATTGTACAATACTTTATGATCAGGGTTGTTGGTAAAAAAAAAAAAAAAAAAATCTTTTTTTTTTTCTCTTTCTTTTTTTTTAAATCCTTTTCTAATTACTTGTATACATATTTATAAATAAAAATTGATATTAACTGGAATAATTAATGTTCAAATGACAAATAATATTCCTTCTGAAAATAATTTAAACTAAGTAAATAAACACTTGTAACTTATGTGGACATTTAAATCATATTAAATTTTAATATTATATTTAGAGATACAATTTTTTAAATTCAATGTATACAATATAATACAATAGTAATTGTTTACTGCATAATACATGGAATATTGCTCTTAGATTCGTCAGTAATGATGAAAAGTTGTACAAAATGATATCTTTAAGATTTAGAAATAAGTTGTTAAAACACAAAACCTCTGTTTTAGGAACAAATTTAAAATTCAATCTATAATTTAATTTTAATTTTAATTTTAAATAATTATAAAAAATTAATATATATATATATATGTATTAGATTAATATAAAACTTATTGTTGATACTTATAAATACTTCAATAGTCTTTAATTATTTATAAGATTTATTTTAAAATACATTAGAACTTATTCTTTCTATAATATTCGTATAATTTTTCATTTACAAAGACATCAATCATGTAATACCAAGAATGTAGATCTTTCATTTACTTAATTATTTTTTAGAAAATTAATAGAAAGAAAAACTAGATGCTTTTATATTTTTTAATCAATTTAAAAACAAGTTAGGATTTAACATTTTGAATTAAAGAACAATTTTTGCAGCTTTTTTTAAAACCCAGGCTGTTACACAATTTTTATTGAACAGCTCCAAAAGAAAAAAAAAAAAAATTTTCAACATTCGCTGTTGTTGCTTTTGCAGTAAAATTCCATTTGGAAAAGACATCTTTGGAATGGAAAATATTCGGTTAATAGTAGAAGTTATTTACAACATCAAATAATTTAAAAAATCTAATTATAAATAAATAAAAATACAATTTTAATTCTAATTATTCTTTAAAAAAACCAATTGGTTTTTTTTTGAGAAAAAAACCTGTTTGGTTTAAACCATGCCAACCTTGTTTGGGATGTCATTTAAATACAACTTTTAAATAAAAAGCTTTCTTCATAAAATGTCAGTTTAATTGTTTGATGTTGTTTTTTTAATTGAATCCTTAAATGTAAAAAAGGTTCATGTCCAATTGAAAACGTGTTGGCATGCTCCCTTTTTACATTTAACGTATCAATTAAAGGGATCGATACTTTAGTTTCGCTTTCTTTATCAATTTCCCTTTGTGTCTTATGGGTGTTTTATTTCATACACAGGGTAATTCAAAATTATTACTAATCATTACAGACATACATTACTAATCCATGAACAATTATTTACAGATAATATTTGCACAGAGTAATTGAATAACATTCGAATTTCATATACCTTACAAATATTCTATATGTGCTTATACGGATTAATATTTTTAAATGAATTGTTAATTAGGGCAATAATTTTTAATTACTCTGTATTAACGTCAATGCATATTATTTTACGAACGCGAAAAAGAAGTAAGTTTTTTTTTCTAATTTATTATAGAGTTATTATTATATTTTTGTTTATTTTCAGCTATTATTGCTTTATTTATTAAGAGAATGATTTTTACAAAGACACAAATTGAAATGTAATATACTTTTTGATGATGCAAACTTTTGAGAAAGGCATTATTATTTTCAATGACTAGACATGCAAGTCATATAATTGTTTGGCGATTTTTTTTTTTTTACTTTAGTTTTGTCCTTACTAGATTTTTTATAATTATAGATACTATTCAGTATGCAGGAAAAATTATTAAATTCCTAGGATTAACCTAAAGAACATATTAGTTTTTGTAGAGATGATGACTTTTTTTAAAAAATATATTTCTTGATTTTGAACAGCCATCTATTTAATTTCGAATGTAAATACGTCTAATTATGTCGTTTCAGCCTATATTTATAATCATTAAAATTGTAAACAATAATATTTATTTTATTAATAATATCCGATTTCAATTAAATTATTTAAATTAAATTGGTTAAGTATAAATTCATTAAAATAAACACAAATGAATTTTTTAATATTTGGCCAATATTTGTACTTTTAATGAATAATTCTCAATTAATCATCCAAGATAGACATAGGTGAAAGAATTAAATTTCTTCAAAGACAGATAAAATCAACTGATAAGCAAAATGCATGATTAAAGGAATATTATAAAAAATAATAATCAATCATTGAAAAAAGTAAACAACAAATTATTATTTATTTTTATGAAAATACAAATCTAAACAAGATAAATCAATACAGATGCAATTGAACCTTGTTTTTGCTCATGTGTTCCTTGATATATGAAAATAAGTAGAAGAATTTTTAAAAAAAAAGATTACTATTTCTCGTTAAACATAATAATATAAAATATTAAGCACACTTTAAACTTTATAATAACTTTATATAATTTTTAAACATCATATATATATTAAAACTGAATTTCAAAACCATAAGTACCGTTTCCGTTCACGTTGTTGGGAATGTTATTTGATAGTTTTTAGTTTTTCGTACACGAAGATCAAAAACGGAAATATAATCACTTCAATTTCTATCCCTCTGAAACATTAAAAGCACGCGGAATGTAATCGGACAATTTAAGTGGACACTCTACCATTTAACTTTTTTTCTATTATTGTATTTTTAAATACAAAAATAGATGTTCCTAATTTGAATTTAAATTAAAGAAAATCCCCCCCCCCCCCTTTTTTTTTAAATTTAAAAATTTCAAATTTTTTGCAGATTTTTTAAGTTGCTAAGGCTTTTTAAAAACTAAACATTTTCCCACTATTTTTCTAAAAAAATTCTGTAAAATATATTGTATAGGAAATTCTATATATATCAAAAAATTCTATATTAAACAATTTTAATATTAATTCTATCCAAACAATTTTTTTCTTAATAATGAAAACTGCAACCTTTTTTTTTTAATTAGAATGCAAATTTATAAAATAGACATATTTTATAACATGCTTTAAAAGTTTAAGAGTATTCAATCAATTAGTTAAAAACCCTCAACATTTCAAAAAAACATATAAAAAAAAAAAACGAACCGTGAGAAAAATCAGTTTAAAGTTTTTATTTCTAAAGAAGATCCTCCTATCATCCAGTAGAATACAATTTTAATAACTACTAATGTTGTTGTGTGACTTAAGCGCCGATAACTTAGAAGATTGGTTTTAATTTTAATTTGTTTACAGAGGTGTGTGTGTTTCATATGGCTCTATTGCGGAAATTAATCCATACAATTATGACAGTTCACAACTTTACATAGGAGCAAGAATAATAATAAAAAAAATAATAATAACAATCAAAAGTAACGCGTAGAAAAACAAGGAAATTAATAAATAACAGTAAACAAGAAATATAAATATATACAATTACAGAAATTCAGTCACTAGGTGTTCAGATACTGACACCCCAATACAACAATTTGCTGATGTTTTATTCATTTTTCAAATTAAATTTAGATTAATTTGTCATGCCATAAAACCCAGTAGCATATTTCCAATCATTAAATAACTCAAACGTTTTAATATATTATCCGACTTAATTTATCAATCAGCACATGCTGAAAAGAGGTGTTTTTTTTCGTAAATCAACACTAAAAACATAAATCTACTTTTATGTAGCAAATGTGCTACATTACATTTAAAGTCCGCCATTTAATAAATTTGCCTCAAAAGAGAAAAGTTTGAAAGAGGTCAGGGTTCCATTTTATTTCGAAAAAAGAGGACAGTGCATAGGTTCCTTTGGTGAAATAAAACGCGTATCAAAAAGAGAAACTGCTGTCATAAAACGATCAGAACCAGAAAAGTAATTGAAAATTGAATAGGAGAAAATGTAAGAGAATAATTTTATTTTTACATGTAAAAAATTGCTACGATGGCCCCATTTTTGAGTGTTGGATTTGTATGTCGAAAGAAATTATAAAAAAGTACAGATGTTATGTTGCTTACTTCTGCGTTATTATGTTGAAATGTCATCTTAGTAATAAATAATCCCTTATTAATAATTATATTATTTATAATTATACCTAAAACATCATAATATCTATCTCAATATTCCATTACTTAATGGTAAAGTTAATGGGATGGTAAAAATTTGAATATTTTAGTTTTTTTTTATTCTTAAAAATGACGGAGTTTATGCCTATAAATAAGAAAAGATAATGAAACCAATGCACTAGCATAAAAAAATTATTTTGTGTGTATGTGTGTGGCAAAATTAATTTAGACCTGTAATTATACAAATTTTAAATGTTATAATAATACAAAACAACATCTAATTTCGACTGAAAAACATGTGTTTATTAAAAATTTTCATCACTCATTACATATATATTTTATAATCTACTGATTCTTACGAGTTAACAAATCTTAGTTGAGTAAATGCCTTTCATCTTCTAGTAAAGTATATTATGGTCAAAATCAATGATGGCTCTTAACCTGAAATGAAAATATACATAATAAGATGAAAAAAAATTCAACTAAATAAAGATATATAGAAAATTTTGATAATTATTAATATTTATTTCTCATTTAGTAGCTTAGAACATTTGAATAACATACTTTTGATATCATTTCGTAGTAGTATTTCGTTTAACTGTTAGAATGACAATTTTTATACATAACTTCAAAGTGTTTTTACTTGTACAAAACTTTTAAAATTATTATTTTAAATATAAAGTTGAAATCCTTAAAGTACGTTAACACATTTGTCCCAATTAAACCAATTATTCTAGAGATAAAATAGTTGTGTTTCCCTTTCTTAAAATCGGATGGTATGGCTTTTTGGTTAGATTTAATTAGATAAGATTTTAACTTTTAAAAGGTTTATATGCTGCAAAAAAATCGCAATGGGGTAAAAGTATACTTGGTTTTTACTATCCATGTTTTCTTTTTATGTGGATTTTATTACAAGGCAATATGTAAATACAATATTCTAGGGTTTTTTTTCTAGAGTATTCTAGGTATCTATTGCTTCTCTTAGTATCAGATATAATTTTATTTGACACTTTTTTGACCTAACAAATTATCTAAATAAGCTTATAATCACTGATAATTTCTAATACTTTTCGAGGTTAAGTATTAGTCAAAAAAGGCAACTGAAAGTATGGGCACCCCAAAATGCATCATTCTGAATTTTTAATAGAATACATAGAAATGTTGTTATATCATAAATCTTCTGGTCTTCAAAGGGAAAATGTCCCATACTGATCCAAAAATCGACTATGAATGAGTTGACCTCAATTATAAGGCCAAATATGACAAAACTTGCCAACTAATGATCATTTTTTATTTAATGTCCCAGCTCTCTTTAATTTTCAATAAGGAAAGGTGCAGACGATTGTACTCTGTTGGCGAAAAATATTCGCATCTTTTAAAAGTGAGCCAAGTTGGCGATAAATAATACGTTATCAGTTACATATTGTTTATTGACAAATTATATTGTTGCGTGGATGGGTTCGAAAGACTTGAAGCCAAAGCTGATCAAAACTTGCAGAAATTTATTCCGATAAAACTCCAGAACTTCTCGCTCTAGTAGACTCAATACAGCTTTTCACACAACAATAGAGCACAAAACAGCAGTTAAAAACTTGAAAACACTACTGCTAAAATCGCAGCAAAAGACAATACAAGGCAGTTCACTTTCGGAACTCTCTGAATGCTCGCTGCGAGACAGCTGACTCAGCAACTCCAGTCAACTAACTCCACTCAGTCAGTAACTCAACTAACTAACTCCATCACCTGCTCTCTTGGGCTTATATAGGAAGTCAGTACTTCGTGAATCTTCTAGAGATGGAAATTTGGAGGACTTTCCACATCGTAGTCGAAAAGTCCTATACATGTACATGGGGACCGAAAATATCGCAAAATTTGGCGACAAAAATTAGTCGCCAAAATCGCCGCCAACTTGGCTCTATCTCGCCAATTTGGCGATATTACCATTACCATAATGTTAAATGCTCCTACTACTCTTTGTAAAACTCGCTTCCCAGCATTATCTCTGTAAAACTCGTTTTCAAGCATTAAGGGTCACATTGCAGGAAAGCAAAGTAAGACAAACTATTGCACTGCCTTATGCAAAATGTATATAAATTTATCTTTTTACATAATTAATGCTATGAAATATTTACAAATATACAGAAATTCGCAACAATATATTTGGTAGTAGGTTTTATTTCAACTCATTCAAAGTCAATTTATGGAATAGCCTTCGGTCATTTCTCCCCCAGCAGACCAGTAGAATTATGATTTACAAACATTTCTCTACATTTTATAAAAAAAAAAAAAAAAAATGAGAATGATTTTTGATAGGGAATTTAAAATTACAGTCGCTTTCCCGGCTATATGTGGGATTCATATATTGTTTATTTGGAAAACAATGGCCATAACTCATTGTTCCAAATTTAACAGGAAGATCTTTCAAAGTTTGCATGATTAAGCTTTTAATTCTAAACTCAATACCCCCCCCCCTCTCCCCTCTTTTTCACTCTCACCTGATTTAATGTTTAACTTTGGAACTAAACTTGTAACAATAATTGCCAACAAAAAATCTACATTATTTCAAAACATTTAATAAATTTGCATTTAATAAACACTAAAAAGCTCCATTATTGCAGTCTTCTACCAAATTAATGGTGCTTATTTACTTTATGGTTATATTGTATTTTGAAAACTACAGGTATTCATAGTAGTATAACAAATATTGTTTTACGGAAACTTTCAAAGAATTATTTAAAAATATATATATATTTTTAAGCTTTTTTTAAAGAAATATTTTTTAACAAAATTATATATATATATATATATTTTGTTGCTCTCCACATAGCGTTTATTTGACTTATCAAGCTTATAGAGATACCATTTTACATGACTGAAAGTAATTTTTAATACTTGATATCTTTTACCGAATAACAAGACTAACGTAATTTAATTGACACCATATAAAATTTAATTTGTTAATTAAAACATTCCAGCTTTTTAATTACTTTTTACTGTCAAACTTTTATCCAATCACGGAATGATCCTTCTTCTTGCATGATAAAGTCATCATAATAACATTTAGTAATATTTTTCGAATGTAATTTAGTGTTCTATTTGAACATAATGCCAAGTTTAACAATTTCACCTATAACATGCCAATAAAGGAAACAGAAATTGATGCATAATAATATCAATTTGGGTTATATATGAAGCAATTCAGAGACTTAACTTTTTGCATCTTCAAATTTCAATTATTTTGAATGGAAGATAGTGTAACGCATTCTTAAGCTATAAATAGTTATAGTTATTACATGAAAAATTATGTGTGTTGAAATTCCAAATGTTATTAAGTTTGAATTGCTGCCTTCTAACCAAGAATAGTATTGTATTTATGATTTTCATTTTTAGAAACGAATGTTGCCAAAAACTTTTCAAATTTTATCTTCAGTCATTATAGTTTAGAGATAATTGCTAATTATTATTGTAAATATGTTTTTTAGAAAATTTAAAACAAGTTAACACTTTTAATTATTATTATAACGGATTTTTATGGGCAAAGCATGTCCTTATTGGTCTTTAATTGACCAACACCAAATGTCAGGAAGAATAACTCAAAGAAAACTACAGATAAACATGTAAAATAGTGTTTATTACAAAAATAATTATTAACTGCAAGAGTATACATATGAACTGAATTTTTGAGAGAAGAAATTGTTAGTTTTATTTTTTCCCAGGTTTAAAACTATTTTTCTTCTAGCAAAGCCTATTTCAAGTCAAAATCTATGATAGCCCTCAACCTGAAATGAAAATAAATGTCTTTTATACATTAAAATTCAACTCGATAAGCTCAAATTTTGAAAATAATCCAATTGAATTTGTTCTTTAGATAACAGCTTAGAACTCAGGGGTATTCAATTTGCTGACAATATATTTAAATTTAGAGTATTATTTCCAGTATAAGTGACCTTTTTTATCCATTTCTTTTCAACGCGAGGTTTATTAAGCAAAAATAAATCTAAAAAATGTTAGTGCTGTTATTTAAACCCTAACTGTAGTTTTTTTAGGAGATTTGCTATGGAATTAAAGTAAATAGAAAATAACAGGTTATCTTCGAATTATTTCTCTTCTTTATTCATTATAAATCAAAAAAATTTTGAGTGCTGATCTTTAAAACCTAACTGTAGTTTCTTTTTTGGGAGATTTGCTATGAAATTAAAGTAAATAAAAAATAACGGATTATCTTCGAATGATTTTTATTCTTTATTTATCATAAATCAAAAAATTTTAGTGTGCGGATCTTTAAAACCTAACTGTAGTTTCTTGTTTGGGAGATTTGCTATGAAATAAAAATAAATAAAAGATAACGTATTGTCTTCAAATTATTTATATTCTTTATTTATCATAAATAAAGAAATGTTAGTGTGCTGATCTTTAAAACCTAACTGTAGTTTCTTTTTTAGGAGATTTGCTATGAAATGAAAGTAAATAGAAAATAACGTATTATCATCGAATGATTTCTATTCTTTATTTATCATAAATCAAAAAATGTTAGTGTGCTGATCTTTAAAACCTAACTGTAGTTTCTTTTTTGGGAGATTTGCTATGAAATTAAAGTAAATAAAAAATAACGGATTATCTTCAAATGATTTCTATTTTTCATTTATCATAAATCAAAAAATATTAGTGTGCTGATCTTTAAAACCTAACTGTAGTTTCTTTTTTGGGAGATTTGCTATGAAATTAAAGTAAATAAAAAATAACGGATTATCTTCAAATGATTTCTATTTTTCATTTATCATAAATCAAAAAATATTAGTGTGCTGATCTTTAAAACCTAACTGTAGTTTCTTTTTTGGGAGATTTGCTATGAAATTAAAGTAAATAAAAAATAACGGATTATCTTCAAATGATTTCTATTTTTTATTTATCATAATTCAAAAAATGTTAGTGTGCTGATCTTTAAAACCTAACTGTAGTTTCTTTTTTAGGAGATTTGCTATGAAATGAAAGTAAATAGAAAATAACGTATTATCATCGAATGATTTCTATTCTTTATTTATCATAAATCAAAAAATGTTAGTGTGCTGATCTTTAAAACCTAACTGTAGTTTCTTTTTTGGGAGATTTGCTATGAAATTAAAGTAAATAAAAAATAACGGATTATCTTCGAATGATTTCTATTTTTTATTTATCATAAATCAAAAAATGTTAGTGTGATGATCTTTAAAACCTAACTGTAGTTTCTTTTTTGGGAGATTTACTATGAAATTAAAGTAAATAAAAAATAACGGATTATCTTCAAATGATTTCTATTTTTTATTTATCATAATTCAAAAAATGTTAGTGTGCTGATCTTTAAAACCTAACTGTAGTTTCTTTTTTGGGAGATTTCCTATGAAATTAAAGTAAATAAAAAATAATGGATTATCTTCGAATCATTTCTATTCTTTATTTATCATAAATCAAAAATTTTTAGTGTGCTGATCTTTAAAACCTAACTGTGATTTCTTTTTTGGGAGATTTGATATGAAATTAAAGTAAATAAAAAATAACGGATAATCTTCGAATGATTTCTATTCTTTATTTGTCATAAATCAAAAAACATTAGTGTGCCTAACTGTAGTTTCTTTTTTAGGAGATTTGCTATTTAATTAAAGTAAATAGAAAATAACGGATTATATTCGAATGATTTCTATTCTTTATTTATCATAAATCAAAAAATGTTAGTGTGCTGATCTTTAAAATAGAACTGTAGTTTCTTTTTTAGGAGATTTGCTATTAAATGAAAGCAAATTTTTTAAATATTAAAATATTAAAGTGGTTTTTTTTTTTTTTTTTTTTTTTTTTTTTTTTTTTTTTTTGAGATTTGTTACGGAATTAAAAGCAATAGAAAATAACAAGTTATCTTCGAATGATTTCTATTTTTTATTTTTCATAAAGAACACGTGTGACCTGGACACATTTCATACACTCAATGATAAACCATTCAGTCAAGTTTCAAAAGAGAAAATACCTAGTTATCCACCTCGTGATTATTCAGAAAGAACGAAAACGTTGTGATTTCGCATTATATTCTTAATTTAATATAATATTTTTATGGTTGAAATTTTTTTGAATTTAACGTTAGTAAAATGTATACATAATATTTAAGAATATCGATCTGCATGACTTTAGTTGACCGAATTTAAATTAAAAGCAGTATGCAAAACCTTTTAGAAGTCGCCAAATAATAAACTATTATCTAGTCTTATTTGTCCTTGAGAATTATCTTCGATAACTCAACCCTTCTTGACCTGCAGTCAATGTTTCGGCCGACATATACCAGCTTGTCAGGATAATTACGTCGTAGGAAACTAAAAGCCTAATAACTCACCCATGATTTTTACAAATTAAGGAGGAAATTTCGCGTTAAACAAAAAGAAGTTGTCAGACTCATATTAATTATTTATAGAGTTATGAAAGATTTAAATTAGTATTCCCATTTAAATATTGTATACCATCAATGAAATCTAATAGATAAAGATATAACTAAAAAACTCATGTGTAAATTAAAAATGCATAAAGATATGATATAAAAACATAATAGCAATTATTATCCAAATAATATAATAAAATAATATCCGAAGTTGCATTAAAATCTATTATGGTTGAGTGCAGTTGGTTGTTTGGTTCAATTGGGTGGCTATTCCAAAATACATTGAAAGTAACTTAGTTATATAAATTAGTAAATATTTCAAAGAGGAGAATGTAGAAAGAGAACATTGAAAGGAAGAACTGTCCAGCATTTGGTATTGAATAGTTGAAAATCCGTTAAAATCTTGCATAAAGCCTTTTCAACCAGAAAAGTAGCTTTAAATCTCTCGTTTGGGAAAAATATATTTTTTGCATTATCTCTTGAAACCATGCACATTTTTATAAGCGCTGTATCACAATTATACATCAACGTTAGGTAAAAATTAAGGCGAGTTGAGGAGGGATAGAACGAAACAATGCCATCCAATCGGAATTTTCAGCCTTTAATCTCCTTCTTTTTAAGCTTTTCCTTATTTTAGTATTAATTTTATAAACGAAAATATGTCCTCCACTGCAACCACCGCTTAACTATCATTTTTAAAACAACGCCTGTGAGTCTCGGACATGAACTTAATAACTTTTTTTTTTTCGTGCAATAGTTTGTAACCATGACTCTGTGCAACGAATTTCAACAACGTGTTTTTTTCCCACTTACGATTCTCCAGTCTTGAGCATGTGGAATCCCTCATTGATCCTATCCAAAGGCAGTCTATGGGATATGAGTTCGTTCAGCTGGATTTGTCCATCTATTACCTTGTCCACTAGATGAGGAATTTCCAGTCTGGCCTTATAGGCTGCAAAGAAGACGGGAGAGTCAGTTGAAGATGGGACTGGTAATGGCGGGATGATTAGTTCGTTTTCACCAGTACCGTATAGCAAAAACACAACACAGTTACAGGCACATAGTATGGGGGGGTGAAAGAACTGGTAATGGTATATGTTATTAATAATTTTAAAGTAAAGTTTGGATCGTATAGAAGAAACTGACGAAGAGAAAAATTAGGTTTTGACATTGTTTTTGCGTTAGAAAAGTAGCAGCGTTCTCAGGGAGAGTCGATAAGGGATGTTAACATCAGATGTTGAATTGATCCGTCCTATAGAAAAAAGAAGAAATATTGAAATATTTAGATTTAGCTCAATATTTCCTCTTTGGGTTTACTAGGCATTAACCAAATTGTTCTGAGTCAAATCAGATTCTGATAACTTAAAAGAATATACTGTTTCTGTTGATTATATGCATGAAATTACTTTTGAATGTGTTTCAAGTACTGATTAGTAAAAATCGTTTAATTTGAAGACAAGATTACTGCTTCAAAGAGTTTCATAATAGAGAGATTGCTGATATTCGTCTTGTGGTTGCATCAACAACCGCAGTTACAAAATTATCATCATCAACACAGAAATAACATCTTAAAAAATTCTTTATCTCTAAAAAAATTGTGGTAATAAATACAAGTTTAATTTTCACATTAAACAAAACAAAAAAAGAAAAAAATACTGCAAAATATGGGACAAATGGTGTCAGATTGTAATTACGTCAGAGCAGATTACCTCAGAGAGTGAATTACAACAAAGAGTGCAAATTATCTCAATTAACATCAGTGGATGAATTACTCCGAATTTAATCGAAAGTAACAGAATCCTTCAAGATTTAGCATTCAGCTTACTATTATCTGAATTTAAAATGATGTTTGCAACCATTTTTAGTTCAATAAAAAGAAGTTTGACTTTTATAATTTTATCTCACGTCTTAAATGCCTTGACATGCTTATGCATAAATGCCTTATTTGATAAAATATTCACATAAACTATACTGGTAACATTAGAGTCATGAGGAACTCTTGTAACAAATACGATGGCTCTTTTTTTTTCTTTTCTTCTTTTTCATTCCTTGAATTTTCAAGCCAAACCTCATAATGTGAGTGCTAAATGCCGCAGATCATAAGAGCTACTGTACTTCCTTCATGGATTCTGAATAAAAATCAATAATTACACTTGTACACTAGAGGAATAGTTATAGATCCTATTCAATGTTTGTCTGCTGTCCCTCTGAAATATTAAAAGTTAAATAACGTAGAAACTAAGGGCTTTAAATGAATTTTCGCAAACTGGCAGTCTAAAATTTCCAGTTGAAGGATTAAGTATTTAAAAAAAAAGAAAATCATATTTTTGAAAACTAAATACTTTAAATAATTGAGTTTGGTATCTAATAGCTATTGATTAAAATTCAATAGAATGTCATAAGAGAAGAGTCTAAAGAGCTGGATCTACAAAATATCTAATTAAATTTAAAAAAAAAAAAAAAAAAAAAAATCTTCTCTCCCCTCCCCGCATAATTCCAAATGATACAACCAGAAAAATATGTACAAATAACAAAAACGTAGAAAACTATAAATACTTTCTAGGAATATAAATTTGACTCTTCCAAATACCTTAAATTTGAAAAAAAAAAAAAAAACTTAATTTAGTGATTCATTTTAGAAACAGCTTCTCTAAAAATAATCTATATACTTTCGGACACTAGTTGTAATTCGCTTTATCAGTCTTTATGAAAAGAAAACCGTTCGATACAAAAGACTAGTGTGTGAAAAAAAGCCTATTTCACTGATAAGGTAACATACCGGTATTGGCCAATCACAATTAACAAATCGGTATTGGTCAATCACAGGTAACATAGCGGTATTGGCCAATATCAGAAACCAGGGTTCTGGGAAGATTGGCCAGCCAATGCGGAATATCAAGCATCGTTCCAAAATACACATTATTTTTTTTTTTTAAATAATCATGTAAAAACCATCACTAAACATATTTCATAACCTTCTGTTCTTTCCTACACTAGACTTCAATTTTAAAACCCTGCATCAACATTTCAAAACTTCCAGTATATTTTACCCAGCGTGGGGCGAGATTGGCCAAGATCCGTAGCAACGGCCAATCCACATCGGGATTGGCCAGTGTCGAGTCAAAATTGTCCAACTGATTTGTACCACTGGGGAGCATGTGTGCATTTAAACTTGGACTTTTCTCGTAATAAAATGAATCATTTACGAATGGATGAGAGGTTGGTGAGTTTGTAGATAGGAATTGGTTACTTACATCCGTAGAATGTGCCCAGTAGCTGTCTTCCGTAGAGCAGTTCCCATACTCCAGCTTTCATGGTGTCTCCTAAGTTGGAGAGACCAATAATCACTGTCTTCCCCCAATTAGGATGACTAGAGTTGAAGGCTTCCTCCTGAAACAACATTTAAAGATTACAGTACTGTCAGGACCGATCTGAAAAATTATTAATGCTATTTGGAACTGGATGCTTATGCAAGTGTGTGTGCATGGTAAAATCTCACTCAAACGTATCATCCTATCTTGTTCGAGAAACAGAGGATAAACAGTCATTGATGAGCGATGCTCAAGGGAAAAGAAAACTCTGCTCTAAAGACATTAATTTTCTAATATTTTACGCCGTTATCGCTCTACGGGAATTTCGGAAGTGGGGGTATTTATAACACTTTTAGATGCATTACCACAGCGATTTTGATCAAAATGGCTCGAACCATTTTTAAACTAATGAAAAACATATTTTTTTTTTCAATGCAGCTACCTTATGCGCAAGCGCAATTTTGACGAAAACTTTAAATCAGATCTCACGGGCACACAAACTCGTATACAATAGTTGAACATAGTAGATCAATCCGTTATGCACACCGCCGACCAAACGGTATAGTGGATAGCGTGCTAGCTTCTAGACCGCGAGGTTGAGGGTTCGAGTCCCGTGTTAGGCATGGGTGTTTGTAAATGTATGTTGGCTTGTCTAATGACGAATGTTTCGGCGCATTATAGTCCTCGTGTTGCTGACGGTGTCATATAATCTGAAAACAACCAACCGTTATGCTCACCCCAAACATTTTTTCTAAACCACTTTTTTGAACTCAGTACGTTTCAAAATGCGTAGAAATGCCAAAAAAAAAAAAAAAAACCAAAATTAATAATAATAATAATAATTGTTATTATTATTTGGTCGAATGCAATTTTTTCATTACCCTATGTTAACATAATGGTAGCAGAAAAAAGAATGCTCCTTATTTTACAAGTTATGACATATTTAGCTATCGTATTTAGTTCAGCTCATTCAAAGTCTATTTTTCAATAGTTTTAAAGAGTTGGGGATCGATCGTGGGACTTTTTCTTTCTTAACCAGATGCTGTACCGCTAGACAAAAGAGATCTCTGGTGTCAAGAAATTTTATCTGTTATTTGAGGTTACTACACGAGACTACCACAGTTTCGTACTTTTTTCTCCCTGCTGACCATTATATTCATAATCTTTTCATTTCTCTACATTCTCTATAAAAATTATAATGATGTTCAATAAGATACCTAAACTTGCAGTCACCTATCAGTTTATTACGCAATTTCATTTTTAAACCTCTATCACCATCTTTGGAAAACTACTTACAGTTGCCATCACATAACATAAAACTTAGCATGAAAATTTCATAAAGCTCGTGCTATTATGTAAGAATAAAGTGAAACACTACAGTACAATAAAATAACATATAGTCCGAGAGGCGACTACAATTTTTAGACCCCATAGAACATCATTCTAAATTTTTTATAAAAATTGGAGAAAAGGGAGTAGATTACGATTCCACTGGTCTGCCGTGGCAAAAATGGCCGAAACTGAACAATAATCGATTTGGAATGAGTTGAACTAAAATTTGATTGCCAAATAAATCATAACTTGCCAAAATGAGAACAAACTTTTTCGTCTGGCAACTCACTGCATTTTGATTTTCAATAAGAAAAAGCGCAAACGATTTCAGATCTCTGGTTCGGAAAACTTGTATATTTTAAAAGTAAGCCTAATTGGCGACATCAGTTACATAATGTTTATTGCCAATTTGGATCATTTGTGAAAGATGCAAGTAAGCCATAGCCACACATCCGAATCGTCTTCAATCTTCTTAATTGAAAATTAAAGAGTGAGGGTTACTAAATAGAAAAAATGCTCATTATTTGGCAAGTTATGGCGCATTTGGCATTGGATTTAGTTCAACTTATTAAAAGTCAATTTTTGACCAGTTTCTGCCATTTTTGCCACGGCAAACCAGTGGATTCGTAATCTACTCACTTTTCTCCAATTTCAATAAAAAATTCAGAATGATGTTCGATGGGGTCCAAAAATTGCAGTCGCCTCTCATTCTATATTGGTCGTTATGGGGCATATGTCCGTCCAGAAAACACGTAAATATGTTATAAAAATTTGTGTTGAAAAAAAAAAAAATAGAGAGTATTACATCCAAGAAGAAAATACATAAGCAAAAAAATAAAAATAAAAGAAAAAAATATTTTATTAAAATTTTCAACTTAATATGTTAGATTTTAAGTACATTCTTGAGTCGCCCATTCAGTATAGTGGATAGTGCATCAGACTACCACGCTGGGGGTTCTCGGTTCGAATCCGGGGTAAGACATGGATATCCTAAGTTAGGATTAATATGATGGCTCTCCCACTGGTTGCCCCTTAAGGGGTCCGACAACTCCATAGGAGCCCATGTTAAATTCAATAACTATGGAGGCATCTTTATGAAACTTTCCCAATAATATTTCGATACTTTTGAATACTTGAACCCGAGATGTTTGTTATTTTTTAAAAATTAAAATAATTATATTTTTCTAAAAATTTGTTTAAGAAAAATTTTAAACTAATTTTTTTTTTTAATTTTTTTTTTTAATTTTATTATTATTATTATTATTATTATTATTATTATTATTATTATTTTTTTTTTTTTAAGTATGCTACTTATCAATAATTACTCGTGTCCATTGACGGTCATGGAATTGGGCGAAATTCTACAGTTGTTTTCCCTGAAATAGTCTTTAAATTATATTTCTAATTCAAATACATAATTTTTTTAATTATTTTTTATTTATTTGGTTTTATATAGGTTATAAAATATCATCCTAATAAAAATATTTCAAAAATACGTTATTTTAAATTTTATTTATAAATTTAAAAATGTTGCGTATTGCTAGAAAAACTGGGAATCAAATGACGTATGTATACGTGCATGACCGTCAGTGGGTTAAAGTACTTAAATACATTAGAGAAACATGTATAAAAAATTTCAAGCATTTATGTCATGTAGATTTTCAAGCTATGTGCACTCCAAACATGAAAAAACTGTATTTTGAAAATTTTGGCTTTGAAGTTAAAAAAAACAAAACATTCATTAAATACCTACATTTTGTTTACTTCAAAAAATTATTAAAAATACTTTGAAATAAGATATGATTATAAAACGTGGCACCATTTTAAAAAGAAGTATTTATAATTTAATAAACAGTAATAAACTGACATTAATAATCTGACAAATTTTCATGTGTCGGACCCCCTTTCAAGTGGCCATCGCTTACCGCCCTCATAGTGTTGTCAAGTGAGTGCTAGCACTAAAGTGACTAAGTACTTGGGCCAGCTATTAAAAAAAATACATTAATGGAAAAACTGGTTGTCAGTTATATTAATGATATCTCGGCTCAGTGAATTTCAATTATCTATTGTGGTTAGGGAATTTTATTTTTTTTTAAAGCTTTGAAATGAGCATGAAGAGCGTTAAGTTCTAAGAAGCCATGACATATTAAAGTAAATATTTCAGTATTTTAAAAGTAAAATGCTAGTATTTTTAACTAACTGAATAAGTCGAGGATCAAGCTTTATTAGGAAGGTTATTTTGCTGGAAAGGTACTGAAATATGGATTGAAAGAATAAAAATATAAACCATGAGCCAAATCTTTCATTGATTTCATTTATCCTTCAAAATTTTAATGGAAAAATATTCTAAAACGTTTTTGTTTAATCATGCATTATTTTATTGCAAAACAATTGAAGAACATCGCTGTCAGGAATTTTAGAGTTTGTTGTATATTTGTAAACAAGCAAATATTGTGATTTGATTAATAAGAATTAATAAGAACCTATAGCGAATATAGAATTTTCCTAATTTAATTTACCAAGCATAAAAAATTGATAGAAATTAGGAATTTTAAATTTAACTGTGTTTCCTTTTCTCACCTTGAACAATCGGTATAGTTCTTTTGATTTTGAAATTGATTATTAGTTAATTTGGAATAAATAATCTAAATTCATTCTGAATCAATTTATTGAGTATAAACAATTGATTAAAAGTTATATTTCAAAGTTATCTGTGATTCCCTTTCTTACCTTGAACTTCCATTAAATTTCTTTTCATTTTGAAATTGATATAATTTTTCCAGTTATAATCATTGACATTATGAATTGCTAAATTTAATTTCAATTACTTTGAAAAACCAATGAATAAAGTTTATATGAAATAAATATTGAAATGAATTGTACACACGATTGGGAAAAATATCTTTTCAAAGTTTTTAATTTGTGAAACTATCTTTTCAAAGTTTTTAATTTGTGAAACTATCTTTTCAAAGTTTTTAATTTGTGAAACTATCTTTTCAAAGTTTTTAATTTGTGAAACTATCTTTTCAAAGTTTTTAATTTCATAGTATTTAAATGTGTATATTATTTTTCAAGATATACAAAATCTTGCCAATTTATTAGGTGTAAATTATGCTGTTGCTTTACCATAAAATCAAACAAACATTAATTTTTTTTGTTTAAAGCTACAAATACATTAAGATAAATTTATTCATAACAGGTATTATATTAAATGTTACGTATTTAAATGCATCCAAGATATTGGTGTTACAAAACATAAAAGTCTACTTTATATTCGTTTTATTGCCATTTTAAATATAACCATTTTATTTGAAAGTGGTCTCAGTTCAAAATCATCAAAAGTTACACTAGACGACATAAGTAATGAACTTAAATCACATAAAACCTTGGATAAAACACGTAAAAGTAATAATGAAGTCATTATTTACAAAAACCCTTCACCATTATCTAAAAAGTTCGTTATTTAAACTACTATTTCAAGTCGACTGATATTTTCCATTAACTAAATGCTCTGCCCGACAGCGTTTGCTAAGAAGCGACAAGTTCCTGGTTAATGGTTAACCGTCACGGAATAGATGATAGCTTCAGATTATTAGAAAGGTTAAATGAAAACGAGATTAACCTTTTTTAAGTTATGTACAGTAAAAGATAAGTACATTTCGCTTTAGTTTACTTGGGAATACAAATATTTGCAGAGACCTATAATTGTAAATCTAACCCTGGTTGAACTTTGTAATTATGCACTAAATTGTCATTTATTTTGCAAAACCAGCGGGTTAAGCTTTTACGTAATGAAAATGATAGCTTAGCAACTTTAATTATTTTTTGTAGCAAACCAAATATCATCTAATGTTTTTGGATTCTTTCTTCATGTGAATATTACATTACTTGATTAAATTGCCTTAAAAAACTACTATGTCTTTTTTCAAGTTACTAAGAAGCACTAATAGTTTTACGGAAACCCACTTCAACATAGATTAATTTCTGACTCATAATGTACTTTCCTAATTTGACTATGTATATTTTTTAGTATTTTTTTCGATAAAAAAGAAATTTTACTAAAAGGAAAACGCACATAATAAAAAGTTCTCTTATAAAAACATTCAAATCCATATGAAATTTTTGTGAGTAAAACGCAAAAAAAATTATTATGCTTTACCAATCTAACAGTTCATAATTTACTTGAATACCACTTATGTCTACTTTAATTGTACTTTTTTTAATGTTTCTGGATAGATATATATAAAAAAAAAACTGTTAGTTGTGCTTTTTTGGTTAACGATTGATTGGTTGTTTGGTTGTGTTTTATGGTTCAAGGGCTACATTCGGGCCATACTGCACCAGTTTGAATAACGAAGCGCTTTGAAATGGAATCGTCAAACATCTAAAAATTGGATTGGTATAAAAGCTTCACAAGTATACAATTAGTTTCTACAAACTTCAGTGTTGAACGATAGAACAAGCCAAAAGCCAAGTAGCTGACTTGTTTTCAATTTCAAGTAACTGAAAACTCTACTAGTTACTAAAATAATATTTCTAAGCATTTAAGAAAAAAGTAGATATATTATCGATTCTAACAACTGAATCGCAAAACCTTCCAAGTAGTTTTTCGGGTACTTCCTACATTGTTTTTTGAATATCATTGGCCATTATAATAACTATTGCAAAATTTTCTTGAAATTGGCCAGCATACAGATGCTTTTATCGATATTTTCCGAACTTTTTTTAATATTATCAATTTTTATGACCTTTTCAAACATTCTAGAAACAGTCAGAATATCGATACTTTCGATTCAATCACAAACGAACTTCCAGTGTCCTTATATGAAGTAGCATTATATTTATCCAGAGGACATTAGCCCCAATTATATCCAAAAAGCAACCTGAACCCTCTCTGCCTTAAAGAAGAAGAAAAAGAAAAAAGAAAAAACTTATTTGTGTAATTCCCATGAGACTTACATAGATATTACTATCGGCCATTTCATTCCATGCACATCAAAGAACTCAATCGAATACGAAACCCAACTTCCTATCAAATGGCCGCACCGAATTAAACTTCCATTAAGAAATGAGAAAGCGGATGCGATTAGTTATTGATCTTTATGGAGGTACCCGTTCAAATAGTCCTGGATATGTAACGGGTACCTGTATATTATTTCCTTTTTTTTTTATTATTTTGTTCTTGTTGACGGATATCGGATCTAAAGTTGTGTTTGGGCTTAAATCCGTTTAGGATTCGAACTGTAATCTTGCGTGTGGATATTGAGGTCCATTAAGGAGTATTTAATGATGGTTGAATTAAAACTTAATGTCTTTGGTAATGTCTTTCAATGCGTTTCAATATTTGATGTGTACATTAAAATAGAAGGTTCATGGTAAAAAAAAGAATGAGTTTTGGAGACAAAAAATATAAAATAAAGCTTTCGATCTTTTCGTTTGAAGTTCAGACAGGTATTTTTATGCTTCGAAAATATCGCACAAATGTTTTGATAAAAACTAACTATTATGCATTTAAAAAAAACTGCAACATAATTGGCTTTAAAATAAAATATCAAAAAGTTAAAAATAATATAGCTATTGCGGTTACCCTTGTCAATTTATATTATTTTAATAAAAGAATAGAAAAGATTTGGTCTTTTTTGTAGTACTTTTCTTACATTTATTTAAGAAAAGTTTTTTGTGAATAAACTAAAAAATAACAATTTGTAAATTTTCTGTTTTAGAATACAGTATTAAAATGAATTATATGTAGAAAAGTACACTTGGAATATTTTTAAACTTGAGTTTGAGCTATGTTTCACTACTATAAAAAGGAATTTTTTTTATTTTTATTTTCATGTTTTAATTTTAATTGGCACATACAACACGATTCATTCTTATTTCTATAGTTATAAAAATTTTTGAACAACATAAACTGTTTTTTTCCTCGGTTCAGGAATTATATTATTTATCTTATTATTTACTAGTGTATACCGGGTATATATACACATCAAAAATAGAATTTATAAATACATCGCAACAAAGATAAGATAATGAACCAAAAACCCATTTCAGAAAATTACAATTATTTTTCAACTTTTCTTTAAAAAAAAATTTTGTTTTATCTGAAAGAATATTTGTGTAAACAAAAAATGTAGTAAAATGTTATAACTTAAAGTTGGGGCTAATTTGTTTAAAAAATTTATATATTTCTCTTAGAACAAACAAAACTTTAGGACAATAAATTCCGATTATCTATTGATCACAAACATTTAAAAGCTCGCCCTAAGAAAACTATTTTAATCAAAACAACATAGAATAGAAATGTACATATGGTTTTGTATTTTAAAATTTTATAAATTTTTAAATTTACGAATTCTAAAACTATATTTATAAACAATTTTAAAATTCGGACTAGGCCAAAGAAGCTTGACCCAAGCCTAATTTCAGGTCTAACTAATTATTCTTAAAATAGGGTTAGGCCCGTAAGCTAGTAAGTAAGTAAGTATGAGAGCTTCCAAGAAAGAATAGTAGTCTTAAAAGTAGTTTACCATGGCAGGAATGATTCCGACAGACACGAAACAGAAGTCCACGCCGCCATTGGTCAGTTCGGCCAATTTTTCTGGAACACTAGAAACCTCCTTCGGGTTGATGAATTCGGTGGCACCGAACTTCTTGGCTACATTAAGCAAGAGCAACTAATGTTATTTTTGCAATATTAAACGCTATCTGCACTGTATAAGAGAGGCCTAAGCAAAAACCTAAAATTTTTATTAATGGCACCAAATTTTTTATGCAAGTAAAACGTCTACTTTTAAACAATTATTAATAATTTTTTTTTTTAATTAAACATTTTTTTCCCGCGTTTTTTGGCTGAAGTATAAGCCTTTTTAGAAAGACCACTAATCCTCTAACTTTTAATATTTTTTTTTAATTTCAAAACTAATTAATTAGAGAGATTTGTTCCAGTTTGTTTGACTGGCAGTTTAAAAACAATATTTTTTCACAACAAACTTCTAAATTTCGAAAACAAATTCCATTTTTTTAATTCCTCAAAAAAAAAAAAATCCTCCCTACATTTTTAAAATAGCTATTCTTGATTTAAAAAATCCAAACAGTTTAGTTCAAAGTAAATGTTTCACAAAGCCGTAACATTTTAAACACAGTTAAAATTGCTAAATTTAGATTTCGAGAAAAATGAACCTAAAAATAAATACTTTGTGTTTAAAAATCGAATGTTTGAGGTTTTCTAGAACTCTGAAATTTTTTCCATGTCTTCTTGAATGAATATATATATATATATATATATATATATATATATATATATATATATATATATATATATATATATATATATATATATATATATATATATATATATATATATCAAAATATATATATATTTTAGGCAATAAAATAAAAAATTACAATTTTTTTTTTCAATATTTGGAGTACGTGTCTCCCTTAACCAATTGATTCTTGTATTTCCTTGAAAAGTATGTGATACACCTACCAACGTTCAGAGTAGAACTATCAATAGAACATAAATAAAATTAAAAAAATATATTTTCTAAATAAATTGTTTTCTTTATCGCACTCTTCATTTCCTTCAATTTCTAGATTTCTAATTTCTTAAAAATTTCATCTTAGGTGAAAAGTAATGCTACTTATTTCTTGGATAACACAGTTAAAAGATCATGTGAATTATACAAATTCGACACAAAATAAGTTATGTGACATTTCATGAAATTGTGGATTGTATAACAAAAAGAAATCGAATCATTAAGATTTATCTCTTTCAAGTTGTGTAATATCAAAACTTCCCGTGAATGGTGTAAGTGAGTTGGCCAGGTTTTCTTACTTGTCTTTCGCGAATTTGATTCCTGTAATGGAATTAAAAGATAGTCCACGTAAAATTATCTACAAGCAAGTTGAAACTTTTAAGGAATTGACTTTCTATTTTTCTTGGCATTTTAATTATTGCTGGTGTTAGACTAGATAACAAAATAATTATAATTTTAAAAAGCATCCTTGAGGCAATGGGCTGTGTCTTCATATATTTTCCTGCTCCTTTTTTATAAATGAACTACACTTTCATTCAGGAAAACCATTTCAATTTAATGTAACACAGTGTACGGCAGTTACAGAAAAAAGATCTCTTTAAATTCAAATTATTCAAAAGAAATCGAATTTTATAAGTCAAGTGCTAAATATCAAAAAACTCGAAATGGGCCATTTTCGGAATTTGCATTTCAACTACGGATTCCTGCTTTTTACCATATCGTGGAGTCCAACTAAAGAAGAATCAATACAGCATTAAATTGCTCAAAATGGACCTGATGAAGAATTGCTTGTGTCTAGCTATTTGGACCTCCAAAAGGTCAAAAGACAAACTAGTGTCGCCCTATCAGGAAAATAGCTCCCACCATAATGTCTGGATGGTAGCGGTTGCTATAGTAACCATAATCACTCATTTAGAATAAAGGCGATGTGTGCTGGAACTTGGCGTCTAAAAAGGTTGCAATTCGGCAAGTGATGTATTCTTACTGGAATCCTTTATTGGGAAATGTAACTAGTCTTGTCTCCATAGCAACAGACAAAGCAAGACAACCGGACGGGAGCAATTTTTGTGATAGACAGACAGTAGTTCCAATGATTCTATGTAGTTGGGAATTATTCTGACTATGCGTAACTAATCAGTGAGTGTGCAGTACAGTTCAGGTATACATCGTATCGTCCCCTCTTATCACTGGTTCTCAGCTGGTAAAATCTCCATAACATCAGATATGTTCCCCCAATGGACTATTATCAAGAAAAAGACAATATTGAAGAGGTATTCATAACAAATTGGACGTTAAAGTGTACTTTCTGACCTGAAACTCAGAACTCTTGACCTAAATGACCTTCTGGTCAGTATTTACTCAAAAAAGATAATAATAATACTAATAATACTAGTACTAATACTAACTAATAATACTACTTATACTACTAATACTAATAGACTGTAATGCTAATGCTAATAATACTAATGCTAATACTAATACTACTAATACTAATGCTACTAATACTACTAATGCAAATACAAATAAAAATACTAATACTAATAATACTAATACAAATAATAATAATACTAATACAAATACTAATAATACTAAATCAAATACTAATACAAATACTAATAATACTAATACAAATACTAATAATGCTAATGCTAATAATACTAATGCTAATACTAATAATACTAATGCTAATACTAATATTACTAATACTAATAGACAGGGGCGTACTGGGACATAAAATAGGCCAGGTGATTTTAGAGTTATGCCAGCCCAAATTTCCTAAATCATTAATAAAATTTTATTTTTAATAAAATAAATCCATAATTAAATAAATAATTTTAATAATTAAATACTTTTAATAATTAAATACTTTTAATAATTAAATACTTTTAATAATTAATATATTTTATTATTTAAGTATTCATATTTAATAATTAATATATTTTGTTATTTAAATATTCATATTTAATAATGAATATGTTTTGTTATTTAAATATTCATATTTAAAAATTAATTTAAATAATTAATTTTGTTTAAAATTTGAATAATTCAATTGTTACAAAAATAATGTTATTAAATCAAATATTCTTTGTTTCTACTATTTGTATGGTTTATGACTCTTTGGCGTGAACTTGGTTTCCATCATAAATCGTTGATTGTTGTGTGCTGCTAAAACTATAACAAGAAATCAGAACTGTAAAACAATGTCAAGGGAATTTAACTAGTAGGATTATTAGAAAATGACACCCGAACTGATAATGTATTTACCCTTAAAGGTTATAAAATAAGTAAAAAGTAATACGCCATTATATAATTTGTTTAGTACATCTACTTTTCTTAGTCATCTCTAAAAGACCTCAGCGGGAGGGGGGTTCGTAATTTGAATGCATTGGGCTTTTTAAAAAAGCTTATCTATTTATGATAAAAAATAAAAAAACATAAACTAGAAAAATTTAAAAAAAAACTTTTGTACCAGACCGGCCTATTTTCTACAGACACTGACCGGCCAGGTGATTGCACCGAACAACCCTATGGCCAGTACGCCCATGCTAATAGACTAATAATGCTAATGCTAATAATTATAATGCTAATACTACTAATACTAATACAAACACTAATATAAATAGAAATACTAATACTAATACAAATACAAATACTGATACAAATACTGATACAAATACTGATACAAATACTGATACAAATACTGATACAAATACTAATACAAATACAAATATAATTCCAAATACTAATACAAATACTAATACTAAGAAGAAAAAATTTCCTTTACCCAGTTCAAACTTCCTGGGATTGGGGTCGATGCCTATGACCTTGCTTGCTCCACTGTCCCTGCATCCCATGAGGACGCACATGCCCACACCTCCGAGACCCCACACGGCGCAAGTGGAACCAGGTGGGACTTTGCCTGCTTTCATGACGGCCCCGTAGCCAGTAGGGATGCAGCAACCGGCAAGGCACAGGGTGTTAGGATTGGCTGCCGAGTTCACCTGTAAAAAACAACGAAGTTGTTACACAATGTAACAAAGCTGGTAAACTTGCTCATCAACTTCTCGAAGCACTGTTTCAGAAAATACTAAGTTACCTGTTGAGGTAAGACAGTTTTCATATGACATATCCATCGCGTAAAAAAATAGTGTTGTTCAACTTTGAATTCCAATGTATCTCCACTACAAGTTATTGACTGTAGAGTTGAAGCTTTCAATGAATTTAAATATCTTAGGACTATAATAACCAGCAAAAATAACATCAGCACTGATATTAATAGCCGTCTAGTCATGGCAAATAAGTGCTACTTTGGATTAAAAAGCCAACTAAAAAGCCTCTAAGCATACTCTTACGACTTAAAACAAAAAATCAACATCTACAATACACTCCTGCGACCTTTGATTTTATATGCTAGTGAGAGCTGGCCCCTTCAATTAAACGGAAGAAAATAAACTGATGATTTTTGAAAGAAAAATATTAAGAAGAATCTTTAGAGCAGTCTATGAAAACATTAAATGGCTCACCCTGTAAAACCACGAGATCTATAGAAAATTTAAACAACCAGACATAGTTCATGTTACTAAAGCCAACCGCATTAGGTGTTGCTGGGACACATTCACAGATATGAACAAAAGAGATAACACTCTCTAAACCAGACAGAGTTGGAAAAAGAGGTCGTCTTCCTACTAAGCAGTTGAATAGCGTCGGGAAGGACCTACAAGACACTTGGAATCACAAACTGGAGAGCCAATTCGCCCAACAGACCAAGATGGAAAAAACTTATTGGGACGGTTTTGGACTGCTTTAGGCCGTAGTGTCTAAGAAGAAGAAGAACAAGAAAATACTGGTTGCTCAACATTGAGCATTATCCTTTTAAAAAAAAATATGCAAAGGAAAACTTGAACAAAATTGTTCTTTTTTGTAGGAGTAAACAGACTTTGTATCTTCTCATTGTTTCAAATCACAAAGAATCATCATTGAGTATGAATTGAAGAAAGAAAGGTATTGAGAAGATACCAAGAAGTTGTCAAACATTTTCTGGGAAAGTAGTGGTGTACAGCAAAGTTTTGAAAGTTTTTAATGTATTGTTCATGACTTTTAACAGCATAACTATTAAAAGTTTACTTGAGTTGTTTTACTAGTTTTTTTAGAACATTTTAAATGAAAAGTATATGAATTTGTTGTTGTAAAAAAGCTGTTCCACCAAAATTGTCTCAAACATTAATAGGGAGCACTTCTGATTTTCTTGGAGAATTCAAACACAGCATTGAATGATTAATTTTCTTTTTTGTGGTAATTGTTTAAAACTTTCATAAGTCTTACTAATTAATTGACTTTAAAGATTTATATATTAGTAGGCTTTAAAAGCGTACATTACTTGTCCATACTTATTTACTCGTTTCAAAAATGTAATTTGATTTTGGCTTTTGAAAGACAAATTACAACTATATGTTGTTTTTATAGAACAATAATTGGATGCAAAAGACTAAAAATCCAATCCCGATACATTTCTTTGGTAATTTAAACTCAATATTAGATAATTTCCCGCGAATAAAATTCTCTCACACATATTTACCTTAGTGACGTTGAACTCCGAGGTGACAGTGTATTCAGAAAATGTGCTGATGGTCGACATTTGTGTGAGATCCTTTCCTTTGCAAGTAATTCGAGTTTTACCATCAATCATTTGCAAATTATTCCTCTGGAAGAAAAACAAGGAAAATTGTTTTGTCAATGTGTCTGTCATCTTACTTTATTTCTTAAAAAATCATAAAATAAGACATATAAATAAAAAATTCTAAATATGTCTGTTTAAAACTCAAACGATACTTATAATCATCAAGCTACAAAAGTTGCTTATTAACTTTCGAATATCGTGCGTTGAACTTACAGGGTATTCTAAAAAGGAACAACACATTTAAAAATGAATAAAAAGGAAGACAATAGAAATGTACAGATTGCTGCATTTTACTTCAGCAACAACGGAATTGTATACATCAAATTTCAAGAATAGTTACAAATTTCACAAACAGATGGCGTTGAAGATGAATTTTTTTTTTTTAAATAATAAATAACCACGGTCTGAACATGTTGTAAAAACTACAAAGCGATGTTTCAATTGCGAGATGTTAATTGTTAAAATAGTGGTTAGTTGTAGAATGTAGCAAACGGTACATTTTATGATGTTAAATTTTTAAATTCATTTTTCAAATGTATCAAGTCCTTTTTGGGACACTATATGTAACAATGATAACCATTAGGATTATCGACTCACCGGCTGACGCTTGCACATGTTGGTTCTTGGTTCTTTGCAAGATTCACAATCGCCACAGTACGCTTCAAACACCAAAACAACAGTATCACCTGCACAATAATACATGGTAAATGAATAATTGCTTCTTATGGACTGAAAATATCGACATGGAACTACCAGTACAGGACATTAAGAACCACTCAGCGCACGTCGTCCCAGGGATGTTCATAGAAAGTCCCCAGTCATCCCCGGGACTCCGAATGACTTCCTAGGGACCACGTCGTCCCAGGGAGGTTCATAGGAAGTCCCCGGTCATCCCCAGGACTCCGAATGACTTCCTAGGGACCACGTCGTCTCAGGGAGGTTCATAGGAAGTCTCCGGTCATCCCCAGGACTTCGAATGACTTCCTAGGGACCACGTCGTCCCAGGAAGGTTCATAGGAAGTCCCTGATCATCTCCGGGACTCCGAATGATTTCCTAGGGACCACGTCGTCTCTAGGAAGGGAGTTCCCTAGAAAGTCCCCAATCATCCTCGGGACTTCCTATGGACATCCCTGGGATGATGTGTGCTATATGAGGCGTGGTCTTGAATCTTCCATAACAATACAAAGATTTCCAGAGCCAGAAAATCATTTTTAGGAAGAGCAACAACAATAATAAATAACTAATCAAGGAAGTTTGAAACTTAAACACATTTTGTTTTCTTTTATTGTTTAGAATTAATAAATTTTTTCTAAGTCAAAATCATAACGCTTACATCTTGGGAAAAAAATTAAAAAAATTAATTTTAATTCAAAAGTTTAAATAGTCATTGAATGCGTATTAAAATCAAATGCATTGCTGTTGTTCCCTCCAAATCATACGCCTAATGTAATGTATTCAAGAATATATTAGCAATCGAAATGTAATGGCATTCATACTATAAATAGGGAAAACATGCGACACATTTTTAATAAATTTGTCTGCCACTATTTTGTTTCCAAATCATTACATTAGGCATGTGGTCCAGTAAGAGATTTACAGCCAATCTTAACAAAGTGGTGTTACTTATCAAACCTGGATAATTTCAGTCACCATTCAAATTAAAATAAATACATTTAAACATATTTAACTACAGATTAATACAGTAAAACTATGTATATTCGGAAATTAAAAATAGTGAACTCCTTTCCCTAAGCTTTAGGAACTACTTTAATGTAGTAATATTTTAAATAAGTTTATTTTATAAGACGTGTAATATAAAATATATACATTTGTGTGTTTTATGTCTTATAATACTTCTGGTTATCCGAAAAATCATTTATCCATAAATATCTACCAGATCATTTCTGATTCGTTCTCTTATAATTTTCAAGTTTTCAAAATTGTTGGAATGGGCAATTTGAAACATAGAAAAAATTGTAGGAGAGGACAAATTTAAGATGCATATATGCCCATATTAATATTTGCATATTAATCCATTAAGTACGAGTGCCATATTTATTTATATTGTTAAAAATATTTATTTTTTATGTAAAGTTGATCTGCAAGGATTGGAACACCTTATTATTGAAGAACCTTCGTGATTATTTAAATTTAAAACTTTCAACCTTTAAAATCTACAAAACCACTCAGGCTAAAATAATAAAATATTTATTTTTTAATATTGCAAATCTACGCAATGTAAAATATTTCTAAGGTTTTGTTAGGGGAGCCTTTTGTAAAAAAAAAGGCACTAAGGTTTAATTAACGGGAAACCAATAATTTTCCCTGTAAATATTATTCATAAAACCCAAGAAGTGCTTTATTCTTAAATTTGGTTTTATGAGTAAGTGATATGATCCTTTTACCTGGTTTGACGCTGGTGACTCCTTCCCCTACGCTCTCTATGATGCCTGCTCCTTCATGTCCCAGGACGCTGGGGAAAACCCAATTCTTGTCGATACCGTCCTTAATGTGAAGATCGGAATGACAGACGCCGGTAGAAGTCATCTGCAAAGGTGGAATAATTTATAAGTAAGCCGAATATTTATTTATGGTGCGATTGTGAAACATTTCATCATATACTGAAGGTGAGATTTCATACTTAAAAAGTTTCTAAATAATATTTATTTTACTATACACAAAAACTAATACAAATTAATTAATTTTCATTCATTTTTTTTTTTTTTTTTTTTTTTTTTTTGTTTTTTTTTTTTTTTTTTAGTGACAAATATTATTTAGAAACTTTTTAAGTATGAAATCTCACCTTCAGTATACAAAGAAGTGTTCCACTGTTTTACAGGCACCAAATTTATTTACGTATCTGCTGTAGTTCCTAAGAAAAGGTACATCAGAGGTAGACTAATTTAACAAGAGAGATATAGGACGTTCTGCAACTTTCTGGGTCCTCTTAAGTAGCAAGAAAGGGAGTGCTCTACTGCATGCGGAGGTGCGCGGTAAAAGAGGGTGTAGTAAGATTAGAATTTAATTGACAAATGATTAACAGGTATGCGTTTGCTTTTTTGACAAAGATGGGGTAAAGAGATCGAACAGCCAGAAAACCACTTAGCTGCAATCTAAACAAGCCCTCTGACATCACAACACGTCTTTTGCACAAAACTTTTCCCTTAAAAAAAATCTTTTCAATTCGGTCCACCCTCTCTTGCATTTTTAACATATATTTTAGATATACCCTAAATACCAGGAAAGTATTTATTACTTACCCTCACTCTGACTTCTCCCTTCTTCGGTACAGCCACCTCCACCTCTTCTATGGAGAAGGGCTGACTTACATCCCAGCTAACGGCTGCACGACATTTGATTGGCTGTAAAAAAATCCTTTTATAAGTCTAAAACATATAAAGAAGTAGGCGCTGTTAAATTTTTTTCGTAAAATATCGGAAGTGCTGTCAGCTTTTACGAACTTTTCTCAAATCTTTACTTTGTTATAGCAAAGCAGGTTCTCTGCTTGCAACCAGCATCTATTTTTAAAATTCCTTTTCAAGTCAAATCTACCTGTAAAGTAAAGTACTTTCCTTGCTACAAAAGTGACACAACACAAAATTCTTCTTTTTGTGTTAAAGATTATGCAAGATCACGGACTGCATGTACTTGAAGTTCATTAAATGTAATATTGTTTACAAGTTGAATTCAAATTGAAACAGATTTATGCCGTTCTCCCAGATTCAAATTCATATAATCTGTGATTCTGCACACAGTTTAACTAAATAAATGTAGACTTTTGAGCTGTATTACATTTGTAGCAAGGTTGATATTTAATAAATACGGGCAAGTGACGTCAATTAGTAAGTAGCTTTTAACTCAATGTTTTAGGTCAAGGTTTTGACATATCAAGCATAGCTCGTATTTCAACTGAAAAGGCATTCTCATTTGGTCCAAGCCCACCCAATGGCTGTGTGATTAGCGCTCTGGCTTTGCCTTCCAAAAGTGCCAGTTTCGAATACCGGGTTAGGCATAGAAGTTCGTTGTGGTGCGGAATCCAAGTTAAACAGTAGATGCCTGACTGATCAGCCGTTATTGTGCACAAGCATAGGTCGTTGAGTGCACAAACCAACCATTTGATCCAAGAAATACCTCTTTTCACCTATTGGAGTTTAATACAAGAACTTTTATTACTTTGTTTACCTTCAACTATATATCACTGCACAGCATAGAGTTCACACCCAAAGTCATGCAATTGCATCACCAATTATGAATAAAAGAGCATTTAGTTTATTTTAATTCTTCGCTAACACACTACATAATAACTAGCATCCACTTTTTTTAATATCCACAACAATAGACAAATTTTTTATTGTTATTTGACAAGAACTTTTACAGTAAATTGATGCCTTGACACTATTGATTAATATACTTACGTTACTAATTAATAAATAAAAAACGTTTAATTTGTTTGAATTCTTGGTAAAGATATAACACAATATTCAGTATCCACATTCACGATTCTCAATTCCAACAAAATAGACAAAATTGTCATAATTATTTTACAAGAACTTATGCCATTGGATTGATGCCTATACAATACTGAGGGGTGTCAAAACAAACATCTATCTCCTAAGATTAAAATCGGGCAAAGTTATTTGAAATAAAACCTTAGATGGGATGGACGAAGTGAAAAAAAAAAAAAACTTTCGAACTGAATAACGATTCAGGGACTATTTACAGAATATCTTGTTAATATAGATCAAATGCTAAGAGAACCAACCATGTTTGGAAGTATGGGCTTCGGAATCTCTGCAGTATTCTGCATGGCTCGACTCTTTTGAGTTTCGTTCAATCAGAGAGTCTGATCTAAAAGATTGGGAAAGTTCGTAAATTGCACTTTTTCAGGATTTGCACCGACTTTTAAAACTTCGGTTACATTCTTATTGGACCGAATCAATCCCTTTTTATTTGCGAAGGGTAAATTGTGACCCTTCATTGGTGGAATTTTTACGCCCACTAACATAAGGATTTTCACTTTTGATGGTCGAAACGACTTATTAGTTGGGTTTTTATCTGATCACCTCTGACTTCTGTCAAATTTAAGCTCTGATTCCAACATCCTCCACTGTAAGGCAATCTTCTGCATCCGCTCTTTAGACACCCTAAGGACCGGAAAATAGTTTCCTATCAGGTTTTTCCCAAAACATCTGTTATTTTTCTTAGCCTAAACCTCTGGTAAGACCATTACGATGCATACAAATTTAGAGTTGAACTATCCCATCTAATGATTACTATTAATTATTTTAAGTTCAATTAAAATGGTAAAAAGGGGACTTAAGTAAACTTGTTCCAACGGATAAAAAAAAAAAAAACTTGCCATTATACTAATTTTCAAACTAGTGTTTTTAATTTAAAAAAAATAAAATATTAGAACAATCAAGAAAGTTTTCTACTATAAAATAATCCACAGTTCTGCTCTGATGGCCACTTCATGGGTTAGTGTTGATCCTAATACCTTTATCTAAAGGAAAAAAGTTTGAACACCAGGTTGGCTTGGATATTCAATATAGCTTCGAATCTACGTTTTTCTGAAGGTATCACTCTCTTTAGTCATTACTCTGCATAAGTTGGTTGTTTTTCGGATTTATTAGGCGCAAGGGCAACACAAGGGCCAAACTGCGCAAACTCTGCATAAGAAGAATTCTAATGTACGAAACTGCTACATATTGTGAAAGAATTGAAAAAAAAATTGAAAGTCTATTCTAACATGTATTCAGACATATACGCGATGGGGCAAATAAAAGTAGCTCCGGGAGAGTGGATATGATT
Source organism: Linyphia triangularis (assembly GCA_963978545.1). NCBI lineage: Eukaryota > Metazoa > Arthropoda > Arachnida > Araneae > Linyphiidae > Linyphia > Linyphia triangularis. Next base: position 19,163,484 of record OZ021726.1, on the reverse strand, counting down.
GAATGTGAATGTGTGCATGTAAACACACCACCTTGGCACCTTACTGACCAGGTCTGAAATGAACCAAGAGATGAATGGTCTTCATTTTCAACATCTGCTCTAACCAGGTTAGCCAACTACTATTTCCTTTCCTGTGTTTCTTTGTAACCTGGAACTCTGTTCTCCGGGCCACTTTTATTTGACCCAACCTGTATTAAATGTATAGAAACCTGTTCTGTAGTGAGTCAGTATATTTTCAAGGTGGGAAAATTCCATGTTTAACTTCAATAAAATTTCCAACCATAAAAATTATACAATTTTAATAAATTTATGTAATAACAATCTGTTTAAGAATCGACATTAATTTAATTCATCGTTACCAAGCGTGTATCCTATTTTTAATTTCCTTTATATTAATTTCAGGTTTGTATGTTTGTTGATGGTGGTGGTATCTGCGGAGACCTAATTAACCCCCTTGCCATCATCCAATCGGGCTGATACTTGGCAGATAGGTTAAATGTCGATGAAAATGTATTCTATCAAATTTTGTCGTTGTTACTGTCACTAAAAGGTCGCTTTTATGGAATACTAATAAACCAACTTGCCGTCATCCAATAGCGTTAAAATGGCATTAAACTGATAATTGTTGAAACTCTTTCCTGTTGCCAAAATAAATAAATAAATAAATAAATAAATAAATAAATAAATAAATAAATAAATAAATAAATAAATAAATAAATAAATAAATAAATAAATACATAAATAAATAAATAAATAAATGATATTTGGATGTGAGAGCATAAATTCACATTCCTTTTTAATAAATAAATTTTGAAACGTAGTTTGCCGCACATTTTGCTGATAGAAATGTTTTTGATATCGGCGCTGTGTTAATAAATATAAAAATTGCCAATGCATGTAAAGGATTTTTTAAAAGAAAAAACTCTGTTTTTATGTGTTATATTATAAATCCTTTCATAGACGCATTCAGGAACTTCCCACGTTTTCGACAACCCATTCGTATGAGATTTGTTACATCAGCGTTTGCCTAACAGCGAGTTCCACAATTAATATTCAGTATTGAATTAGAATATTAGTAAGCTGTGGTAGACCAAACAGACAGACACAGGTATAACAGTACAAATTGTTTATTACGAACATAGAAAGGTCATTAAAGAATTGAAGTCAAAAGTTATAATGAGAGAAAAACATACATCCGTTAAGATGCAAGCTTACAACCAATCAAAATATGACAGGTGAAGAGAAAGTTTTACATAAAAAGTTCCACTAGAGGTCGCTACTACCACACAGGACAGTTGATGAAGTGGGTGGATATTGCATCTTGATTATTCCAACATATTGCTCATCATCGAATCAGACGGTTTTGTAGTTTCACACATCCTTGGTATATTTTAAATCCCGTTAATCTCAATACAAATACGACGGTTCAATGCAATGCTAGTTTACAGTGATCTCTTGACGACGATTCTACTGACTGTCCCTTTCTAAACAATTCAAACATGTTTTAAAACTTTAACCCTCTCTCTCTACTAACACTCATTTTGATAAGATAAAATGATTATCTCTCTCTCTCTCTCCTAACACTCATTCTGATAGTTTGAAATGAGTCTCTCTCTCTCTTTCTCTCTACTAACTCTCATTTTGATAACAAAAAATGAGTCTCTCTCTCTATCTGTATATATATATATATATATATATATATATATATATATATATATATATATATATATATATATATATATATATATATATATATATATATATATATATACTAACACTCATTTTGATAATATAAAATGATTTTCTCTCTCTCTTCTAACACTCATTTTGATAGTATGAAATAAGTCTCTCTCTGGTAACACTCATTTTGATCATATAAAAAGAGTCTCTCTCTCCCTCTACTAACACTCATTTTGATAGAATGAAATAAGTCTCTCATTATTTGAAGCCTAACCATTCCTCCAAAACACAAGGAATAAGGACCGCCAAATCTTTCTTTTCGTCTTCTAGGAATATCTTCATTGTTCTTTGGCATAATAATCGGAATAAACATGATACATTATTTTTACTATTTAGACTCAGATACTATTATTTTTTGGTAATCAATATATTTCTGCTGTTATCAAATTCAATATAAGAATTAAAAAATTATTGTAAATGGAATCAAAACAAGTTTCAAAAATAATTAGATACTTTGATTTAATATTTAAAAATCATACTTTTTAATTCTGAAAACTAGCTTCACATGAAACTCCACTCTATATGAACATCAAAATAACACACCCTTTTAGTAACTGAGGTAGTACAGAGGGATACGATATTGGAGCGAGCGAACTATATTTTTTATGCGGAAATTTATATGAGATCCGTGTAGGTAGGTGGCACTATTTTAAACCTAACCTGATATTTAGTAATAAAAATTTTAAGCCTTACGCAATAGCACGACAGCATGATTGAAAAGCCCAATATTGATCAACCATAACTTTTACGATCAATATTTGTAAGTAATTATTATCCAACTCACAGATACAAAAACGCAAATATATTGATTTAGATATTTTTGAATGCTCTTTAACTTTCAATTCTAAAATTAAAAAGAAAAATACTAACTCTAAATTATTTTTCAGTAACTCGTTGGCAACAAATCTTTCAAAACACAGTGGCGTGACTCCAAACATAGTAATTATGAAACGGCGAGAGAGAGTTCTTCCCAGCACACGTGTTTCGATTTTTCTTTCTTAAGATGTAGAAGTATACTTAAAAAGTTCTTTCTGGAATATAGAGCACCTCCCACAGGGGCAAGTTGTACTTGGTCACGTGATCCTTCTAGAGGTGAAATTGCACCTGTCGCGTTTTTCAGTTGATGTTGCCGTAGAAGGAGTGTTATAGGAGTGACACAATTTTCTAGTTTATGCGACTATCTGTATACTATTTGTCTGGTTATAGATGAAAAGGATATTTATACTAAAAAAATAAATCGAAATGTAGATTAAGTGCGAAGAAGTGAATGTACTTTAATTTCGTGCAAACTACAATAAAACACTCGTGCTCGTAAATAATTGTCTTGCTCAGAATTAGGTTACCATTTTCCTGAATACTGAGTTTCCTGTACACTGAAGCCAGAGCAGAAGATTTTTTTTTTTTAGCTTATTTGATGAATTCCAAGTCTATTGATCTTTTTGTTGCCGAAATTTATTAAACTAACTTCTGAATAGACTCTGAACATTTTCATTCATGACTATTCTGATATGTTAGGAACAAAAATAACTATCAAATTTAGTAATATTTTTATTTATTTATTTATTTATTTATTTATTTATTTATTTATTTATTTATTTATTTATTTATTTATTTATTTATTTATTTATTTATTTATTTATTTATTTATTTATTTATTTATTTATTTATTTATTTATTTATTTATTTATTTATTTATTTATTTATTTATTTATTTATTTATTTATTTATTTATTTATTTATTTATTTATAAAAAACACCTAGCAAAATTGGATATCTTACAGACAATTTTAGTAACAAAAATAGTGGCCAATAATAAAAATACACCAATCTACTTTTAGCTGAGAATATTGACCACTTGACAGATCCATCGATTTTTGTATAAGCTAACAACTACATCAGTATAAAAACTAAAACTTAAATAATTTTAACTTAATTAAAGAAGTATCTTGGAAATCAAAATAGTCTTTGACAACAGAAAATTAAAAAATTTTGCTTTTTGTATCCGTTGTTGTAAATATGTTCTAGAAAACCATTTTCCTTCTTATCATATTAAAAGAAAAGAAATCTCAATTTATAAGTTTCCTAATCCATGCACAATGCCCAGATTTTTACTATTATTAGACTCACATGTAACATGTCTTATGAACAAGGGGTGGATCGACCAAGTATTTAAAAAAATTAAATTAAAAATATTTTACCTTGCCCGCTCTGTCCATGGTGAATTATGATTCCTGAAATTGAGATAATTAAAGTTAATTTCATTATCTGAGTAAAGTATTTGAATTACAACTTATAAATAAGTAAAAATCTATGCAAAGAAATATCAATCTATTAGAATTTTTCTATTCACAGTTTATGCATTTGCTGAATATAACGGCTTTATTTTGAAATCTAACGAAAATAAAGATAGTAAATTAGAAGTATTAAATACAAACTGTATATATATATATAAAACAGTATTTATAATAAATTTTATTTCTTTAAATTTTATGTATATTACAATGTTAAAACAATTATTTTAAAATACTTTTTTTTTATTTATTTAGTGAAAGAACATATTTTTTAACTGCATCGAAAAAAAAAATTCAACTCTTTATGTTGAACTGAACAAATTATTCTAATTCTCAAAACTAAACAACAGTTATCTTGTACATCAAAATCGACACAAAAAAAATATTTAGTTCAGATTATGGTTGGCTTTAAGGAGCGTTTAATAAGATCCATCACTATTTATGTAACTTAAATGCTTTAAGAAAGACCGCCTACAATTTTGAGGAAGGATACTTTTTATATTAAAATTAATTCAAACTTTAATTCGTATATACAACACTTTTATAATATTTTAATAATAGAATTGTATTGCAACTGAAATATCTAAATGACGTTACAAATCAATTTATTTCCAGGGAAAGAATATGTATCAAATATATCTAAAGCGTATGCAGCTTTCGTTGCGGGGACGGGCATCGATCCCGAGACCATTGGATCTCGAGACAGATACTTTACATCTGTGCAAAAAGAGTACTCCAGTGCACAGAAGCAAACCAACCAAAAGTGTACAGCCTTTTCCTCATTCTAAATTGATTCTTGTTAAAGTAACATCTCTGTTTTACACTCGGCTGCGAAAATTCATGAGCACCAGACACCTCAGTGCTCCTCCACAAAGTTTCTTAGCACTTGTACTTAATATGATTTAGTTTATTAGTTTTGAAATAGAATGTAGCCAGGTAAATAGTGTAATTAAATTGTTTTGTTATCAAAATCCATCCTACGATTTAACCAATATTTCATAACAAGAAAAACAACCTTCTGATAGTCATTTTACCGGGGATCTTGTTAAGTATCTCTTACATTACCAACATGTAAATCCCCGGCAAATCTAATTTCAAAATAATGTTTACTTTGATAAAATGTTCAATAGAATGTTTTTAAATCATTTATTAAAATGTATCTAGGCTAAGTAAATCACTTTTTAACGTCAAGTTTGTTTCAAAAGTCAGGGATGCATTTAAGACCCCTGATGTGTTCGGAATAGACATTTTTTAAACTTTGAAATCTTAATGATACCCTCAATAGTATCTTTTATATTTTATATAACATTTATATTTTATATTAAATTCAATATTTGGAATTAGTACACTAAACAAAAACAATAAATTAATGAACTGCCTTCAAATATAATTTGCTGTCATTTAAAAATATTAAGATTTTAAGGTAAATAGCATTTTTGTATTAATTTACAAAAGATCATAAAGAATTTCCTTCTCTTCAGTATCCGCCTACAGAGAATATGGTACTGTTTTGTTTTTCTTCTGCAATCCTTGAAAATTTTATTTTAATGCAAAATTGTGCAATTTAATTAAAAAAACATATTTTGATACCATTTTTTTTGTCATTCAGTTTAAAATACTTAAATAAAAAATGTTTCACTTCAAAATGTGTTGATAGAAATGTTTTCTCTTCAATTACAATTATTTTTACACCAATTTTTGCCCTTTAGATTAAAATATTTTGATACAAACTTTTGCTCCTTAAAATATTTTGGTAGAAATTTTTACTCTTTAATTAAAAAAATACTTTTATACAAATTTTTGATCTCTAGTATAAAATATTTCCAAATAAATTTTGCTATTTATTTAAAGAATATTTTAATACCAAATTTTTGCTATTTGATTTTAAATGTTTTAATACAAATAGGTTTAACTTTAAAATATGTTTATAGAAATTTTTGTTATTTAATTACAAATATTTTTAAAGAAATGTTTGCTATTTAATTACAAATATTTTTATAGAAATTTTTGCCCTTTTAGTTTAAAATATTTTGGATACAAAATTTTTCTCATAAAAATATTTTGGTAAAAAAAGTTCTTTAAAATATTTTGATAAAAATATTTGCTCTTTAATTATACATATTTTTATAGAAATTTTACTTTTTAGTATAGAATATTTTCAAACAAAATTTTATACTTCAATAAAAAAAATTTATAGAAATATTTACTTTTAGTAAAGAATATTTTAAAACAAAATTTTGTACTTAAATAAAAAAATATTTTGATACTAAAGTTTGCTCTTTAGTTTAAATATTTTGATAACAAATTTGATACCATGAAACAGATACCATTTAAATGCATAATTCATATTAAATTAAATATAGCACAAACTTGTATATCCTAAACTTAACTTTAACTTATATGGATCACTTAAATTCCCTTTTTAGGATCTTTTAAAATATAAGTTTTTAACAACTTTCAGTGTTTCATAGAACAAAACATATATTTGATGGCCATACAATTTAATATACGTTCAAATTTATTGAAAGAAAATAATTACAAAAACAAAGACTTACTTTACGAACTCAAAAATTAGAATCCCACCTGAAATCTCCGATCTTCGTTCTTTTTGAGAGAAATTTGGTTTTATGTAAGCCTTATCAGAGTTTATCTTTTGATTTTACCTTATCAAAATATTTTCTTGTGTGAAAAGTATTAGGTCTCTTAGTGGCCCGACTTTCTTGTTTATCTCACTTATCTCAAGAATTAATGTACAGAAACGCCGCTGTCGGTGTCATTCCGATTGCACCCCATAGCAACTATAAATCACAGACATACAAAGGGTTTTAATACTTACTACACTAAAATATAGATAGAAAATAAATATCGATGTATGTGCCTAGACTGTATGGATAACATAGTACAACTTAGGATATTATGAGATATAATTTACAAATGTAAACGTAACTTATTATTGAAATAGTACAAAACCCGAAAGCGAAACTAATACAAACTTGATTTGTAAAGAATAATTTCTCAATGAAAATTAATTCCAATAAGGAAAGTTGACAATCTGAATCTTGAAGGTCTGCTTAGACTGTAATGATAATCTAATTGAATTTAGGATTTTAATTAAATATAATTTACATTTGTCAATGTAACTCATTATTGAAATGGTAAAAACTCAGCAAAACAAAACTAATTCAAACTTAATTTGTGAAGAGTAATTTATCATCAAAAATTCATTCCACTAAAGAAAAATAACTATCAAGAATTTCATCGGTCTTGCAAAAACATCCTAAAAACATTCAACCAACAAAACATCCTAAAAATGTTGGATTTGAAGGGAAAGTTAACTAAATTTAATAGAGCATTAAAATGGAGAAAAAGAGTGAAATTTGGCAAGCTATATTAATTTTTCATCTGTATAAATTCCTAAATCCAAATTTGATAAAAAAAAATTATGACGAAATGTCCATTACTCGTGCTTTCTAAACAGTAAGAGCTCTAATGACCATGCGTCATGTATTACTTTCATGGTTTTGATAAGATTACACTGAACCAGTATAATTCTAAACATATTTTGTACACATTATTATATAGCATTCTTAAACTCTTTTAATGGGTGGTAGAAAATATTTTTCAATAACAAGTCAGAACTTTTGCAACCTTATCGACTCTGAAATATCACAAAACGCTGAAACAACATCGGTTTTCAGCAGCAAATATTGAAACCAAGATTAGTTTTTAATATCTTCTCTATCGGAGAGTTTAATTAAAATCTTTCTCGACAGGTTTTTCAACAGGTACGCATCAATTCATACTCGAGAAGTATAGGAGAAAATTGCCATATTTTTAAAGTTATAATTGCGATATTATACGTATTTTTCGATATTTCAAAAAGTATACAATTCTATCTCATACAATTATGTATGATGGATAATATTCATTGCTAAAAAGTGGAGTAGAAGTTTCTTAATTTCGATCAGAGTTTTCCTGTGAAATTAAGAAAAAAGAAGGAAATTGAGTCTTTCGTCTCTTGGTTATATAAATGAAGTTACATTTCTATTACGACATATAAACAAACCTAAGTATCCACAAAATATTCAAAAATTAACCACAAATGTTATAAACCATTATATTTTATTGGGAATCTGTTTCAGGGGTATTATTTTTATTATGTTATTCTGTTATCTGCGTGCGTCAAAATCCATATCGTGAACACTAAATGAGCAATGTTCTAAACTGTGATACCAGTCAAATCATTCATTAATAATAGTAACAAATGATAACTATCAAAGGAAACAAAGCTAAAGGAGTAAGATGAGATAGAAAACTAGATAAGAAATGTCTTAATCACTTAAAAAAAACTTCCCTGATTACATTCTCGAATAAAAATGGTATTGATGACTGTGGCTACTGGATTGAATCCCTATAAGGATTATACATGGATCATTCTCCAAATTAGTGAATCTGAAATGACTATATGTAGAAATGACTTGTGAAGTTGTTTGTTTGCTTGAAGACTGTGTCAATATGACCACTCATATATAGGGGGGACCTGTGTACCTAGGGTCGCCTTTTTTTAATGCACAAAAATTGAGCCACTGAACCGTTTAAAAATGTGAAACTGGTATGCATACATCGTTATAGTAATTACTTCCCATTTCGATTAATATAAATACTTCAAATAATACATTCTGTCAAATAGAAGGTTTTTACAGAAATATCACAAATGTCTCTAGGTACAAGACCTCGTTGTACCATTGACCAGTAGCTGAAGTATCTAGGGCCATTCTCTTTAAGTAAGGTTTCAGTCCATATTGAATAGAAAATAAGTATACACAGATGAATTTTATGAAAGAAACGATATCAAGTAATTATCAGTCATTGGTTTATCATATTATAACTATAATAAATTGCAATGTGTCAAATTATTATTGAATTACAAGTATTTTCATGACTTGAAAAACTGATTCCAAGAAAAGGGGCTACATGCATTATCGCTTTGAAGCACCAACAGATTTTGGTTTTGGCAATTTGAACACAATAAGCAACTATGTGACCATAAGTGCACGACTTGGTAATTTCATATAAAATGTATTCTAGTAAAAATGCACATGGAGAAAGGACTTATTTAAACATAATAATAATTATTATAATAATAATAACAACAACACAAATATTTGGAATTGTGATATTCTCCTTATAAGCAAATGAAATGGTATAAAGATTCTCTTCATGAAGTGTTTAATCTTTCACAGTTGTCAAACAAAGATATGAGACGTTGCGAACACGTACGGCGAACTCAATATCGGGTGAAAAAAAATTACCATCCCAATCTAGACCCTTCACATATTCTACAGGTATATTTTTTGTGATCTTTCTCTCTCAAAATACTCAGAGAGTGATACCAAGAATGTGGAAATCAATGCACAGGAAACTTTTCAAAAGCGTTTTTCTGACAATCACCTTTTGTTGAGTCTGCCCTTCGTATCCGCAAAGCCTCATATAGTCTACTCCAATTAGCAGGGGAGTACTGGCCATAGGGTTGTCCGGTGAAATCACCGGGCCGGCCAGTGTCTGTAAAAAATGGGCCATTCGGGTATGCAAGTTCATTTTTTTTTTAAAATTATTTTAATATAAGTAATTGCCTTTTTTTTTTTTTTCTTCTTTTTTTTTTTTTCCTTTTCTTTTTTTTAATAAAGCCTAATGTGTTTAAATTCCAATATCTCCTACATTTCCCAGTCTTTTTCTTTTACTAGGGGTGATAAGAAATTCTAAGAAAAGTAATGGGGTACGTGGATAACTGAAGGGAGAGCGGCTGATGATTGCTCAACGCCCAAGATGAGGAAAGGACCAAGGAGGTCAGAGGGCCACTCGCATGGTCCAGATATCAATCTCTATATATATAAGGCAAAGCCCTAACTCACTCACTCACTCATTCACTGACTGACTCACTCATCACTAATTCTCCCACTTCCCACATAGTCACAATTCTGAAAATCGGCACAAATATCAACAATGGTAAAAATAGAAAAAGTAAGCTACTCCGATCTCGATTAACCCACTTTAAGGGGTCGAAAGGGGTTAAACGTTCCAAACGGGGGACATTCGAATATCCCACTTCCCATTTGGTCACAACTCTGAAAATCGGCACAAATATCAACAATGGTAATAATAGAAAAAGTAAGCTAAAAGGATCTCGATTACCCCTTTTTAAGGGGTCGAAAAAGGGGTTAAACGTTCCAAACGAGGCACATTCGAATATCCTACTTCCCATTTGGTCACAATTCTGAAAATCGGCACAAATATCAACAATCGTAAAAATAGAAAAAGTAAGCAACTCCGATCTCGATTAACCCACTTTAAGGGGTCGAAAAGGGGTTAAACGTTCCAAACGAGGCACATTCGAATATCCTACTTCCCATTTGGTCACAATTCTGAAAATCGGCACAAATATCAACAATCGTAAAAATAGAAAAAGTAAGCAACTCCGACCTAGGTTAACCCATTTTAAGGGGTGGAAAAGGGGTTAAACGTTCCAAAGGAGGGATATTCGAATGTACCACTTCCCATTTGGTCACAACTCTGAAAATAGGCACAAATGTCAACAAAGACAAACATAGAAAAATTAAGCTATTCCGAGCTTGATTAATCCATTTTAAGGGGTGGAAAAGGAGTTAAACGTTCCAAACTCAAATATCCCACTCCCCATATAGTCACAATTCTGAAAATTGGGGCAAATGTCAACAAAAATAAACATAGAATAAGCAAGCTATTCCGATCTCGGTTAATCCACGCTTAGGAGTCGAAAAGGGGTTAAACGTCCCAAATGAGGGATATTCGAACATTCTACTTCCCATTTCGTCGCAATTCTTAAAATTGGTATGAATGCCAATCAAGATAAACATAGAAAAGTAAGCCATTCCGATCTCGATTAACCCACTTAAGGGTTGGAAAAGGCGTTAAACGTTCCAAAAGAGAGATATTCGAATGTCCCACTTCCCATTTGGTCACAACTTTGAAAATTGGTACAAATGTCAAAAAAGATAAACATAGAAAAAGTAAGCTATTCCGTTCTCGATTAACCTACTTTATGGAGTCGAAAAGCGGTTAAATGTTCCAAACGAGGGATATCCGAATGTTCCTCTTCCAATATAGTCATAATTCTGATATTTGGTGCAAATGTTAAAAGGACAAATTTAAAAAAAAAATAAGTTATTCCAATATCGATTAATGAATTTTTAAGGGATGAAAAGTCGACGCAACATTGAAACTATACGAGGATTATTTTAATGTCTCAATTCCAATACAGCTACTACTTCGAAATTTAGAACAAAGAGCAAACATAAACACAATAAACTATTTCAATCTCGATTACGTAATTAAAAGGATCCGAAGGGAATTAAACGTTCTAAACGAGGGATATTCAAATGCCTCTTTCCAATATAGTATTCACAATTATAAATTTCGTTAAAATTGTCAACAAAGGAAAGTTTCTATTTTGATAAATCAATTTGTCGGGATCGAAATGGGTGCAAACGTCTGAAATGTAGAATACGTGAATGTCTTTTGATCGCTAAAATGCTAATGGTAAAATTTCGTAGCGCAGCACGGGTATTCAGCTAGTGGGATATAAACCCATTACTATAATTGTCCGCCAATATTGTTGGTGACAGAGCATATTGTTCAGACATCTTAAAAGGCGCAAACCTTATAAGGGAACCTTCTCAGGGGAGCCATTTTTTCGAGGCGGTAAAGTTGGTAGTAACTCTAGTTGTAATGACAGCAATACTCGAACGAAATTGACAAATGAGGGAACACTATACAAAAAAGAGAGTGTTGTTTTGTTAAGACGCCATTTCAATTTCTCAAATTGGTATGGTTCCAAACAAAGCTAAGCTAGACGCAATAAGATACGATAGTTGACACCAAAGGAAAACGTTGCAACTGATTATATAAAAAAATATATACTGTGCTCGTTTATGTTCTTCAAGTACTGTTACATGTGCTGTTATTTCATGAGCTCAGCTGATTTGGTGCGAGTGTTCATCGACTAACTTCGAATAGACTTCAACTATTATTTTTCTAGTGTCATTATTTTAAATGATTTATATATAATGGTTCTTAAGTCTTAAAAACTTCACATGAATTAATCTAATTCATATATAAAATTATGTTTTGTAACGAAAATATTTTTATTTAAATTTTATCTCTCCATATATACAAAATCCAACGTTTGTGTGCGTGTATTTACGCCTATGACTTTAGATCAACTGAATCAATTTATATCACGTTTGTGTCGATTAATTACTTTATTAATAAGAATGTAAACACATATATAACATTGTGTTAGTGCTCTACCTGACATTGTGGGTTTAAAGTACAGATCAAAATTTAAATTTTGTATGTTTTGCTGTAGAAATCAGAAAAATTCCATTTTCGGTATTACACATTTTCCATTCCCAATTGCCGATCAAACGGTATAGTGGTTAGCTTGCTAGCTTCTAGACAGCGAGGTTGCGGGTTCGAGTCCCGTGTAAGGCATGGGTGTTTGTAAATGTATGTTGGCTTGTCTAATGACGAATGTTTCGGCGCATTATAGCCCTCATGTTGCTGACGACTCCAGATAATCTGAAAACAACCAACCAATCCATTCCCAATTATTTTTAGAAGTCCGTATAGTATTTTTTTTTTTTTTTATAAAGCAAGTATTATTGATTATTATATTTCTAAGAGTGATTTAATTGTAAATAAGTGTTACTAAACCATTATTAAAAGCAACAACATTTTGTTGATATTAATTTTTAATAATTTCACCTTTACTGTTGATGCACAGGTTCTTGTTGGTACACATTCCTCCTTTGCTGTTGGTTCACTCCATACAAAAGGAATAATTATTTTATTTACAGTAGCAATAAAATTTCATTTTGTTTAAAATTGCGTAAATAGAATATAATGACAATTGAGTAAATGCCAAACATTCTTCCATTATGAATTGTTAAAACATAATTCCAAAACAAAGAAAGAATGAAATTAAGTCATGGTAAATTTAAAAAATAAAGATAAAACCTTTATAGAAATTCCTGAGTTTAAGCAATAACACTTTAATGTATGATTCGTAGAAATCAGTATTGTCTGTTGAAGAAACTAGAGAGTTAAGGTATGTTTGCTAGAAACCTAATCGAAATGTCAGAGCATTAAAACTTGATAAACCTATTTATTTATACAGTAAAATTGATGATAATGAAATAGGAATTTATAACGGATTTTCGCAAGAATAGTGTATTTAATATGTGATGTATTGTAGAGCGGGGAATAAAAATGCTTTCTACAAGTGTCTATCCCTTTTCAATGATATATTTTCTAAACTAAGCTGTAACAATGAAACTTACTATAGTTAATTGTAATAGAGGTTTAAACAAGTAAAAGCTGACAATTTGACGTTTATCGAGATTTGTCTTGAAATAACTGCTATTTGTAGTAGAAAACGCTGTGATTTTGTAATGATTTACAAAATAGAGTTTCCAGTGGAAGGAGTGACAAAGCGCAAATACCATCCATTACTTTCTATAATCCAGGAGGAGACGGAACTCGAGGTTCTTGTGGATGCAGCAGTTGCCAGAGGGATCACATACTCCGGGATGCTAGAAGCAAGACCTGAAGAGGTGGCTTTATTCATCGCCTGGTGCATCGCCACAAATCAGCCAAAAGTAGCTGCCACCCCAGTCATCAAGGCCCGAAAAGACACTGGGAAGTGGACACGTTTCAAACGCTTTATTTCCAAACGCATTCTTTGCTGCTTCACCGGCAAAAAGAACTAATAACAAACAATTCGTAACTTTTCCGATCTATGACTTCCTGAATATGACTCCTGACTATGACTTCCAGACTGTGACTTCCCGATTATGACATTCCGATTATGACTCCGTGACTAAGACTTCATGTGTATCACTTGCCTTCTAACTTAAAGACAGTGATCTCTTGACTTTTCATAATATGATTTCTCGACTTGTTTGTGGCTTTGTGAGTTAAACATAAAAGTAAAGCAGGAAATATGCCTACTGGGGAACCCGCCAGCTTAATATAAAGAAAGGGGTAATGCGTTCATGAACTATTCCTCCTGGTTCAATAATTAGTTCAATAAAAATAATTTTTTAATGGATAATTAATACGCACTGTTACCTACTGACGTATAATATAAAAAGGGGGCTTACGATATTTGCATTTGTGTACCGAAGATTTTCATGTGATCCATGGAAAGTTTAACAGTAAAAAAACATAATAAACAAACATAAGAAAAAATATTTTTAGGAAAAGCAATAACGCTCCAAAGTTGCTCCTTTGTAACACAAATAAAATAATAAAAATAACTTTTTACAATTAAAATAAATCCTTTTGGCTCCACCAACCATTGGAAATAGGGATTAAAGTGAAAAAATTGAATATTTTCAATGAGTGTTTGTATTTGAGTAAATAAAATTTTAAAGTCACTATGATAAAGTACAACTCCTCTATAAAGCAAATATTGTAATACATAACTTTTTTACAATTAAATTGAATCTTGAAGGCTGCACCAACCACTGAAAATAAGAATTAAGATGGGAAAATCAATTATTTTCAATTGATTTTGTTCAGTCCTATTTTAATCAAGAACATTTTACAGGCACAACGATAAAACATAACTCATCTATAGCACACACAAAAATAACTTTTTACAATTAAAATAAATATTTAGGACTTTACCAATCTGTTAAAATGCGGATTATTATGGTGAAATCAAATATTTTCAGTGATATTTTGCCGCGTTCTATTTTGATTAAGGAGAAAATTTTCTTACAGCCTCAATGATAAATCATAACTCCTCTATAACACAAATAAAATAGTATATAACTTTTCACAATAAAAATAAATACTGAGCGCTCTACCAACAACTAACAATAGGGACGAATAAAATATTTTCAATAGGTTTTTGCTGAGCTATATATAACAAAACGTTACCGTTACAACGACAAAATTTGGGGTGTGGAACATCGCCCAGCTTTCAATTACACTATAATACAGACGTGGATTTGTATCATTTATCGTTTTTATATTTTCATCATTCATTTAGCAAAAATGGCTAGTTTGGCAATATTTTTTGCGATAATTCTTGTTTGAGTCTTTAAAAAATAAAACCTTCGCCAAAATGGTGATTTTGGCGGAACACTTTTCGATAATTCTTATATTATCCTTTCTTACTTTTCGATAATTCTTATATCATCCTTTCTTATAAGTAAAACTAGGGAGAGAAGAAAAAATGATCGTTGATGATGAATGCTCAAGGAAAGAGAACTCTGTGTTAAAAGCATTTGTTTTTCAACTTTTTTCGCCATTAAAGCATTTTTACTGGAATTTCGGAGGTGGGAACATTCAGAACAACTTAACCACAGTGATTTGGAACAAAATCGTTAGAGCCGTTTTTTAGCAATTATTGAAAAACATGATTTTTTCGAAGGTAGGTAGGTACCTTATGCGCATGTGCGATTTTAACGAAAACCTTAATGGTAGGCCCTTGTGCCCTCTCAAACCAGCACACCAGATTTGAAGATCGTAGGTCAATTTGTTGGGGAGTTATGCTGACACGTACACACAGACAGAATTTTTTTCTAGATCATTTATTTGAAATCAGGATGTTCCAAAACGTGGAAAAAAGCAAAAAAGAAAAAAAATCTAAATTTTTTTTTACCGAATACAATATTTCTGTACCCTATGTATACATATGGGTAGTTGAAAGTAAACTAGGGTTGTGGAACATCGCAAAACTTTCAATTACACTATAATACTGACGAGGATTTGTATCATTTACCGTTTTTATATTTTCATCATTCATTTAGAAGAAATTGCCAGTTTGGCGATATTTTTTGCGATAATTCGTGTATGGTCTTTAAAAAAAAAAAAAATTGCCAAAATGGTGATTTTGGCGATGCACTTTACGATAATCGGTATAGTATCCCTTAATATAAATGAAATTGAGAAGAGAAGGAAAAAACGATTGTTGATGAGGTAAATTTGATTTTAAATTATTAAATATTTTAAATAGTTTGGAATAGGGATACCAATTTTACTAAGACTTCTCCAAAGTGCAGAAACAGCTGTATTTTGTCAAATTGTATAGCAATTCATAGGGCTCTTCTATAATAACACTAGACAACTCTTTTTCACTAAATTCATGTATCGTAGGTGAAAATACCTAATACTTAAGGAATTCGACGTGATAAAAACGAGTATCACCATGAAAAATCTGATTTGACTCTTGTTTCGGAGATTCAGGATTACCATGATATAATGTACTTAATGCTGAACTATCACTACTGTTAAAACATTGTTAAAAATAAATTAGTTTGTTAAGCATCATAATGAGTAATATTTTATTTTAAATGCTCCTTTGCGTATATGAATTAAAAAAATAAGTAATAAAATAAACATTTCGAAAATGAAAAAGGAAAAGTGCAAAAAATTAAAAAGAAACAATTATTATAAGGAATAGGTAAGAATTTGTTTTACATATTTCTTTTCCATCAGTCCATCAGTCGTTAGATACACCATACATAAAAGTGTTATTACATGAATAAGTACGCCGAATAGGAGTGGAATATATGTGCTGATTTTAAAATCAATGGAGTTTTTTTGTTGGGTCTTCAACACTGATTTTACAAAATTTTGCTGGTTGCTTTGAGAATGGAGTTACATATTTACATTATATCTAGAAAGACTGGCCTTCCAGGGTTTGGTTGATACCCTGGAATATAATGTCAAGAACACCAGCTAATTAAAAAAAAAAAAAAAAAAATCTTACCTGCTCTACACATAAGTTTGTATTGCGAAGCAATTGCTAAAAGCAATGGATTCAAATAAACCACCAGCTCTAACTTACTTACGTGTAAGATTTCGCACACTGAGTGGGGCAAAAATTAAAGAGGGAATTTTCGTGAATACTCAGAGAAGAGATATTTTTAAAGATCTAAAATTTAAAAACATATTGTTCAATGAGGAAAAACAAATATAGAATACCGTCTTCAAGTCTGCATTAACTTCCTTAAAGACTTCAAATTCAAATATCACGAATATCGAATATTCTTACAGTTAGATTTCCTAGATTCTCACATGGATTTCTAGTTTGCTAACTGGGGAAAATTAAGTGACGAGAATACGAGCAAAGTGAACACTTCCATAAGGATATATCTGCGATTGAGCAAAGTTAAATATAGTCTGCGTTTATGCTTCACTGTTAAAAATTTTGTTCCACCTTGCACCAAAAATTGGTTCCCATTTAGCTGCCACCAACATTTGGTGCTTAGTTTCACGATTTAATGGTGCAACCTCGGACCGTAAGCACCACTAAATCGCGAAACTAAGCACCAAATGTTGGTGGCAGCTAAATGGGAACCAAATTTTGGTGCAAGGTGGACAAATTTTTTTAACAGTGTTGCCAATCAAGTAAACTCGTCAATAATAAATTTGTAAGGCTGTACGTTGTTCTGCATCTTTTACTATTTCATAAAATTAATCCGCAAACAAGACGTGCAATGCATCCATTAATTTTATTTTTATCCCTCAACATAACCATTAATCTAGAGTCGAATTTATTGCCATATTCGTGTTTAGAAAATTTATAACTTTTTCGACACTTTTATTGCACATAAAATGTCACTGTTGCTCAGTATAATGAAACAGAGTCTGTCTTTCCCTTAATAGAAAGCTGCTTCAAATGCTAAGAAATTTTCAACATATGTAGTTTTGGCCATCTTATTGACTTAACGGAAATGACTCAAACGGAATGTTAAAATCTGAATTAGTTTTTTAATTAATTTTTTACAAAGCTATTTCTAATAGGCGTAATGTTTTGAAATTTTCAACTTAAATAGTTTTAACTTTTTAATTGGACTTTTGACAAACGGAATGTAAAAGTTTCAATTACTTTTTTAAAATTAATTTTGTTAATTATTTAAATTTTTTTAATAAGTGATTTCTAATAAGCATAGACGGTCTGAAATTTTCAACAAATAGTTTATGCCTTATAATTAGAATTTTTACAAGTAGAATGTTAAAATTTGAATTAGATTTTTTAATTAATTAGCAAAGCTACTTCTAATAGGCTCAGTGGCCCGAAATTTTTAACCTAAATAATTTTTAGCCTTCTAATTGGACTTTTGACAAACAAAACGTATTTGATTTCCATAAGTTTCTCTACAGTATGACTTTCAATAAGCGAATAACTATGAAATTCTGAACATAAGTAGTTCTGACCTTCTAATTTTGCTTTTAAAATGTTAAAATATTCTCGAGGGGGGGGGGGGTGTATCATTGTATTCAATGGGAAATTGTTTTGTTTTTCGACAGGGGAGTTGGTTTTAATAAGGGTTTACGTAGCAATTTACCTTTTATTAAACAGAGTGAGCTTATGCTTGCGCAGCAATGAATCTTTCAGCGAACAAGGCAGCAATTAATTTTTTAGCGAACGCAATGAGCCTGTGCTTACATGTCAATGAACTTTTCAGCGAGCGAAGTGAGCCTGTTTTTGCGTGGCAACGAAACTTTTAGAGAGCGAAGCGAATTTGGATTTGAGTAGCAATGAACCTTTCAGGCAGGTTAACGAGCTTGTTCGAGAAACGCCAAAAATTGAAAGCTATATGCATAAAGAGATATCCGCAACGCGGGGCCACGCAGCTAGTACACTATAAACTAAACAATTTAGTATATATTTTAACTGTATAGTTCTATTAATTTCATTGTCCCATCTAAATATCCAAATTTGTGTTATAACCACGACTTTGGTTCAATAAAACTTTTGAATATACTTAACTATCAAACCAATTATTTCTCTTTCGTTACCAACGTGAACCTCCCACTAAAAACCCTCGCCAAGTCTATTTGCATTCCAAAACACGACCTTGGCTTCTGTACCTTGTTAAACTAGACCCGACAAGGATTCGTTCTGCCATCAAACAACGCGTTATTATTCCAAGAACGAAACACAAGTTATTACTTTCCCGCGCATTTTGAATAAAACATTCCATTCCGTGCAAAGCGTGACATTCGAATTCTAATATGCGTCTGTGTTATTTTCCCAACCCCACCCATCACTGGAAATGGCGCAGTTACAGTCGCAGTGCATGTTCGATGGGGGGAAAGAGCCTCGTTTTTATCACCCTGGTGCTTCTTTTTTGTATTATTATTATTTGGTTTAGAATAATAGTTAATGTCGAACGTAATGATGCGGGGAAGAATGGATTTAATTCCATGCGGCACGCGACGTGTGTGTTCGCTTAACCATGACCGCATCCGAGGGAGTCATGCTTGAATAAAGATGGCGGCGGTTTCCGGGGTCAGAAACACCGGGAAAAACACATGACTGAAACGGGAATGGGAAATAGGAATGTGTTGATATATACGATTGATTAGGATAAGGATTTTCCTCTTTTTATATTTCATGACCCATTTCTTATGTATAATTGAATCAGTTATTTAAAAAACCTTACAGTTGAGAGAAAACGAGGAAAAGCTGTTTCTGTGTGATAAAAAATCTTTAAAAAATCTGAAGGGTGATACTTTGACTGTCGCATGGGGCATCGTACTCTCTTTTTCAATTCGTAAATAGAGCAGAAATGCAAATCATGATGAATTTACTACTTACGTTTTATATAATACTAGTTGGGGATAAAATTATACGGAAAAACTATTATTTTAACTAAATTATTCATACACTAATTACCACCTGACAGATGGGATACGGACATGTCCCGTAGTGCGTCAGATTGTTTTAAATTATTACCCCAAATAAACTCTAACAGTATGGAGAAATATATTTATATGGTTCCTTATTTTTAAATTATGCACCTACCCATGATGAACAGATAATTAACGAAAACTCAATCAAATCGTTCACTTATAAAACTACTAAGTTTTTCAATTCTACATCTCAAGTCTTTCAAGTATTTTCGAAGATGTATGCTAAGCAACTACAAGAATTTTATGCACTTCTACTTGATACATAGGACGGGGGAAAATGAAACGCATATTTGTGGATGGCAAATTGAATGCAAAAATTCAAATTTATATTTAAATGGATAATGATTATTATCAACTTTTGATTGTCGAGATAATGAGATTAATCCCAAACTTCAAATAAGTTTGTGCTAATCGCAGGAAGAGCAGAAAGTTTCCTAAAAAAAAAATTAGGCACTAATTATAGGTATAGTTGCAAAAATTTCAGGAAAGTTTTAGGAATATTTCCAAAAATTTCAGGAAAGTTTTAGGAATATTTCCAAAAATGTTAGAAATAATTAAAAAAAAAAAAAATTAAGGATATTACTTTTAAAGCTGACATAGGCTCCTAACTAGTGGTCGGGAATATCAATCAATATAAATATCGATACTATATCGTTGCGTAGAAAAAAATATCGATATATCGATACATAGTTTTTAATTTTTTTTTTATTTGATTTTCAATTTTGCCAGAAACAACACAATATACAGCATGTCTAAAATGTACGACTAACTGCCACTTTATGGGCAAACTACTTTTACATTGCAAGTTCAAAAGTTGAAAAACAAACACCCAAATGTGTTAAATTTCTAGATTACTGTTAAACTATTTTAACTAAAGCATATATTTACAAGGGGAAAGCAAGCAATACAGCGTGTACAGATTGTAAGTCCTACACTTCCTACACTAAAATACCGGCAAATTATTTTGATTTCGGGAATAGTTCTACAATAAACAAATACATAATGTAATGTGTCCAAAATGTTAAATGTTGTGTGCCAGTTTACGGCCAAACTATTTTCATTGCAGCTGAAATATACAGCATAAAAACACAATATACAGCATGTCTAAAATGTACGATTAAGTGACAGCTTAATTTAAAAAAAAAAATTATTTCCATGGTAAGGCCTACAGTGGAAAACATACACCCAAATGCGTTAGGTTGCTAGAATGCTGTCAAACTAATTTTTCGTGTAAACAGAGCTTTGCAGCAAAAAATAAGCAATACAGCGTGTCCAAATTGTGCGTTATACGGCCAGTTTACTAGCAAATTACTATCATTGAAAGCCAATTTCTACAGCAGAAGAAGAAAAAGAAAAAAGAAAGAAAAAAAGAGCAGGAGAAAAGGTACAATACAGCTTGTTCAAAACGTACAATAAAGGGCAAGTTAAGTTCAAACTATTTCACAACAAGCCTAGTCCTAAAGTGCAAAAACAAAAACCCAACAAGGCAAGCTAGATACAGTCCAAACTAATTTCATTGTAAGCAGAATTATACAAAGAGGATACAAACAGTACCGGTTTCTTAAAATAATCTTTGTGTTTCCAACTTTAAATATAAAAAACGGTCCAATATAATATACATATATATATATATATATTGTCTCCGCAGAAAGTCCGAGTTCTGATTTTTATGTTGGAGGAATAAACGGTCTACAGTTCTAATAGGATTTGAGTAGCTACACTAAGAACACAAAATTTACTTGTAATAACAATATATTTGAGCTGTATTTATTAGCTGTCACATTATATTTTTACTTTCAATTACCTACTTGTTAACTTAGGCATCTGAAAGTATTGTTTTCAGTAATTTAATTTTTTTTTTATTTATTTGTTTACATTTCTCTACATTTTGGAACATCCTGACTTTAAAAAAAAGGTATAGAAAAAATGTCTGTCTGTGTGTACGCAGTTAGCATAACTCTCGAACGAATTGACCTACGATGTCCGAATTTGGTAAGGGTTAATGGTGGCCATGGGATCTACCATTAAGGTTTTTGTAAAAATTGCACTTGCGCATAGTAGCTGGCATTGAAAAACATGAAAAAAATTAATTTTTTCAGTAATTGCTAAAAAAAAACCGGCTCACATCTTTTCGATCAAAATCGCTGTGGTAATGTCTCTTAATGTGTTAAAAACTTCCTCACATCCAAATTTCCCTAAAAAAAATTTATAAAGGCATAAAAATAATAAAAAACGAATGTCTTTAACACAGATCACAGAGTTCTCTTTCCTTGAGCATAGCCCATCAACGACTGGCTCTTCCTTGTTACACTTACAAGAAAGAATTATATAAGAATTAACGAAACGTATGTCGCCAAAATCGCCATATATTTTTTTTTTTTTTTTTTTTTTTTTTTTTTTTTTTTTTAAGAAGGTCCATATAAGAATTATCGCTAAAAAAATTATCTCCAACCTGGCCATTTTTCTGAATGAATAATGAAAATATAAAACGTTAAATAACACTAGTTCACATCAGTAATAGTATAATTGAAAATTGTGCGATATTCCACACTTCTAGTCATCATTCGGAACTAGGAGACCTCATAGACCGTTTCTTTCTGTCCCAGTAGTATTAATTTTCCTCTAAATAGTACGTCCAATCGATAATCGCTTACATTGTTGCTGCAAGGTCTCCGTGGACAAAGACGCAATTCATTGCCAATCTCAAGTCCAAGGTGCTGAATTCCAGTGCCATTTCTTGGCACGCCATCATGTCTGGCAACAAGCTGCCTCCACATAATTTCATGGCGGAAGCCCCCTCTCTTGCAACAGAAGCCAAAGTGCTTCAGAAGAGCCCTTTGAATTATTTTTAGCCGAAGAAGTAATTACAATAATTTTCTGGAAATTTAAAACGCGGGGCGTTCTTATCTTTCGCTATGGGCGTGGTCCCTTAGGAGGTAACGGCCGGTCATGAATCAAAGTGAGGTTTCATTTTTGGGTTGTTTTACGCCCAATTTGCATATTTGCTCAACATGGGTGGGAAGTGTTTGTGAAATATTAAAGTTGGTTGAATCATTGTGCGAATGGATTGAATCCTTAATTGACTGAGCGTCTTGCAGAGACAAGTTGATAAAATGTTTAATAGTATGCTATTTTGTTGTGTTAAATGCTTAATTCAAGATTTTTTTTTTTTTTTTAAATTTTGTTCTTTCATTTTAGTTTGCATAATATTTGTTTGTTTGCATAATAATATTTTTGCGAAGAACTTCAATATATGAAGTTGGTTTGATTAATTGGGTAATATACAAATATTTAGACGCTTCCCATCCAGATTTAATATAGATTGATGGTTAGACTAAAAATGTATCAAGTGCATAAGAATTACTAGAGCAGCATTTGTAACATTTGCGAGAAAGAGAATTATTGTTAGTAATTCGCAGATATGTTAATTATCAATGTACATACTTAAAAATTAAACGCATTTTTATAAATATTTTTTTCCAGTGAAATTCGCAATTAAATGAAAAATAAAAAGTTTTAGTTGTAATATTTAAAAAAAATTTGCAAAAAGTTATGATAAATGCTACTTGAATACTTTGCTACGAAATTTCAATGTGTATATATTCGGACATTTGATAGCATAACAATATTTTCAAACCTTGGAGGGGATTTATATGGTACAAAACGATATAAATTCAAACTCATCTTTGACTAACTTAAACTCCTTTCGCCAAAAGCTTTTTAATTAGGGTAATTTTTACTTGCTTTATGCCTTACAAAAAGCGATTTCGAATAATAAGCGTTAACTTATTGTAATATTGAATTTCTTACAGGTAAAATGTAAAAGAGGCAGTAAAATTAATATTTACTGTAGAATCGTAATTTTAACTAAAAAAATATTGCTCAAAATATTATTTATTTTAAATATCAAAACAATTGGAGATCGTATTATTTAAACACATTAAGACTACAGTTATAGTTCATATTAATATCCCAATTAACAACACACAGCATGACATATCAATAAACCACTGAACTTTACTATTAACTTTCAAACAATTTCCGTTACTATATTATGATAATTGAAAAAGAAAACTAATCATATATGAACTAGTTTAAGTAGCAGAGAAAGTAAATATCGGACAAATTTTCGCATTCCCATTTAACTCCATTTGCCATACGTTACAGGTCCACATTTGTGATGTTTTTAACATATGGTGAAAGTTTCATAGAAATACATCTGAAGACTTTTTGTCGTGACTTAAAACGACAAAACAACAAACTAACATATTTATATATAGTGATATGATTTGTTTCATCGATTTAAATGATTTTTTAAATGCGTAAATATTATGTCCACCAAATTAAAAATCTATGAGTTATATATTTTTACAATAAAGCACCCTGAACCTTAGTTTCGTTTTGAAGAAAATTTAAAATATAGGGTAAGAGGTTTCGTAACAGTGTTTTATAATATAATGAATATTTCTCTAAGCGAGATGCTTTCGATGATTCAGTTATGAACACAAAAACGCATTTATATAACAATAAGATTTATTTCCTCTATTAAAATGATTTTTAAGAGGGTCTGGGACTTAACATTTGTAAAATTCTCAAAAAATATTTTATTATTGTAAAAAATAATGCATATATTTTTAAACAAAATGGCATGAAAAATTTGTTTCTATCTTTAGTAGAACTTGAAATATTTAAGTTTTTGTTACATGACAATTGCATCTCAGACATGCTATCTTGAAACTTCGAAACTGTTTTTCTCGGTGATGGCTTTTGTCCCTTTTTTGAGTTTAAATTGATATAACTTAAAAATTACTTAATATAAATCTATAAAACTTTCCACAATTATTTTTCATACATATTTCTTTAATTTGTCTTCATGAATTATGTTTTTTTTATTTAACTTTAAAAAAAAAAAAAAAAGCTTTTGGAGCTTAGTATACATGGATTTTATACAGTTTTTGCACAAAATATTATTTTTTTTTTTCTAATTACTTTATTGAAAAATCATGAAGACAATTTTTGAAATGAATTATAAGAAGTAGTTTTATGCAAAAATGAAGTGATTTCTAAAAAAAGGTTTTTAGATATATCAAATTTAGAAAATATCAAAATTTTGAAGTTTTTTAATTTAAAAAAAAAATTAAAATTTGAAAATTTAAAATAGTTTTTAAAGTTTTAAAGCATCATACATTACTGCATAAAAAATTTCAGAAAAATATTTCGAAAAATAAAGATTTCAGAATTTTGAGTCCCGGACCACCTTAAAAGTATAAACATTTAGTTGACCAATCTATGAGTAAGCAAAATCTATAAGTAAGCAAAATCTATAAGTAAGCAAAATCTATGAGTAACAGAAGGAATATTTGTATAAAGCAATTAATGCTATGAATTCGTTTTGAAAATTAAATTTTTTATTTTCGAAACTTTACTTTTACAGCATCGCATTACTTTCAAAGTGCGAGGAAAATATTTAGCAACATTGTTTTACTTTTAAAATGTAGGGCAAAATATTTTATAACATTATTTTACTTTTGAAATCTAGGGCAAAAGATTTTGCAACGTTGTTTTACTTATAAAATGTGATTAGAAGGGTTTTGAAACATTGTATTATATTAAAAATGGGGAGCGAAAGATTTTCTAACATTGTTTTACTATTAAAATTTGAGGAAAAAGATTTTGTAACAGTGTTTCACTTTTAAAGAGTAAAACAAAACAATTGTTGCATTGTTTAACTTTAAAGTGAGGGGAAAAAGATTTTGTAACTTTGTTTTACTATTAAAGTGTGCAACATTTTTTAATTTTTAAAGTGTAGGGGGAATAGATTTTGCAACAATTTTTTACAATCTACCTATTTTATAATGTACATTGTCTCTTAATGATATACTAGTAACGTTTCAGTAAAGAAGACAAAAAACTAAAGGCAGAATATTTGAAATATTCAATTTTGTGGTATTCATTTTTTTTTTTTTTTTTTTTTTTAAATTGAACTTTCTGAAATGTTGTGGAACTTTCCAAAGAGTTTTGCTGCATAATAAAGCGCATTAGAGTAGAAGATAATGGAATCTTAAACTAATTGCTTCTTTAAATATCCTATACGGTGACAAAACAGTTACAGAAAAATGTTGATTCGTTTTCAATTTGTTGAACGTACATTGACATCAGTATAATATTAAAGCTTCATATCTAAATAATTAAAAAAAATTAGCAACAAAATTTTAAGGGATTATGTTTCTTGTGCATTAAAATTGAGTTACTGCAAAATTATATCTTTATAAGGGCTATTAAAATGCAAGAATAAATTGAATTTCACTGAATTAACTTCAATTATGCGAATGAAAACATTATTATTTTATTACATAAAAAATTAATATAAATGCAGTATTATAAATACAGTAATATAATTGTAGTAATGTAATATTAAATGGTAAGTTATATAAATTATGCACAGAATAACTGTATGTATAAGTGAAATAATATTTTAACACGTTGTAATGATGTTGGGAATATTCTATAATTAAAAGTTCAATTTATACTGATTTAAAAATCCTATTCATTTAAAAACAAATAATAATATTTAAGAAATAAATAATGAAACTCTTTAAACAAAAGAGCAGTAATAAGCTTGTAAATAATTTTACACTAAAAGATGTGTGAAATAAACAGAGTTTCAAATTTAATTATATAAAGTTTGACTTATCCATTAATTTTAGGGGTGAAAGATCTGTAACTAACTGCCATTTTGGTTTCATTAATAGTGGTCTAACTCACTGTAATTTGGGCTTCCAATATTAAATAAATCTTGTAAAGCGAAATAATACATTTTTACAAATATCAATGGTATCTAGACAATATCGACACCCCTAACTATATGAACAACTAAATAAAGTCATGATGATACATTTTGTTACATAATAAATTATTTTGGTTTTTGGATATTTCATAAGATTGAACATGAAAGCATATTTGAATGCTAAATTCGCAAAGGAAAAATTGACTATTTACAGGGGTCGCATTCACCCTAAAATTCCTAATATTCCTTTAATTTTAGTTTATTCCTAAAATTTTACTTATATTTTTCGATAGCGGCTAAAAAAATTAAAAACTTCGAAAATTCTCTGATTTTCTTCCAAAATTCGCGGAGAAGCTCAGATGCTCCTCTAAAGGTGAAACTATTTACTGAAATTTTAATAATTGATTAACAATTGAAAATTATAGCCAAACTCATGTTTAAAGTTAAAGCAATATTCTTTTCGAAGTTGTACTTTGGATGTTGCTTAAAATTTAAATAAGTGGATTTAATTAAAAAATGGCATAACTGTTTGTTTATATAACTTTTCTTTTGCTGAAAAGTTATTTTGATGGTCAGTTTTTAAATTTGGTAGTTTTTACAGGTATGGTATTGCAACATGATTTGAAAAGAATATGTTTGTGTTGGGGATAGGGGTCGGCGATATATCGATACGACGACACTTTTATCGATTTTGAAAAATATAAAAAAATATCAGTACAATTCAATGATATATCGATATTTTCAAACATTTTTAGTTTTTGACGATCGTTTTGTAGTTCCATGTGTTTTTTCGATTTTCTTTATTCCCTTTTCAAAAACTTCAAAACTAAAGTTTTGATTTGGTTGAGAGACAGTTAAAATGGCACCCTAACCAAAAAGAAAACATAATGTAATGGAAAGATAAGATCATTTATTAGTAGTCATTAACATAGTGCCGTTTCAGTTGCTAACGTGTGCCTGGAATTTGCATCCAATTTTAAATATTAAAAATATCTCTATCAGCAAAATATGCGGTAAACGACTTTTCAAAATTTCTTTATAAAAAAATAAATGTGAATTTATGCATTGACATCCAAATGTATTTTATTTATTCTGATTGATAATATAATTTATTTATAAAAACAATTTTTATAATTTATTTATTAAAACAATTTTGGCATGAATTCATAATAAGTAGAAATTTGTCCTAAAAAACTACTGTGTTTTTATGCTGTATATTGTGTGTTTTTATGCTGTATATTGTGTGTTTTTATGCTGTATATTGTGTTTTTATGCTGTATATCTCAGCTGCAATGAAAATAGTTTGGCCGTAAACTGGCACACAACATTTAACATTTTGGACACATTACATTATGTATTTGTTTATTGTAGAACTATTCCCGAAATCAAAGTAATTTACCGGTATTTTAGTGTAGGAAGTGTATGACTTACAATCTGTAGACACTGTATTGCTTGCTTTCCCCTTGTAAATATATGCTTTAGTTAAAATAGTTTAACGGTAATCTAGAAATCTAACACATTTGGGTGTTTGTTTTTCAACTTTAAAACTTCAAATGTGAAAGTAGTTTGCCCATAAAGTGGCAGTTAATCTTACACTTCGAAAGCCCTGTATTTTTCTATTGCAGAACTCTTCTTGCTACAAAAGTAGTTTCACAGTAGTTTAACTTTTCAATTAGTTTGCCAGTAAAAAACTGAACTTAGAAATTGAGCTCCTTTTTTACACGTTAGAACTACGCTTGCAATGAAAGTAGATTGACAGAATACTTTCAGTTTAGCTTAGAATTTAAGCAACTTGTATTAAATGTTTTATTAACTGTAGAAATATTTTTCCAATGAAAATATTTGTCAATTAATAAATATATTCATTAGATGCTCGTGTCTTTAACAATTATATCTTTCAGAACATTAATATTATGTAGATAAGAAGATAGTAATAAATTTAGAAAATGTACAGGCGTTAATCTTTTTTCGCATTTAACGTCAAATTGAAGGGGATGGGATATATC